>JAOTAY010000004.1:11257691-11289381 GCA_025629805.1 Erythroxylum baracoense
ATGACCATTCTAGATATGGTTATGTGTACTTGATGAAACAAAAGTCTGAATCATTTGAAAAGTTCAAAGAATTTAGACTAGAGGTAGAGAAACAAACTGGAAAAAGTATTAAGACACTTAGATTAGATCTAGGTGGTGAATACTTAGACCATAAGTTTCTTGGTTACTTAAAAGAGAATGAGATTTTCTCACAATGGTCTCCTCTTATAACTCCATAACATAATGGAGTTTTTGAGTGGAGAAATAATACACTATTAGATATCGTACGTTCCATGATGAGTCATGCAGTCCTTCCTATGTCCTTTTAGGGATACGCAATTGAAACCCCAATATATCTTCTAAATAGAGTTCCATCTAAATCAGTTGATAAGACACCATATAAGGTATGGACTGGTAGAAAACCTGGATTATCACACTTAAAGATTTGGGGATGTGAAGCTTATATGAAGCATGCTATATCTGATAAGCTTCAAGCTAAATTAGATAAATGCAAATTTGTAGGGTGTCCGAAAGAGTTCGGTTATCAATTCTATCATCCTATTGAGCAAAAGGTGTTTGTCTCAAGACATGTTACATTCTTAGAAAGAGAATTTATTCTTAAAGAAAGTAGTGGGAGTGAGGTTGAACTGAGAGAAGTTCAAGAGCCACAAATTCACATCGAAATGGAACAAGAACCTCAAGTTGATATATATGATGTACAACCGAGAGTTCAAGAGACACATTGTTTGCAACGAACTGGTAGGATATGTCATCGTCCTACTAGATTAGATCTACATATTGAGCAAAGAAAGGTGCTACTTTTAAAGAAGCAATGTCTTATATTGATTCTTTAAAATAGCAAGAAGCTATGAGATTTGAAATGGAATCTATGTACACTAACCAAGTATGGACTTTGGTTGATGCACCTACTGGTATTGTACCTATTAGATGCATTTAAGAGAAAAGCTAACATAGATGGTCATGTACATAAGTACAAAGCAAGGTTAGTGGCTAAAGGTTACAAACAAAAACAAGGAGTTGATTTTGATGAAACTTTTTCGTCGGTAGCTACACTATAATCCATTAGGATCTTGTTAGCCATAGCTGCATATCATGATTATGAAATCTAGCAGATGGATGTCAAAACTGCATTTCTCAATGAGAATTTACAGGAGGATGTGTATATGATACAACCTGAAGGTTTTGAATCCAAGAGATTTCCTAATTAAGTATGCAAATTGAAAAGGTCCATTTATGGACTTAAGCAAGCTTCACGAAGTTACAACATCCGTTTTGATGAGACAATCAAAGATTTTGATTTTATCAAAAATGTGGATGAACCATGTGTCTATAAGAAGGTTAGTGGAAGTGCAATCATTTTCTTGGTACTGTATGTGGATGACATATTGTTAATTGGAAATGACATACCTATGCTACAGTCTGTGAAGATCTAGTTATCTAAAAACTTTTTTACGAAGGATATGGGAGAAGCAGCTTATATTATGGGAATAAAGATCTATAGAGATAGATAAAAAGGTTGTTTGGATTGTCCCAATCCACGTACATAAATAAAGTGCTAAAGAGGTTTAACATGAAGAATTCCAAGAGGGGATTCTTACCCGTATCGTATGGGATTTCTCTCTAACAGATATGTGTCCAAACACACAAGTTGGGAGAGATAAAATGGAATGTATTCCATATGCTTCAGTAACTGGATCAATCATGTATGTGATGCTATGTACTAGACTAGATGTTTCTTATGCTTTAAGCATAATAAGCATTGTTTCAGTCTAATCCTGGTGAGGGTCACTAGACGGCTGTGAAAAACATCTTAAAGTACTTGAGAAGAATAAAGATGTTTTTTTTGCTCTATAGAGGAGACGAACTGACAGTTCAAGGAGATGCTAGTTTCTAGTCAGATCAGGATGATAGTAGATCACAGTTAGGGTACATCTTCATTATAAATGGTAGTGCACTAAGTTGGAAGAGTTCCAAACAACCAACCATTGCAAAAGACTTTTATGAATTTTCTATTTAAAGAGAAGATCTTTTAGAAGCTAGCATTTTTTGTCTTTTTCCTCTCAAATCCGTTAAGAATTGCTCTATGGATACTATCAGAGACTGGACATCTAAATAGCTTATGATTGATCAATTGAAAAAGTTTTTCAAAGATTTTTCAACAGGAAAGCGAACAAGGTACGATTTCTAAATCGTTTTTATGTTTTATTCAAGTTTATTCAATTATTGGGATCCGCTCGGAATCTATAAAATTTTGTTTTTCGCTATACCCATGATTCAATCATGGTTAGATTCCAACAGATAAATCTTACTGCTATCTGGATCGTTAGTGGACTAGTTCTTTTTCAAGGTTAGGCATGGCAATGGGCCGGGCCAGGGGTCACTATCATGGGGGGCCGTAGGTCGGCCCGTGGCCCGCACCGGCTGGGATTGGCCAGCTCGCAGCCCGGCCCACCAACGAGCCGACTGGCCTATGGTTGGCCCGGCTCTTATATATTTTTTAAAATAAAAAAGCATACAAAACGGCGTCGTTTGGACAAAACGACGCCATTTTGTCTAAAATGAGCAGGCCGGCTAGCCCCCGACTTAGGTGGGTCCACCATGGTTGGCTTGTGGCTCGGCCCGGGCAGACCATGGTGGGCCCGTGGCCCCCCTGTGGCCCAACCCAGGCTAGAAACCGGGCTGGGCCAAAATTGCCATCCCTATTCAAAGTAAATGCTTTAATTTGCATTAAGCAAAAAGTGTAAAAATAATTATAATGTTACAATTAAATATAAATTATGCTTTAATATTTTATTATATTTAAATTAAACTCTAATAAAGTGTTTCAATTAAATTTTATGAAAATAAAAAATGTTATATTTTATATTTAAAATAAAATCTCATAATATTGTGAAACCTAATCGTGCTTAAGAAATTTAAAATATTAGTTAACGTAACTAATTTTATCCTTAAAATAAATGAACCTTAAAATTACCAATATTCAGTCTTCACTGACTTCTTTCACAGTCCTCTTTCATTACCATCTTCACCGACGTCACAATAGTAGCTAAAATCAGCCCCATAATCATATTTAGCATTGGGATTTCTTCATTTTCAACAAAGAAATCGTTGAACCTATCTTACTGGGAAGGAATACGATGCATTTAGAAATTTAATAGTCAAAGATTGTGAGGAACAAAGAAACAAGATCTGGGTGCTATATTAATTTTTTTTTGGAAAATAAGTAATGTATTGACTCAAAAAGGTGGAAATTACAATGAGAACTAAAATTTATCCCCAACAACTAGAGTATAACATAACAATAAACTACATATTAAGATAACACATGAGATGCTTTGTTAATTTTAAGTGAAATATGAATTAAGTAAAGATAAGTGCCTTAATCTCTGAGGTAAAACCCTATTCAGATGAATTTGTTAAACTATTTAAATTTCCCGAATAACATGGCATTTCTCATCATCCAAACATAATGAACTAGTAAAGCAAAACTAGCCCTAAACACCTTGTAATCTTTCTTATTTTTATATTTCAAACTCATAATTCAAGATAGACATTCCAACCAGTTGAGGCTC
This sequence comes from Erythroxylum baracoense, assembly GCA_025629805.1. Classification (NCBI taxonomy): domain Eukaryota; kingdom Viridiplantae; phylum Streptophyta; class Magnoliopsida; order Malpighiales; family Erythroxylaceae; genus Erythroxylum; species Erythroxylum baracoense. The sequence continues at coordinate 11,261,264 of JAOTAY010000004.1, forward strand.
TTATCATGCTGATCAAAGAAGTTGAGAAATTTTCTCTATCGCTGACTTGTTTGGCGACACTTAAAACAGATGTGATCAAGTAATTCTATTTCATAGTTACATAAAGGAAGATTCTTATTTGGAATATGAAATTTAATGATGTCTCTAATACCCAGCTTTTAAGTAGCTGCTAACTAGAGAATGAAAGAATGAGCTTTAGTGATACTGGAACCCCAAATCAATTTATAAAATGGGGATGAGTGGACCAACAAGCAACTTTTTATAAGAAAGAGCATTAAAATTGCATAAGTTATGTAACTCCCATCTAACTTTATTCTGTAGCCACTGTTTTGGTAAATAATTTGGAAAATTGTTTGCAATTGGGCTAATTCCCCTACCTATGTGATATAGCCAATATCAGTTGTTATTCTGAATAGGTTATTGCATCATGGTGTTTTTAAGGATCAACCCTCTAAGATTAATGAAATATTTTGTATAGCATAAAGGCCTCAGGGAATGCCAATTGTCAAACCAGAATTTAGTACATCATCCATCTTTAACTTAGTGCTTGATATGAGAATTCAAGACTAACCTGGTACATAAAATTTGTTGAAAAGTATAGGAATGAGTATTTTTCTGAGAGATAGACCAAAGGCACCTTTGTTTGACATGAAACATATATACCCATTTCACTTAGAGGCTTTCTTTATCATCACATATTATTCATAACCTTTTAGCTAACGATACTTAATTCATTCTGCTAGTACAGTTGATACCCAACCCTCTATTTTCTTTGGGAAGACAAATGGTGCTCCTCTTAACTTTGCAAATCTTCTTACCACTTACGTTTAGCCTATGCCATAAAAAGTCTCTTATATTTATATCAATCTTCTTCAGTACTCCTTTAAGAATAGCTAAGTGAGAAAATCAATAGATGTGTAGATTATTGAATATTGAAATTGCTACCTAAAGTTTACCTCCGTAGACAGGAACCTATTGGTCTAAGTTGAAATTCTTTTTGGAACTTTATCATTGAGAGGTCTATATTCAACCTCCTTAAGCTTCCTTGTGGAGATAGGAATTCTCAAGTAAGTAAATGGTAACTGGTGAATGGACAGTTCTACTTTAGTAATCACCTTTGAGGAGTCACCAAGGCCTAAGTTAGGCAAATAAGCAAAGTTTTTTAAGGATTAAATCTTAGTCCAGAAACTTCTTGAAATCCATGTAAAGACATAAAAGATTCAATTCAACTTTATGTTTGGATACATGAGAACAAGACAAGAAAGAGATAAGATGAAACTTTTTGGGATTATAGAACACAAACTTTAAGTTCACTTTTTATATAGGAAAAATAAAAATTGTTAAACTCTTATTAGAACAAATGGCACTACTACAAAAATGACATTTGGCTACGAAAAAATTCATCACTAAAAGTTCCAAAATCGTGGCTAATAGTAATTAGTGATTATTTATATTCATCACAAAAAACATCGCCAAATCCCCGTAGCCAAAAACTATAGACGACGTTTTTCACTAATCGTCACTAATAGTTTTTGCCTATTTTCATAGCTAAAAACTATTAATGACATTTTAGGAAATCGTTGCCAATACATTTTTGTTACATTTATATTTCATAGCTAAAAAGTTTTGGCTATGTTTCCAAAAACATAGCTAATTGTTTTTAGCTACGTTTCCAAAAACGTAGCAAAAGATTTTTAGCTACGTTTTGTAAAATGTAGTCAAATTTTTAAAATGCGTTCTAACAAAATGTTATACCAAGTTAATTATAATTATTTATGTCGTTTTTGATCCATATTATTGTATATAATATTTAGATTATTTTGTTAGATTATTATATAAAAATATAATACAAAATTAATTAATAATTTGAAGCATTGTATATACAAATAATATATTAATACATTATACCAGGAAAAAAATATTTTTAGTATACAAGCTTTTAATTACAGCTTTTACAATTCTTATAGATAAAAAAATAAATAAAGAGACCATTTTACAAATTATAAATGTTGAGGATACAAAATAATTACAACGTGACTAGAATGACTGTAGGTTTGTCCATGTCGATGAGAGCAACTTCATACATCATTCATCATATACGAAAGATTAGTCATAAGAATCATAAAAGCTACTTCAAGATCGGTAGAATGCCTGAAATTATGCATAATTAAGCTTGTGACTGTCCTAGTTTAATTTCCACAATAAAAAGGGATATAGTTCAATATGAAGAGACTCATTGATGAAAAGAGATATAATTCAACAAACATGTGTTACAGAATCACTATTTTTTTTACAAGTTTTAGTGTTAAGCATGTCTTGGTAGATTTCTTGTAGATATTGGTAAAAGCTACAAGTTGAATCAATTCTTACGTGCCAAAGCTGCAACAATCCCACCAGCAACCAATCCAATAGCAGTAGCAGCGATTCCTATGCCAATTACACCGTTTATATAGAAGATAAAATTGGCAATCAAGCCTTAGTAACCCTACAAAATTTAGTTCATATTAACAATATGAGGACCTATTATCTATTGCAAAAATCTTCCCTATTATCCATTAATATCTTTTTTAATTTGATCTTCAATTACTTTCTTAAGGGACTAGCCATTCAGGTTCAATCTACAAAGACCATGGCATCATAATGATATGATTAGACATAGTAAAAAAAGAAATGACATAAAGTCTAACCCCCTTACAAGTAATCATCAAGTTCTTTAAGGAAAGAGATGGAATAATATACTTCAACATTATCTTGTACAAAATGCATTGAACACAAAATGAAGAAAGAAATGGAAAGAAAATCAATACTTACTTTCCAACAAGGATTTTGCCAACACCGTTTCTAGCAACAGTTTTAATAATAGCCTACAATTTTAACTCAAAAAACTATTACGAGAGGCAAATGAACCCCAATAACCAAGCATAAGCATGACAATATAAATTTAACAATCTAGGTTGATTTAGTGAATAAAAAATGGCCTGTGCCTCCTCTTAATTGAAGTAACGACCATCCCCTCCTAAAACCAATAATCCATTCTTGTAATCCTCAGGAGGCAATGAATTAAATAATAATGTAGGTTAACTAGAAGCAAATGCATATATTAGAAATCACAACATAAAAATAATCTCTAACAGAACTTTCATCGAACACTTAATAGGCAATACTCAAACAACCTTCCTAATCCATATTCAGTTTCAATCAACCCATTATGTACATAGTACCCATCTCACCATCTTCATTATTATGATAACACACATTCTCCATCTAGAAAAATACAACACACATGAATTGGACACAAAACCCAACAAAAAACAACACCCAAATACAACATCGCCATTAGAAGAAAAACTAGAGTGCAAAGGATGGAATACATACCTCAACTGACAACAAAAAAGATGGCAAGCGATGGAAGAAGACGATGACGATGGGGGGCACAAGGAGAGAACACAAAACGCGAGGGAAGATGATAGTAGAAGAAAAATAATGAATATTGAGTTTTTGTTTAAAATGAAACATGGACGTCATGCGTTTTTGATTAATTTTTTAAAAAGTTTAAATATTTGGAGACAATTTTAGATTTTGTCACCAAATGTGGAAGATTCAGCAAAGATTATGCATGTTACAAACCAATTAGCTGCTATATGCTATCATCAACTAGGACTCTGACTTAAATAGTGGAGAAAGCTGGTAACATTAGGGGAAGCACTTATCAAAATCCTCTCACTTTTAGAACACAGAGAGACCACAATGCATAATTAGCTACGGGTAAACAATCCCATACCAGTTATAACATATCTCACTTTATGTAGCTTTTTTGTAACGAATTCCTCAAATTGTCACCAAATCTTCCATGTTGGCAAAACAAACATCAAACTATAGCAAAAGATATTCCTTTAGCCACGAATCATTAAATCGTCGTCAAAAGTTGGACTTCTTATGACTAATTCATAAATCGTCACCAAAAAAAATGTAACTAAAAGTTAGTAAGCTTACTTTTATTGACGATTTTAAAAACATAGTGAAAAACGTAGCCAATTGTCTTCCTTATTGTAGTATTTAGTGACGATTTTTAAAATCGTAGCCAAAAGATTAACTTTTAGTGACTATTTTTCTAAAATCGTAGTTAAATGTTGATATTTTGTGATGATTTTCAAAATCGTCGTGAAAAGTAAACCTTTTAGCAACTATTTTCCAAATCGTCACTAAAAGTTATCCTTTTGGAGACAATTTTAAAAATCGTCACCAAATATCGATCTTTAGCTACGATTGTAAAATTGTAGTAAGAAAAAACGTAGCCTTTTCCCTACTTTGTTGTAGTGTCGACATTGGATCAAGGAAGGTCGAGAGAGATGAGAGAGGTTTCTGCATTAGAATGAAGAACAAGAATCTGTGAACATAGTGCTCCAGGTGCAGGCCCGATGTCCTTCAACACACTTATAAAGCATTAGCCTTTATTGTTTCAAGCTCTCCTAAAGCTTTGCTTCTTGTCATTAATTGGAAGACAGAAATGTTTTTTTCCTCCAACGAAGCAATCATGATGAATATATATGATGTCGATAAAGATGGTGGTGAAAGAAAACTGTAAAAGAGTACGGGAAGATTTAATATTAATAATTTTAGGGTTAAATTATTTTAGGGATGGACTGAAAATAAAGATTCTAAAATTAAGGATTTAGTTAAAGTTAGGTTAAATAATTTAATTAGTTTAAATAATTAAATTAAATATAAAATAAAATTAAAAATACTTTGATTAATTTTAATATTTTAGGATTTTTTAAAAGTATGATTACGTCCCATAATATCACTTAGTGCACATGTGATATCATGAGCTCATTTTAAAGGTAAAATATAATAAAATTATGCTATTTTAGTAATAACGTGACAAATAATTGAAAGTGACTTGAGTGAATTCACGATGGTAATAACTCTAACATCCATGGATCTTAAGTTTTCTAAGTGTTTACCAAAAGCTAAAGGTAGTTAAATACAATCGAGAAAGCTTACTTAGTAAATACACACATCCCATGTAGGTGGAGAATTATATGGCCCTTTATGCATTACTCACTTTTTATAAGGAAGCCATAACCAAACAAGGTGATCCTCATGTAAAACTACACAAATCATTTCTAATCTTTAAGTACAATTTATCATTTAGTGTCAACTCTCAACTAAGGCAGAAATCTAAAATGTTGTACTTAAGGATGGGGAAAGATGCAACAAGTAATATTTAGTGCTATTTAGGCAAGAAAGAGTAATAATCAACTTGTTTTCGAACTAGATAATAAAGGAAGTAGGGTTAATAACCAAGACAAGCTCAAGGAGTTGGCATATATTTACTTCAAAAGGTTATTAGGCAAAGATAATGTCATAACATATGTACCAAAGATAAGTCACTTTCTCCACAACACCATGATCTAGTTAAAGTTATCACTTAAGACAAGCTTAAAAACATATTATTTCTATTAGAATTTGCATTCACGTAAGGTTTAATTTGAACATTTGTAAAATGTTGGGATTAATTTGAACAAAATAAATTGTTAAAGTCTAACTTGTATTCAGTTTTAAACACTAGAATTAATTTTCTCTTTTTTACCATTAGCATTACGCTGCTAATTCTTTTATATAATAAATGTAATATTACACTTTTTTATACAAGTTCAAGATATAATAAAACTAATTTGGTGTTATAATGATGTAATATTGACAAGAGCAAGTATTTTTTTTCAAAATTAGTGATGTACCCTACAACAATGTTATTATCATATTTTTGTTTCTTTTAAATGATAGAGGGAAAATGAACTATTTTTATAAAAACGAATTTCTACAAAATATATTATCTCTTAAAATATATATATTTGCGAAACATTAATAAAACTTTAAAACGTTATTTAAGAAGAAAAACTAGGGATTGATTTTAATTTTAAGAAAAAATAAAATTTAGAGTTTTCCCTTAAAACCCTTTTTAAACAATTTTTAAATCTATCTAATTTGTTGAACTTAATAGCTACTTGATCTTTGGATCTTTCTTTGCTAATGAATTATCTCAGATTCCTTTCTCTCTAGGTAATATATATTTTTGCAAAGCTATTTTTATAGATTATGTTATCTCCCTTTATTATATTCATATCACTACTTAGCCAATCAATGATTATAATATGATTAAGCATAGTGTCTTCAAGCTTAAAGAGCAAATGTATTTTAATCTAGATACTAGCTGAGAATTCACAACGAAAGAAAAGATGATGCAAGGTCTTTGATTGAATCTTAAAAAATAGGCAACCTTAATGATTACTAATGAATCTTAATTTGTCAATTGTAGCTATTATTTGTTTGAATTTTAACCATATTAAGAAGAAAACTTTTGGAAGTGCTTACCTGAACCAACTTTTATTATACAATTTTTTTTCTGTTAATAAGAACAAAAGATCTCATAGGAATATTTAATGAACTGACTTAAGGAGTGTGCTTTAACCAAAGAAAAGAGTCTTAAAAACCAAAGTTTGGTATGTAATCTAAGACATTGTCAATAATAAAGGAGAAATCTATATAAATGCAAGGCCATTGATTGTCATTGATGATGGACTTAACTTTTGAGTTCTCAGGGATTACATGCTTTAACCTAAGTATTAAATAAGTCTGGTATAAAGGGCCCCACTTACTCTAATTGTCAAAATAAAAGGTGACATTGTTGCCATTGCTTATTCTACATTTGATCTCTTTGTAAGATCTAGCACTCCAATTGTAAGATCTAGCACTTTATTCTTCAAATTTTCCATAATTTATAACTCCCATTGTCATTTCATATATGGGGTGTGAATCCAAATTGAAATTAGGCTTCTCAAATCATAAACTAATTGAATCTTAACAAAATGAGGTTGGTTAAATATTGTTGACTTAGATTTTGTGTTTGCACCTAAATATAATTGAAAATGAGATATTTGTTAAGTAAAGTTGATGAAAAATTAAGATTAAGAGAGAAGAATTTATGAATGAATATCAAGTAATTGAGGTGTTATGGAAAAAAAGGAGCACGTGAAAGAAATTTAAATAATCATATAAGAGAGAAGAGAGAAAACTCGAGAAGAAACTTGTTTCTTATATTTCTGTCTGAATTAGTTAGGAATATTTTATAGAATATATCAATTAAGAACTAATGATTCTTATGATGGTTTGTTACATTTAGCACTAATACCAAGTTTTCATATATAAAGGTTAACCTCTTTATTTACTTAGTTATATGCTATAATATTGTTTCAAATTAAACTGTTAATATAACAATGGTCTAATTTGCATGTTCTTTTACTAAAATCATGACAAATTTTCTCCTTAAAGAAACTTAATCATAAAGTTATGAGAAGGAAAACAATTTTGAAAAATCTTGATATATTCCTACACTGACTCGCGTGATATAACTCAAAATTTTCCACTAACAACTTTGTAGCTAGTTTATTATGTCATGGAAAGGTATCTTGTTTGTATCTAAATTGGAAATCTTTTCTTCAACTATAAGATTAGTAAGGAAAAATAGAGGCTGCATACATAAATGAGGAAGCTTATTTATTTAGTTGTAATAAGTGAAAATCATTTTGTATTAATATTCCAAGCGGAAACATGAACTTATATGCCACATTGTTAACTCAATCTAAAAAGTTGAAGGGTCCATAATATAATGGTTCAAGCTTTTGGTTACTTATATGAGCTATAATAGTTTCTATATATGCTTGAAGTTTTACAAATATAGTCCCCAATTTAAGACTCATTATTTCTACTCTTAGTAGCTTATTGTTGCATTCTTTTTTGAAATCCTTATAGCTAGAACTAAATGACTTGAATTACAACTTTCCTATCAATTAAACCTTTATTTACTATCACAAGTTTAGATTTACCAAAAAAATATTGTACTTAAGAATCAGGTGGATAACCATATATAACTTTGACTAAAGTAATGTTAATAATTGATTAGTGGGTGGTGTTATACCATTATTAAAAAAATATAAGCCATTGATTCCACTTTGTTGGTGATCACCAGTTATACACCTTAGTTATGATTGCAAGGTTTTGTTTAAGACCTCAACTTGCACATCTATTTGAGAATGATTAGACGATGACATTTGAAGTCCTAATCCTTACAACTTGAAAAACTTTCACCATAATGAACTAAAGAAAATAGGATCCCTATCATCATTAATGGTTTCAGGCATTTTATACAACTTGAATATGTGACTAAGAAGGTCTTGAACTACCATTTTCTACTTTATATGAGTATTTTAAGCCATAAATTATGTATAATTACTGAATATGAATCACCATCATCATTTAATATCCATTTCATTTTAGTGGTCGCTTAATAAAATCCGTATTAATACATTACCAACATTATTTTGGGGTATGAAAGGTTCAAGAGACTAACTAGACCAGTGGTCCCATATTGTTTCTATAGCATATTTGGTACTCCCTAAAAAAATTCCTTATGTCTCTAGATATGTATTTCCAATAGAACAAGTTTTTTATAATGTTTCTTGTACCCTTGAATATTCATCATTAGGTTCCTAATGTATTACTACCATTTTAAGTATCAAATTAGTATTAAACCAAACTACCATCCTACCATCCTTTTAAGAATTTCACCTTACCACTAATAGTTATTGAATTACTTAGTCCTTTTGGATAAGTGAATTATAATTGCATCCTCAACCCCTCTTCTCTTAATCTTTCGAAGTAACCATTTAGAAATTAAGATAAAACCAATGAGAAAAATCCACACTAGTGTCTTTATAGAGGAAGGTAGTTGTTATTTTTTCTTTATACTTCTTGTACAAAAACTCTAAACCTAAAGATTTTAGGAGACATGCCAATTATAAACAAGTGTTAAAGAAGATGAAATATTTGTGGGGTGGGATACATTCCCTGCATAGCTTGTCGTATTTATATAATAAAGTGTTTACATTTTGTTACAATATTAATCCACAATATTATCAAAGTATATCTAAAAGCAACTAATCATGAAGTTAATCACTATAATAGCTCTTTTAGTAAAAAAATACTTATACAAAACATATCAATACCAACTTATTTTGTCACTACTAATATGACTTAGTCAACATACTTCAATATCCCCTAGCAAACTTTGCATCCATGTAGCTATAACAAGTTTTGATCAAAATTAAAGGAAACAATTAGGGGGAAGAGCTTTGGTAAAACCATCAACTATTTAGTCATCAAAGGTAACATAGAGAACTTGCAAATCACTACGTTCCACTTTAACAAAATGATAGTCAATTTTAATGCTTTTGGAATGATTATGAAAAAGGGGATTATATGTCATATATTTTACAGTCAAATTATTGTAGAAAAGAATGGGTGAGAGCGAAATAGAAGCATACAGCTCATGAAGTAGCTACTAGACCCAAATAAATTCAACTGTGGCAAATGCAAGACCTTGATACTTGATAGTGTTTGTCAAGTGCACAAAAAAATTTACCTAACTCTACACACCAAAAATTTGTAGCTGTGGTGAGTTAGGATCGTATCCATAGGAAATGCACATTTAATTTTTGCAATGAAAATAATTGAAGTTATAGAAATAAAAAGGGGGATTTAGAAAACAAAGTAAAATTAAACTACGAAAGAAAATTATAGAAAACAATCAGAAATGATAAATGTGCTAAAATTTTGTTCTCAGACCAATCTCGATCTACAAATGATTAAACACATTTCATTATCATAATGTTTCACACCTCTTTTAGAACTATTGATCGTAGACTAACAACGAGTTCTGTTAATCCCAATAAACCAAAATACTGAACAATCTAGAACAAACTCTCTAGATTTAATTGAGCAGCTGCATTATGATATGGAAAATAAACCAATATAGGAAATAACCATACGAGTTCGGGTTATCTAACCTACGTTGCATTGTTCTTAATGATTCAATGTCATTAGTAATTATAAACAAATGTAAAACATAACGATTACATATTATATTGAAGATTCTAGCAATGGATTGCAAACAATCTAATGAACACATTCAAATCATCTATAGAATACCTGAGTCAATAAACATAAAACGAAGATAACAATCCATAAACAGAGAGAGAAATTCAACATTAAACAATGAAAAGATATGCGTAACCAGTTCGGGAAGCTTAACCTTCTATGGGTGTCTTAAAAGAGTAAGTTTATGCTATGCATGAAGTCCCAAGCTGATCATCCTTTTTTATGGAAAAATGTTCTATTTATAGTAGAAATTAGGTTTTTTGGGACAACTATCAAAAAATACATAGTCGTGTATGTTGGTTCGTGAATTTTGAGTCACGACTGTGATCCCTTGATGCACGACCGTGAATGTTGATGACAAATTATGAAGTTCACAATTGTGCACTTTAGTGCATAAGTGTGAACTTTGCATTACATTATATACTCTTCATTTTATAGCATTTTCTTGTCACCTCTTCGCTGTAATCCTTCTCCTTCTTATTCTATGAAGACAATTGAGTGTGAATCTGAAGAAGACAGCTTAAAGAGTGTGCTTTCAGCTCACTTTAGCTATTATGCTTCTAAATTGTACTTAAAACTAAATATGAACTAAAGTGAATGTCTTAAGCATTTTAAAGTGTTAATTACTAAGTGTCATGGATTAATTGTATCAACAATTAAGCACATGTCAAGTTCTCTCATACTTAGCCTTTGATCGTGGGCAAAACAACAAAATCAAAGTCTTCCATATTTTCCAAGAATAAAGAGTCATAAGTAAAGAGAAATAACTTCTAAAACCATAGCAAGAACTTAACATTCAATGCTTGTACTCATGATTAATCAACCATCATTTCCTTCATAAACTGTGCAATAAAAGGGCAGACTTTAATAAAATATGTTTAAATATGGTAAATTATGGGTACACTTAAACACCATTCATGATCAAGAGATTCCACAACTTTGCATATCATTTCATTTCTCCACCACTAAGATTCACATGCATATTTATGAATATAAGGAATTTTTAGGGTTGTAATGTGGGTAAAGGTTAAGGTGAGATCTATTTGGGTAATATAGCATAAAAGCCATCAAAGCTAGTGAAGCAAGAAAAACACTCAAAATAACATTAAGCGTAAAACCAACATTCACTCAAAACAGTATACATCAGCTATGATGAATGCAAAAACTATATTTCACAGCTCAAATTCAAGCCTTCACACCATAAACTACATGAAATATATATCACTTACAAAAATTTATCATAAACAATACTTTTTAACCATAAGAAGTGACCCTTGAGAACTACATCTTCCTCATTCACATTGTAATCAAATAACCCTTTACATACAATTTTAGGAGGAAAAACTAATAATGAGTAACTTTGCAAAACGTATTCATTTCCTTTATGATACTTTTATTTAAAATTTTTTTTCTTTTTCTTTTTTCAAAAAAAATTGCAAAAAGTTATATCAACATTTCGAATCCATTGATGAGAGATGAAATGACATTCTAACAATTATAACCAATCTCACACATATGCTAACATAACACGTCGTAACACAACTCAAAATAACTATACCTACAACTATAATAGTGGTGAGTCTAGGTTGATCCCACAAAGAGTGCGTGTAAAGCTTTAAAAATGAAATTAATCAGTGTTTAGGTTTTTTTTGGGGGGGGGGGGTTGGTTTAGTTTAAAATAAGAAAATAAGACAAAATTAAAATAATAAAAACAAACTAAAGAAAACATGCAAAAATAATGAAAGTGGTGAACTTGTTAAGAATCTGGTTCTTTGGTTCAATCTCAACCTACACCCAATTAAACATATTTCATTAATTTGTTGTTCTTTTAGCTCTCCTTGACCTATTGGTCGTAGATTAACAATAAGCTCTGTTAACCCCAATTTTCCCTTAAGTCATGTTTAATTAAGAGAAGTTTGTTAATTAAAGCTAGCCACTAAATAACCTAGGATACGATCTCTAGATTTAATTGGACAGTCGCATTACGAATTAGAAAAATAGACCAATTAAAGCAATAACCACATACACTCAGGTTATTTAACCTAGGTTATGTTATCCCTATTGATTACAAACCATTAACTGTACAAATCAATCTCAAATATAACAATTATAGATTATATTGAAATTCTAGCTATAAGCCCATACACAGATAATCGAACAATAACGAGAATATGATCATTCATGCATAAAACCCAAATCCATACATATAGGATAACACAATCAGTTCCTAAAGAGAGAAAGAACAACAAATAAAAAGAAGAAATGTTTAATCTGGTCGTTAACATCAATGTTACCTCTGAACTAGCATCAGGAACCTAACTTTTTATGGGTCTCCAACATTGTTGAGCTTTGCCCCTTCTTCTTCTCTTCTCCCGAAGCGCTCTCTTTTCCCATTCGAAAACACTAAAACCTTTATAACTGTGTGCCATCACCATCTATTTTCTTTTATATGAAAACTTATGGTTTCGAGGTGATGCGGTAGGGTGTCATGAGTGTGACATGGTCTGTTACACCTATGCATTAACACTAACGGTGGTGAGTAGGTATGTGCCATAGGCATGTAAGGGCTATCTCACGTCCATGCAAGACATTGGACAGTGGTGAGACTTCACTCAGTGCTGTGCAATTTTTCTAATAGGTCATGACTAGGTTCTTTTCACTCCTTCTTTTGATATGTTCAATATATCTCATCGTTCTTGGCAATTTCTTGTCTTCTTTTACTCTTAATCTTCTTCTTCTTGCTCTATGAAGACAATTGAGTATGAATCTTTAGAAAACGACTCTTTTGCTTCTGAATTGTACCTAAAACCACATGTGAACTAAAGTGAGTATCTTAAGCATTTTTATATCATTAATCACTAAGTGTTATGGAATAAATTCATAATCAATTAAGCACATATCATATGCACACCCCCAAACTTATACTTTTTGCATCCAAAATCATCAATAATTAACAAGTGCTCCACTAGCTTTAAGGCTTAGGTAGGACATTTAGTTAGGTTTAAACATGTAAAGTGGTTAATATAAAAAGAAAGGCTAATAAAGCTTAAGGAAAAATACTCCACTAGCTTTAAGGCTTAGGTAGGACATTTAGTTAGGTTGGTTTTAAAGCATGTAATGTGGTTAATATAAAAAGAAAGGCTAATAAAGCTTAAGCGGGCTTAACAAAGGGAAAATTCATATCAAAAGTAGACTATTTGGATAATGTAACTTGTGAAATAAAGAATGGCTATATCATTTCCATGTTAATGAATGTGATAAAAATGTGGTCTTGAATAGAAAATCAAAGCAAAGTCAGGATATACATGTCATAAAGGTCACACAAACAAAAGACAATAAGACTAATATAGATGTGTTAGTATATAAAAGCTCAAATTCTCACTGGATTGTGTCTACCTCTAGTCACTACTCTTTTAAAGATAATGCATATTAACCAATCATAAGTATAAAAGTACATGTTGAAGTTACTATGGTTTTTTCTAATCAATTCACTCTCTAATTACAACTATATAGTCTTGAAAGTAAACGAAAAAGAAATTTTTTTTATTTATTTGTTTAAATTTGAAAATGCCTAAGCAGTCACATAAATTAAGCTTTAAAACGTGCATAAAAACTAAGATCCCCTCCCCACATTTAAATCTTACATTGTCCTTAATGTACCATCAAATGTAAGAAATAATGTATTTAACAAAAACAACAAATGCGAGAATGTAGATAAAAAGAAATCAACTTCCCTTAGGTTACCTTCCAAGTAGCACTTTTGTTTATTGTCGTTGGCTCGACCCCTATGTGTCCCTCATTAAGTGATGCCATTTATGTCTTTAAGCATCAACCCTTCCATATTCTCTATTTAGAAGCCTTCATAATACAACTTCAGGTGATGATCATTCACTTTGAATGTCTTTTCTATTTTCAAACTTTGTATCTCTACTGCATCAAAAGGAAAGATATGAGTAACAACAAATGGACCAATCCAACAAGAACGCAACTTACTTGGGAATAATTTCAGCCTAGAACGATAGAGAAGCACTTTCTGACCACAACCAAGCTTTTCATTAAAATCATCTTATCATGAAAAACTTTTGTCTTTTCCTTATATATCATCTCATTCTGAAAGGAGTCATTCTGCATCTCCACCAACTCTTGCAATTGCAGCTTCCTATGGACACTCGCATCATCCCAATTCATATTGCATCATTTTGTAGCCCAATACTCCTTATGTTGCAGCTCCACTAGAATATGACATGGTTTCCACACATTAGTCTATATGGAGATATCTCGAATGGTGTTTTATAGGCCATCCGATATGCCCATAGTGTGTCTTTCAGCCTCACGCTCCAATTCTTTGAATTGGGCTGAACTGTTTTCTCCAAGATTGAGTTAATTTCTTGATTTGACACTTTAGCTTGTTTACTGGTTTAGGGATGGTAAGAGGTAGAAACCTTGTGCATGATGTGATATTTCTTAAATAGTGTTTCACTACCCTATTGTAAAAATGGGTTCCCTTGTCACTGATGATTGCTTTTGCCATCCCAAAACCTAAAAAGGATGTCAAATTTGATAAAAGCTACAACAACCTTGGCATCATTAATTTTGGTGGTGTTAGCTTCCACCCATTTGGATACATAATCAACTGCAACCAAAAGACGGAGGAAAAGGTCCCATAAATTCAACACCTCAAACATAAAAAATTTCACAGAAAAGAATGGGAATTTATGGCATTTAATCCTTACAGCACAAGTTACCTGACTGTTGGCACCTGTCACATACTTGAAAAAGATGTATGCATCCTTAAACAATAAGCGGTAGTAGAAACTACTCTCAAAAACTTTATGGGTAGTCCTCTTTACTCCAAAGTTTCCTCCATAGGCATACGAGTGACAGAAAGCTAAGATCGAAGGTGTTTCACTTTCAAGTACATACCTTCTTATGACTTGATCTGTACAGTGCCTCCATAGATACGGGTCATCCCCAATGTAGTACTTGGTTTCATTATTTAATTTATCCCTTTGAGTTGTTGACAAATCAACAAGTAATTTGTTAGCAACTAAAAAATTCATGATATCTACATACCATTGAGGTGTCAAATCGATAGAGAATAGTTGTTCTTCAGGAAATGTCTCTCTTAAAAGGAAGACATCTTCCTTTCTAATCAAGTGACTGAGGTGATCGACAACCACGTTTTCCGCCACTTTCTTATCTCTTATCTCCAAGTCGAACTCTTGAAGGAGGAGAATCCATGTTGTTTCCATGTTGTTTCAGTTATTAAAAGTCCATTACTTCATAACTGGAAAATCAATCCTTTTGTCAATGAAAAATCTAAGAAGTGTGGTTCTCCACTTATCAGCACCAACGTTTAACAATTCCATTGGTGGTGAAACAATTATCTACTCATGAGTTTCATTAGGAGGCCAGTATGCTAATTTTTATTTTGGTTTAGCATCACCTACAACTTATGTCCATGTCATTCGAATGGGGGGGTTATTAAGGCTTGTAGTCGGCAGGTTGGTTAAGGTTGAAGCAGAATTCCTATCTAAGTTGTTGGAACAATTTGATGTAAGGTTAAGAAGTGTAAGTCCATAAATACAAGCTATGAACTATTGGTTTAAAACTAGGTGGGTAAGTCTAACGAGTCACAGGAAGTTCTGGACCTTACAGTAAATTTAATATTGACCTTAACCCTAGTCAGTCAAGTTTTTGGCATTGTTGCCAAGTATAGTAATATTAAGAACACCTAGATTTTATTACTCTAGCCATTTATATTTTATTTTTTATTATTATTTTCAAGTTATTTTATTTGATTAACTTTTGTAGTTTTCTTCCTTTTTGTAGATCTTGATTCCTGGTTAGTTTATGACCTAGAGTAATTCTAAGAGCTTAATCAATGGATATATAGAAATTTAGAGAACAATACATAGAAATCTTTGTAGGATGCAACTGTGAGAGTTTAAACTAGATCATCAAATAGAGGACTTGGGTAGTTGAGTAGATACTAAAAGAGAACGTGGGTAGTTGAGCAGATACTGCAGAATTGCACAATATGATTGACCAACCGAGGACTATGTTTGACTATGCCATATCAAACTTGACTGGAGCAGATTCCAACATCATGATACCTACTATGAGTGCCAATAATTTTGAGATAAAGTCGAGTATCATACAAATGGAGTAGTAGTCAATCCATTTTGATGGACTTAGAGATGAAGATCTACATATGCATATCTCAAATTTTCTAGAGATTTATGATACATTTAAAATCAATGGAGCTAATGATGATTCCATCAGACCATGGATTTTTCCTATTTTGTTAAGGGGTAAGGCTAAATAATAGTTAAATGCTATGCCATGATCATCACTAACAATATGGGAACAAGTGGCTAAGAAGTTTTTGTTGAAGCATTTCCTACTAGTCAAGATTACTAAATTGAGTAATGATTGATGTGTGCTTAATTAATTGTACATTTATTCCATAACACCTAGTGATTAATACTATGAAATGCTTAAGAAACTCATTTTGGTTCATATGTGATTTTAGGTATAATTTGGAAGTTCAAAAGCTAAAGTGAGTTAAAAGCTCAATCTTTGAGTAATCCTTTTAATGATATAACTCATTTGTCTTTGTGGAAAAAGAAGGAGATTGATTTGGGGGTGAAAATGGGACAAGAAAATGCAAGAAAACTAAGAATTCAAGATGATCTGCAAGGTGCACTATCATACATATATTTGTACAATCGTGCAACACCTTAACCTTACACAACCATGTATCATCTTGTACGACCATGCACAATCACGATTCAACATTTTTTGGGTTGCACGGTTGTATGCACCACCATGCATACAACTGTGCATCTCACCAAAAACCTAGTTTTTTCTATAAGTAGACGTTTAAGCAGCCAAATAAATTGATGAATCGTTTCTAGATGAAGGGGAGGATAGAACACTCAATCTTTGGAGACCTATGGATGGCTAAGTTTCCTTTTTTTGGTTCGGAGGTGAAATCGAAGCTGAAGAACACATTTGGGCATCCTCTCATTTTGTATTGTTGTTCTTTCTCTCTTTAGGGATTGTTTATGTTATCCTTTACTTATTGATTTAGGTATTCCTATATGGATAATTGATACTCTTGTTCTCTTTTAATTGTTTATGTATGAACTCATTGCTAGAATCTTAAATAAAATGCGTAATAGTTATATTTTTTATTCATTTGTGGAAACTAATGGTATTGAATCATTAGGGACAACGTATCATAGTTTAAATGACCTAAAATTATGTTATTGTTGCCTGGATTAATCTGTTTTCCTTATTCATAATATGGTTGTCCTATTAAATCTGGAGAGCTTGTTCTAGGTTGTTTGATAGCTAGGTTTAGCTAAAGAGCTTATTTTGATTTAACATGAACTAAGGAAAAACTAGGGTTAACAGAGCTTATTGTTAAGTTATGATTAATAGTTTCTAAGAGAGGTGTGAAAACAACAATTCAATAAAGTATGTTTATTTGTGTGTAGGCTGAGATTGAACCAAAAATTGGTTTCCAAACTCATTCATCATTGTTCTAATTTTTAACTATTTAATTTGATTTACGTTTGTTAATTTAATTTTACTTGATTTTGTTCACCACTTTTAGCCAAGCCCCCTACCCAAAAAATCCTTCTCACCAATTCTTTTCCTTACAAAAGCTACACAAACACTCCCTGTGGATACGATCCATACTCATCACTACTATAAATTTAGTTGTTCAAAGTTAGGTTTTATTTTCTAATGTATTTGCCACGTATCAAGAATTTTGGACCTATTGTAGGGGAGCGAGGTGCTTTAGTTTTTGTTTTCGATTTCAATTGGTGTTTTGTATATATATTTTTCTATGGTTGTTTTTTAGTTATTTTTATTCTTTGTACATTTTCTATTTTTGGTGTATGGTTGCAACAAGATCTCCGCATAGAAAACCTCTACAATTTGATCCAGAGATCGAAAGGAAACTATGAAGGTTATGTAGTGAAACCAAAACAACTTTGATAATACAATAAGGAATTAAACTTAAGGAAGCCATGGCCAATCCAAGAATTTAAGAGAGTTAGCTGCTCCAGATTTGACTCAAAGGCCTTTATACATCACTTTTTCAAATTTTGATGAAAATGTTGCTTTTGAGTTCAAATCTGGCCTAATCCATCATTTGCCCAAATTTTATGGTTTTTCAGATGAGGACACTCATACATATCTCAAGGAGCTCAATATGGTATGTTCAAGTATGATATCTCTAAGGGTGATAGACTAGTAAATTATGTTAAGGGTCTTCCCATTCTCATTGAAGGATATGACAAAAGACTGACTTTTTGATATACCAGTTGGAAACATTAGCATATGGATCAAAATGAAGAGGCTAATTTTGGAAAAATATTTTCCAGCTTCAACGAAAGCTAGCATAATAAACGAAGTATGTGTGATAAAACAACATAACTGAGAGTCCCTTTACGAGTATTAGGAATGCTTCAAGAAGTTGTGTGCCAGTTGTCCTCACCACAACATTTGAAAGGAGCTCCTCATCTAATATTTCTACAAGAGATTGTTACCTATATAAAGGAGTTTGGTCGATGTAATGAGTGGTGGGGCACTATATGAGAAGACTCCCTTGGAGTCCATGATTCTAATTGAGCATATGGTGCAAACACCCAATAATTTAACACTTATAATGATGTTTGTCACATAAACAAAGTAAGTATTTCATCCATTAAAGATTGTTGATATTAGCTAACATTTTTTTATACAAAACTTGTAGTTAGATAGGCACAAGTAAAGGCATGCGTAATATGTTCAAATATAAGTCATCCAATTGATGGGTGTTAAACATTACAAAAGGGAAGCATGGAATATTTAAATATTGTGGGAGAAAATTTTCCTAACTAGTATTCCCAAACATATAACACAGGTTGGAGATACCATCCCAACATGAGTTTTGAGTGAAATAAGCAACAAAACTACATCCTGAATAGACCACGAGGAGCATAGCCTTTCCAATCAAGGCCCCAAAGCCTCCTCTACCTCAAGTACATCATTAGAAGATATGGTTAAGTCTCTTACAACTAATACCTTACAATTTTAATAGGATGTGCAGTAGTTTCAGCAAGAGACTACAACTAATTTTCAGGAGATGAGGTCTAGTATTCAAAACCTAGAGAACCAAATGAGCCAAATGGTAGTGGCTACCATTCATTTTGAAGCCAAAAGAGGAAGAAATTTTCCATCACAAACTACGAAAAATATGAAGAATGTTAGGACAATCATATTGAGGAGTGGTAGGAAGTTTGATGATCCTTAAATGATTACACAAAGTATGGCTAGTGAAGAATAAATTGAGAAGGAGCTTGAAGAAGAAAGGGATATCTCTTCTAGCTCAAAGGTAAATACTAAATTCCCAATTCTTGTAAAAACTAATCCTCGGCCTTTCCTAGCAAGTTCGTAAAGTCAAATAAGGAGCATAAGGATAAAGAGATCTGCAAGACCTTCTGGAAGATTGAAGTGAGTATCCCACTACTAGATGCAATAAAAAAAGTGTTGAGGTATGCAAAATTCCTCAAGGAATTATGTATAAAAAACATGGAAGATAAGAGGTAATGAAATGATTAGGATGAGTGAAACTATTTCTATAGTCTTTAAAAAGAAAATACCTCCTAGGTGTAAGGACCCATACATGTTTTCTATTCTTTGCAAAATTGGCAACATTAAGATTAAATAGGCCATGTTAGATTTAGGAGCATCGATTAATGTTATTCCTAATTCCATGTACGCTTCTTTATATTTAGGGCCATTAAAAGAAACTAGTGTTACCATACAATTGGTTGATCATACTAACACTTACACAGATGGGGTGATTAAGGATGTGCTTGTACAGGTAAATGAACTAATATTTCTTGCTGATTTTTATGTGATTGACATGAATGGTGAAGCTTCCTATAACCCTATACCTATCTTACTAGGGAGACTATTTCTTAACACAACCCAAAATAAGATAGATGTTCGTTAGGGTACCCTCATAATGGAATTTGATGGGGAAGTTACTCATTTCAACATTTTTTATGTTAATAAGCACTCCAATAATAACCATTATGTTTTTGCAATTAATGTGATTGACCGTTTAGTACAAGAAGATTGTAAGCAGAAGCATACAAATAAACAAGAAGTGGTTTCAACAAAAGAGAAGACCAAAGCTTTTAATGTCTCATCGAAAAGCTTAATCAATGGTCAAAAAGTGCTTCTTTATTGCTCTAAATATAATCTGTTTCTGTGTAAATGTTGTCCTTAGAGGGTTGATACTTTTGTGATTAATAATTTCTTTCCCTATGGTGCAGTCAAGATTAAAAATTTTGAAAACAAGGAAGACATTGCATGTAAGTGGTCATCGACTCAAGTTTTGTCCTGAAGAAGGTCAAGTGGAAAATGCCAAAGTTGTGATCCCTAGAGATCAAATTTTCATAACTTGATGAGGGAAAAATGGAATTGAGCTAACAAAATGAAGCAAAGGAGCTGCTTGGAAGGCAACACAAAGGAAATGTATTTTTTTTCATTTACATTCTCGCATTTGTCATTTATGCTTAATGCTCTATTTCTTACAATATATGTTACATTGGAGACAATGTAGGTTTTAACTGTGGGGGTGGGGCTTTTAGTTTTCATACATATTTGTTTCTTATATGTTTTAAAAATCAACAAACAAGCAAACATTTTCTCTTTTTCTATTGCTTTTAGGACTACATAGTCATAATTAGAGACTGAGTTTCCTAGAAAAATTCAAGGAAACTTAATCACGTACTTCTACTATTATGATTGTTCAATATACATTATCTTTAGAAGAGTAGTGAAAAATGGTAGACACAAGCCAGTGAGATTTTTCTCCTTTATAGACTAATACATCCATATCAGTCTCATTGTCTTTTGCTATATGTGACCTTTATGACATATAAATTTTGACTTTGTTTTGATTTTCTGTTCAATACCACATTTTTATCATATGAATTAATATGAAATGATAAAGGCATTTTTTGTTTTATAAGTTACATTAGCCAAATAGCCTACCCATCAATATTATTTTTTCTTTTGATAAGCCCTTTTGAGCTTTATTACCTTTTTTTGTGTTAACCACATTAAATGCTTTTAACCTATCCAAACGTCCAACACAAGCCTCAAAGCTAATGGAGCATTTGTTGATTGTCGATGTTTACGGATACATAAAAGTATAAGTGTGGGGGGTGTGCATATTTGTAGGTTGGTTATAATTATTAGAATGTCATTTTATCTCTTATCAATGAATTCCAAATTTTAATGTAACTTCTTTCAATCTTTATATGAAAAAAATAAAAAAAAAGTAAAAAAGAAAAACAATATATGATATGTGTTTAGATGTTGATCTATTTTATCTTATACACTTAGTGATTAATTCCTTAGAAATGCTTAGGATACTCATTTTACCTCATCTTTGATCTTAGGTACATTTTGAAAGTGTAGGAATTAAAGTGATCGGAAAGCATGCTAATTGAAGTCATGTTTTCAATTTCTATACTCTTTGTCTTCATGAAGCAAAGAATGGGAAGATGAGGACACCTGACGTGAGTGCATGGTATACCCACTAGCTGTCCATTTTGTTACATCAAAATCCTAGCTATCCATGCAAGATATCTTATGAAAAAAGGAAAAAAATGTGAAAAATCTTGGAGGATAAGACAAAATGTGGACAGCAACATGAGGTGGGCTTTTTGGTTTTAAAAATGCCACCTATCTAATTTATTCATTTTTGGGAAATCTAGCTAAAAGGAGAGAAAAAAACAAGAAAAGAGAGAAGTGTGTGTCTGTTGGGGGAGGGTGGAAAAGGGGAGAACCAAAACTAGAGTGAAGAAACGTGAGTGGACCTATTTCATTTGAGTTTCAACGTAGCTAGGGCTGAGGAAAGAGGAGAAGAGAAACAAAGATAGGCGTGAAATAGAGAGCTAGGATAGGAGGGTTGAAGAAGAAAATAAAGAAAAGAAACAGAGAGAGCTATGGTTTGGGAGTGAGCAGCCGAAAGCTTGCACTAGAGAAGTTGAAACATGAATAGTGAAGTGGTCCATTACATTAATTTGTCACATCACATAGTAGTAACGTGAATAGAGAGTTGCATGAGATAAGAAAGCCACACGAGATAAGAGAGCTGCGTGAGAGAAAGCAATTTGCATGAATAGTAGCTTGGCCAACCTTCTTTATTTATCCTATCATGAATAGTGGGAGAGTGTTGTGAAATAAAACAAAAGAAAGAACATTACCGTGGAACCAAAGGGAAAGTCAACTTCGGTGTTCATTCTTCCTTCAATTGTTTTACTTAAATGGAGGCTATTAAGGTTGATTGTTGGAGCTTGAAGATGGAAATGAAAGGCTAGCTTTCCGACGCCGGTTTAATAGGAATATCAACGTTAGGTCATGGTTAAGCTATTTTTATCACTTTAAGGTTGTAATTTCTTTTTGGATTGATGTGTTTTTTGTGTTGATTGGATTAGGTTTTCGAATGAATGATCTCAATATGTTCTTTTGATTGTTTTATTTCGAACCTACTGCTAAAACATTGAATGTAATTCGAAATCATACTTTTGATGTTTATGAGTAGCATCTAATGATCTTTAATCATTAAGAACAACATAACTTTTGTTAGATAACTCAAACATGTGAGGTTACTATCTATATTGATCATTTTCCAATTTGTAATACGGCTACGAAATTGAATATATAGATTGTATCCTAGGTTATTTGGTAGTTAGGTTTGATTAATGATCGTATCTTGATTAAACACGACCTAAGGGAAAATTGAGATTAGTAAAGCATTCTATTTGTCTCAGATCAATAGTTCGAAGAGAGTTGTAAAGACGTTAGGATGATGGAATATGCTTGATCATGTTTAGGCTGAGATTGACCTTAGAATCGGTCCTTACTT
This sequence comes from Erythroxylum baracoense, assembly GCA_025629805.1. Taxonomy (NCBI): domain Eukaryota; kingdom Viridiplantae; phylum Streptophyta; class Magnoliopsida; order Malpighiales; family Erythroxylaceae; genus Erythroxylum; species Erythroxylum baracoense. Next base: position 11,284,209 of record JAOTAY010000004.1, read on the forward strand.
ATATTCAACACTTCTCTCATTTTCAATTGCTTGTTTTAATTTGTTTTGATAATTTAATTTTTCTTTAATTTATAAATTGCTTATAAATCCAAAACCCCCATTTTGATATTTTCCTTTCCTCAATTAATTTCATTACAAAAATTAACCAAACATTCCCCGTGGATTCGATCCCGACTCACTATAACTATAAATTTTAATATACAGAGTCAGGTGAATTTTACAGTGCATTCAACACGCATTGTTAAATTTTTGCGCCGTTGTCAGGGAATTGTGGTAGATTAATTTTCATATTTTACTTTTGTTGATGTTTTGTGAATATATTTGTTCTTTTTTGTATTATTTGTTAACTTTTAAAAGTTTGGACGTGTTGGTCTATGGTAGTGACCATATTTCTTCATAGAGAAATTGAGCAACTTGATCTGGAGATTAAGAGAATATTACGGAGGTTAAGAAGAGAAGTAAGAACATCTGCAGAAGTAGACCCAAAACTTAAATCTGAAGTAATTATGGCAAATCTGAGAACATTTAAAAAATTGGCTGCACTAGACTTAACCCAAAGACCCCTATGCATTACATTTCCCAATTTTGCTGAACATGTTACCTTTGAGTTAAAATCTAGATTAATTCATTTATAACCAAATTTTCTTGGTCTTGCAGGTGAGGATGCACACAAGCATCTTAAAAAGCTCCATTTGATTTGTTTGAGCGTAAAGCCTCCCGGGGTGACGGACGAGCAGATAATGTTAAGAGCCTTCCCGTTCTCACTCAAAGATGCAACAAAAGATTGGTTGTTTGATTTACCAATAGGGAACATAAATACTTGGTTAGATATGAAGAGACTGTTAAAGAAATATTTTTTGGCCTTAAAGACGACAAGTATTCATAAGGAGATATATGGTATCAAGTAGCATAATGGAGAATCTCTTTACGAGTATTGGGAGTGGGTCAAGAAGTTACATGCCAGTTATCTGCACCACAACATAATGGAGAAACTTCTCATTCAATATTTATATGAAGGATTGTTATCAATGGAGAGGAGTTTGGTTGATACAGCGAGCAACGGGGCATTTTACGATGATACTCTCATTGAAGCTAGGATATTACTTGAGTGGATGGCCACTAACACCCAACAATTCGGCACTCATAATGATGTTTGACAAGTAAACGAGGTAAGCACTTCATCTATTGTACAATGTTTAGATCAACTAACATCTTTTATGAGACAGATTACAGTTGGACAGGCACAAGTGAAAGTGTGTGGAATATGTTCAAACACGAGCTATCCAACTGATGAGTGCCCGACATTACAAGAAAGAAGTATAGAGGACGTGAATGCTGCAGGAGGAAACTTCCCAAACCAATACAACCTGTACTCACAGACGTATAACCCATGTTGGAGGGATCACCCCAACTTGAGTTATTGAGGAGACCGATAGGAAAATTTCTTTCAAAATCAACTGTAAGGAGTACAAGGATTTCAACGAAGGCAATAAGGAGCACAAGGAGCTCTTCTTCTATTTCAGGTATATCTTTAGAAAATCTTGTTAAGAATATTGCTGTTAACAATTTGCAATTGTAATAGGATATGTATCAATTCCAACAAAATATACAACAACTATTTTAGTAATGTGTATAACAAATTTACAGGAATCAAAAGCAAGCACACAAAATTTGGAAAATTAAATGGGTCAGATGGCAGTGAAACTCAATCGTCTAAAATCACAAAGTGGAGGAAAATTTCCATCCCAACCTGAGGTAAACCCGAAGAATGTCAATGCTATAACCCTAAGGGACCAAAAGGAGATTAAGGATCCCAAGATAACTCCATCAAGGATCGATACCAAGGAAGAGATCGAGAAGGAATTGGGAAAGGAAAAAAAAACAGTCATCGAGTACAAAGCTAAATTCTAAAAGTCCCAATATTATTAAAACTAACCCTCTACCTTTTCCTAGCAGATTGATAAGACCAAACAAGGAGGAGAAAGATAAAGAGATATTAGAGACTTTTCGAAAGGTTGACGTCAATATACCTTTACTCAAGAAAATCAAGCAAGTACCAAGGTATGCCAAATCCCTCAAAGAACTATATACACATAAGAGGAAACTGTGGGGTGATGAGAAAGTGATGATGGGTGAGAATGTGTCAGCGGTATTCAGAAAGAAGATGCCTCCAAAATGCTGAGATCCAGATATGTTTACATTCCTTGCAAAATTGGTAATACTATGATCGATAGAGCTATGTTGGATTTGGGTGCTTCCATTAATATGATACCTCATTCCATTTATGCTTCTTTAAATTTAGGCGGTTTGAAAGAAATGAGTGTAAGTATACAATTGGTTGACCACACTAATGCTTATCTTGATGGTGTGGTTGAGGATGTTTTGGTGTAGGTGAATAAGTTAGTGTTTCCAAAAGATTTTTATTTTGTGGATATGAATGATGACACCTTGTATAATTCGATACCTATCTTGTTTAGGAGATCGTTTCTTAACATGGATCAAACTAAGGTAGATGCTCATAAGGGCACCATCATAATGGAATTTGATGGGGAACTGATTCATTTTAATATTTTTGATGCCATGAAACATCCTTCCACTGATCATTGTGTTTTTTCTGTTGATGTGATTGATACTTTGGTGTAGGAAATGTTTAAATTAAGTTGCAGGGATCATTTGGAGATCGTTTTAACTGAGGATATGGAAGTAGAAGCCAAGACTCATGTTAAGATGGGAGAAGAGCTTATAGAAATGACAACTACCTTGGAGTCATTGGAAAGCTCTTCAAAAAGGTATGATTTTGCTTCTATACAACTACTTGAAGCTTACCAAAAGTTATTACCTTCTGATATGCAGGCTTTAGAATTGGAATTGAAGCCACTCCCTACACATCTGAAGTATGCCTATTTGGGAGATAAGCAGACTCTCCTAGTTATCATTTTAGCGGAGTTGACTTCAAATCACGAGGGGAGGCTGGTTCGAATGCTAAGAGAGCATAAGAAGGCTATTAGGTGGACTATTGCAGATATCCAAGGGATAAGTCCTTCCATATACATGCACCCCTTTTGTTAAAGGACGATACAAAATCCATAAGGCAAGCTCAGCGTAGACTGAATCCTCCAATGATGGATGTTGTGAAGAAGGAGGTGCTGAAGCTTCTCGATGCCATGGTTATCTACCTAATTTTTGATAATAAGTGGGCAAATCCCGTCAAGGTGTTTCCAAAGAAGTCTGGAATCACCATTGTGATAAACTAGGAAGGTGAGTTTGTTCCCACCCAAGTGCAAACCAGGTGGCAAGTATGAATTGATTATAGAAAGTTAAATTCTGCTACTCAAAAAGACCACTTTCCCCTTCATTTTATTGATCAAATGCTTGAGAGATTGGCTGGTTATGACTATTATTACTTTTTAGATGGCTTTTTAAGTTTCCCGATCGCATTAAAAGATCAGGAGAAGACCACATTTACATGCACATTCAGTATGTTTGCCTACCAAAGAGCGTCATTAGGATTATGTAACACACCCGCCACGTTCCAAAGGTGTATGGTAAGCAACTTTTTGGAATATGTTGAGAAAATTATCGAGGTATTCATGGATGATTTTAGTATGTATTGATCTTCTTTTGATGAATGTCTTAAGAATCTTGCCATTATCTTAGAACGATGTATAGAAACTAATCTTAAGTTGAACTAGGAAAAATGTCATTTTATGGTGGATCAAAGTATAGTTTTAGGCCATGTGATATCTGCTAAGGGTATTGACGTAGACAAGTCTAAAGTTAATCTTATTTCTTCTTTACCTTACCCCTCTACTGTGAGGGAAGTGTGTTCTTTTCTTGGGCATGTAGGTTTCTATCAAAGGTTCATTAATGACTTTTCAAAGATAGCCATACCACTATGCAAGCTTCTGCAACAAGATGTCTCCTTTGAGTTCAACGAAAAGTGTAAAGAAGCATTCAACAAACTTAACAAGCTTCTGACATCCGCACCGACGATTAAACCGCCATATTAAAACCTCCCCTTTGGGATCATGTGTGATGTGAGTGATAATGCAATGAGGGCAGTTCTAAGATAAAGAGTGGGAAAAGCTTTGCACGCCATCTACTATTATTCAAAGACTCTAAACCTAGCTTAATTGAATTATTCCACTACTGAAAAAGAACTGTTATCTGTGGTTTTCTCTTTAGAAAAATTTTGGTGGTATTTGCTTGGTGCTAAAGTGATTGTTTATTCTAACCATATAGCTTTATGATACTTACTCATAAAGAAAAAAGCAAAACTAAGGCTGATTAGATGGATTCTCCTCCTTCAAGAATTCAACTTAGAGATTAGAGATAAGAAGGGGCAGAAAACATGGTGATGGACCATCTCAGCCATTTGACAAAGGAAAACGATAATATGCCTCTACGAGAAACCTTTCAGGATGAGCAATTATTTTCTGTCGATGCGACACCACCATGGTATGTAGACATTGCAATTTTTTATTACAACAAATTACCAGTTGGTTTGTCAAAAGCATAGAGGGATAAGCTATGAAGTGAAGCGAAGTATTATGTATAGGATGACTCGTATCTTTGGAGGCACTGTGCAGATCAAGTTATTAGGAGGTATGTACTGGAAAATGAATCATAATCAATTTTAGCCTTCTACCATTTGTAAGCTTACGGAGGACATTTTGGAGTGAAAAGGACAGCTCATAAAGTTCTGGTGAGCAACTTCTACTAGCCAACATTGTTCAAAGATGCATATACCTTCTGCAAATCTTGTGATAGATGTCAATGATCAAGTAACCTATCCTGTAAGGATCAATTGCCACAAACTCCTTCGCTATTATGTGAAATTTTTGTCATTTGGGGAATTAACTTTATGGGACCTTTCCCTCCGTCTTTTGGCTTTACTTATATATTGCTTACAGTTAATTATGTTTCTAAATGGGTGGAAGCTAAAGCCACTAGGACTAATAATGCTAAGGTTGTTGTAGATTTTGTTAAGGCTAACATTTTTTCTTGGTTCAGGATATTGAATGTTGGACCCCGATTTCTTCTTCAATATGTTTGGGATTAATTTTATTATTTTGTTGTGATTAGGCTTTAATTAAAATTTTTGGGGATATAATTTTTTTTAAGATTGAAGTTATTAAATGGAGAAATTAAGATTTATTTTTGGAAGCATATG
>JAOTAY010000004.1:11289481-11299524 GCA_025629805.1 Erythroxylum baracoense
GTGAGAGCGCGAGGCCCGAGAGGCCGAGGCTCAAAGCGGACAATATCTGCAAGCGGGTGGTCTGGGCTGTTACATTGTTGGAGGAGGATGCAAAATCCACAAGGCATGCTCAGCGTAGGTTGAATCCTTTAATGATGGAAGTTGTGAAGAAAGAGGTGCTAAAGCTTCTCGATGTTGAGGTTGTCTACTTAATTTTTGATAGTAAGTGGGTAAGTCCTATCTAGGTGGTTTTAAAAAAGTCTGGAATCACCATTGTGACAAACTAGAAATGTGAGGTTGTTCCCACGTGAGTACAAACTACGTAGTGAGTATGTATTGATTATAAAAAGTTAAATTCTGTTACTCAAAAAGACCACTTCTCCTTCCTTTTATTGATCAAATGCTTGAGAGATTGGTTGGTTATGACTATTATTGCTTTTTAGATGGCTTTTCAGGTTATCTTCAGATCCCGATCGCATCGAAAGAATAGGAGAAAACCATATTTATGTGCCCATTAGGTATAATTGCCTACTAAAGAATGCAATTTGGATTATGTAATGCACCCGCCACATTCCAAAGGTATATGGTAAGCATTTTTTCGAATATGTTGAAAAGATTATCAAGGTATTCACAGATGAGTTTAGTGTGTATGGATCTTCTTTTGATAAATGTCTTGAGAATCTTACCATTATCTTAGAACGATTTATAGAAACTAACCTTGTGTTGAACTGGGAAAAATGTCATTTTATAGTGGATTAAGATATAGTTTTAGGCCATGTGATATCTATTAAGGGTATTAAAGTAGACAAGTCCAAAATTGATCTTATTTCTTTTTTATCATAACCCTCTACTGTGAGGTAACTGCAGTCTTTTCTTAGGCATGCAGGTTTTTATCGAAGGTTCATTAAGGACTTTCCAAAGATAGTCACACCACTATGCAAGCTTCTTTAACAAGATGTCTCCTTTGAGTTTGATAAAAAGTGTAAGGAAGTATTCAACAAACTTAAGGAGCTTCTGACATCCTCACTAGTGATTCAACTGCCAAATTGGAACCTCCCCTTCAAGATCATGTATGATGTGAGCGATTATACAATGGGGATAGTTCTAGGACAAAGAGTGGGAAAATCTTTGCATGCTATCTAATATGCATCAAAGACTCTAAACCCAGCTCAATTGGATTATTCCACTACTGGAAAATAACTATTATTTGTGGTTTTTGCTTTGGAAAAATTTCAATCGTATTTGCTTAGTGCTAAAGTGATTGTTTATTCTGACCATGCAGCTTCACGATACTTGCTCACAAAAAAAGAAGCAAAATCAAGGCTGATCAAATGGATTATCCTCCTTCAAGAATTCAACTTAGAGATTAGAGATAAGAACGGGGTAGAAAACATGGTAGCGGACCATCTCAACCTTTTAATAAAGGAAGAAGATGATATCCCTCTACGAAAAACCTTTTCGGATGAGCAATTATTTTCTACCAACACAACACCACCATAGTATGCAGACATTGTCAATATTTTAGTTGCTAATGAATTACCTGTTAGTTTGTGAAAGGCTCAGAGGGATAAGCTATAGAGTGAAGTGAAGTATTATTTATGGGATGACCTGTATCTTTGGAGACATTGTGCCAATTAAGATGGGTACTGGAAAATGAATCATAATGAATTTTAGCCTTTTTCCATTCGTACGCTTACAGGGGACATTTTGGAGTGAAAAGGATAATTCATAAAGTTCTAGAGAGCGGGTTTTACTGGCTAGCATTGTTCAAAGATGCATATACCTTCTACAAATCCTGTGATAGATCCAACAGTCAGGTAACCTATCCCGTAAGGATCAGTTGCTACAAACTCCTTTGCTTTTCTGTGAAAATTTTGACTTTTGGGGCATTGACTTTATGGGACCTTTCCCTCTGTCTTATGAATTTACTTTTATATCGCTTCCAGTTGATTATGTTTCTAAATGAGTGGAAGCCAAAGCCACTAGGACTAACAATGCCAATGTTGTTGCAGTTTTTATTAAGGCTAACATTTTTTTAAGGTTTGGTAAACCGAAAGCCATCGTTAGCAACAAAGGAACCCACTTCTGCAATAAGTTGATGGAAGCAATGTTCAGAAAAGATCACATCACGCACAAAGTTTCTACTTCTTACCATCCCCAAACCAAAGGGCAAGCTGAAGTCTTAAATCAAGAAATCAAGTTAATCCTGGAGAAAACCATGCAGCCCAATAGGAATGATTGGAGTGCAAGACTAGAAGAAGCATTATGGGCCTACAGGATGGCTTACAAAACACCAATTAGAATGTCTCTGTATAGGCTAGTGTTTGGGAAGCCATCTCATCTTCCTATGGAATTTACAACATAAGGAATATTAGGCTATCAAAAGATGCAACATGCACTTGGATGATGCAGGAGTGTATAGGAAGTTGTAGCTTCAAGAATCAGAAGAGACGAGGAATGAGTCATAACAAAATGTAGTGATATATAAGGAGAGGACAAAAGCTTTTCATGATAAAATGATTTTGAGGAAAAGCTTCTTAGTGGGCCAAAAAGTGTTACTATATCATTTAAAACTCAAAATCTTTCCAGGTAAGTTGCGTTCCCATTAGGTTGGTCTATTTGTTATCACTCATGTCTTTCCTTTTAGCACAATGGAGATATAGAGCCTTAAAACTAATAAGACATTTAGAGTGAATGGTCATTGCTTGAAGCTTTATTATAAGGGCTTCCATACAGAGGATTTGTAAGTGTTAATGCTTGAGGATATGACTAGTATCACTTGATGCGCACAACTGGATGTTGAGCCAATGACGTTAAATAAATGCGTTGTTTGGAAGGCAACCTAAGGGGAGTCAATTTCTATCTTTTACATTTTTGCATTTGCTATTTTTGTTAACTGCTCCATTTCTTGCATTTGATTTTACATTGAGGACAATGTAAGTTTTAAATATAGGGGTGGGGCATATTAGTTTTTATAAATGTTTTTTAGCTTAATTGTAGTTTTTGTGACTTCTTAGGTGGTTTTCAAAATCAAACAACCAAAATAAAAAAAACTTGCTTTCTATTGCTTTTAAGATTATTTATCATAATTAGAGCATGAATTGACTAGAAAAATACATGGCAAAATTTGGCATGTACATTTGTTCTTGCTATTAGTTAATGTAGATTATTCTTAAAAGAGCTGTGACTAGCGCTAGACAAAAATTAGTGAGGTTTTGAGCCATATTAGACTGACATATTCATATCAGTCTCACTATTTTGTGTGTTATGAGTGACCTTTATGACATATACATCCTTACTTTGTGTTGAATTTCTATTCGAGATGACATTGTTTATCACATGCATATTTATGAAAATGATTAGGCATTCTTTGTTGATTATAAGCTACATTAGCTAAATAACCTACCTATTTAGGTGAATTTCCCTTACTAATCTCTTTTAACTTGTATTAACCTTTTCTTTTGTATAAACCACATTAAATCCACCTAACCAAATGTCCTACCCAAGCTTTAAAGCTAGTGGAGCATTTGTTAATTCTTGATGAATATGATTGTGTAAAAGTCTAAGTGTGGGGGTTTGCTTACATATGGGTTACTTAAATTTGTTAAAATCTCATGTTACGAATCCTATGTTGATGTAGCCTCTTTCATTTTTATATTTAAAAAATAAAAAATAAAAAGAAAAAGAAAATGTTTAAATAAAAAGGTTTGAAGGAGGCAATATAATTATTGTGAAAAGTCATTAATTAATAGTTTATTCTCCTTAAGTTGTATTGGTTGGGTGTTTAAATATATGGCATATGAAGAGGATATTATATTGGATGGAGCATTTCATTATGTTATGTTCATAGGGATTATGATGTAAGAGCTAATTGAGTTGTGAAACATAGTTGTTGCATTCTTTACGGCTGACAGTACCCAGTTTTGAATGAATGCTAGCTTGAGCGTTTGATTCTTCATTAAGTGTTACTTTTGCTTCACTGGCTTAATGGCTTTTAAACTACATTAACCAATATGTGTCCCACCTTATCCTTACCCACATTACAACCCTAGAAAAGTCCTTTTGATTCATGATTATGCATATGACTTTTAGTGGTGGAGAAATGAAATGATGTGCAATGTTATGAATTGTTGTGATCATAAGCGGTGTTTGAGTGTACCCTTATAAATATCTTGTTTAAACACTTTTCGTCCAAGTCTATCTCTAGATTACTCAGTTTCTAAGGGTGGTGAATATTGATTGATCATGAGTATAAGCTTGAATGTTGAGTTTTTGCTATAGATTTTGAAAGTCACTCATCTTTACTTATGATTATCTATTCTTGTAAGGTTTGAAAAATAAGTAAAAATGTTAATTTGTGATTTTGATTTTGACAACTTGCCTAAGGATGGTCAAAAGCTAAGTATGGGGGAATTTGATATGTGTTTAAATATTGATCTATTTTATCTCCCACACTTAGTGTTTAATGCCTTAGAAATGCTTAGGATACTTATTTTATCTCATTTTTTTGTCTTAGGTACATTTTAAAAGTGAAGGAATTAAAGTAATCGGAAAGCATGCTCATTGAAGTCATCTTTTCAATTCTTATACTCTTTTTCTTCATGAAGCAAAGAATAGGAAGATGAGGACACTTAATGTGAATGCATGGTATGCACACTAGCTGTCCATTTTACTACATCAAAAGTTGAGCTGTCCATGCAAGATATCTTATGAAAAAAGAAAAAAACATGAAAAAGCTTGGAGGATAAGACAAAAAGTGGATAGAAACATGAGGTGGGCTCTTCAATTTTAAAAATGCCACTTATCAAATTGATTCTTTTTTGGGAAACCTAGCTGAAAGGAGACAAAAAAGGAAGAAAAGGGAGAAGTATGTGTTAGCTGAGGGAGGCTGGAAAAGGGGAGAACCAAAGCTAGAATGAAGAAACGTGAGTGGAGTTGTTTCATTTGAGTTTCAACGTAGCTAAGGCTAATGAAAGAAGTGAAAAGAAACAAAGATGGATGTGAAATAGAGAGCTAAGATAGGAGGGTTGAAGAAGAAAATAAAGAAAAGAAACAGAGAGAGCTGCAGTTTGGGAGTGAGTAGCCGAAAGCTTGTAGTAGAGAAGTTGAAACGTGAATAGTGAAGTGGTCCATTACATTAATTTGTCACATCACACATTAGTCGTGTGAATAGAGAGTTGCGTGAGATAAGAGAGCTGCGAGAGAGAAAGCAATTTACATGAATAGTAGCTTGGCCAACCTTCTTTACTTGTCCCACCATTAATAGTGGGAGAGTGGTGTGAAAAAGAACAAAAGAGAGAACATTATCGTGGAACCAAAGGGAAAGTCAACTTTGGTGGTCATTCTTTCTTCAATGTTTTTACATAAATAGAGGCTATTAAGGTTGATTGTAGGAGCTTGAAGATGGAAATGAAAGGCTAGCTTCACCATGTTGATTCAATGAAAATATCGACGCCAAGTTACGGTTAAGCTATTTTCATCACTTTAAGGTTGTAATTTCTTTTCGGATTGTTGCATTGTTGGTGTTAATTAGATTAGGTTTTCAGATGAATGATCTTAATATGTTATTTTGATTGTTTTATTTTGAACCTACTGCTAAAACATTGAATGTATTTCATAATTGTTACTTTTGATGTTTGTGAGTAGCATCTAATGATCATTAATCATTAGGAACAACATAACTTAGGTAAGATAACCCAAACGTGTGAGGTTATTGCCTATATTGATCATTTTCCAATTCATAATGCGACTTCCAAATTGAATCTAGAGATCATATTCTAGGTTATTCGGTAGTTAGGTTTAATTAATGATCATATATTGATTAAACACGTCCTAAAGGAAAACCAAGAATAGTAAAGCTTTATATTAGCCTCAGATCAATAGTCCGAAGAGAGTTGTAAAGATGTTAGGATGATGGAATATGCTTGATCGTGTTTAGGCTGAGATGACCTTACTTATATTAAACACTTTTCTCATTTTTTATTGCTTGTTTTAATTTGTTTTGATAGTTTACTTTTTCTTTAATTTCTAAACTGCTTAAAAATCCAAAACTCTCTTTTTATATTTTCCTTGCATCAATTAATTTTGTTACAAAAATTAACTAAACATTCCATGTGGATTCGATCCCGACTCATAATAACTACAAATTTTAGTATGCAGAGTCAGTTAAATTTTGCAGTGCACTCGACATGCACTATCAATATATGTTTCAATAAAAGTTATTAAGGGGAAATGCAATTGTTTTGCAAAGTTATTCATGAGCATTTTTTCCTTCTAAAGTTGTAAGGAATGGGTGATTTGATTATGATGCATATGAGGTAGATATTGTTTTGAAGGATCACCACTTATGATTAGAATGTATTGTTTATCATCAATTGTTGCGAGTGATTTATGTTTCATGTGGTGTGTGGTGTGAGAGCTTGATTTGAGTTGTGAAACATAGTTTTTGCATTCATCATAGTTGATGGTACCCAGTTTTTGATGAATGTTGGTTTTTGCGATTGATATTACATTGAGTGTTACTTTTGCTTCATTAGCTTTATTAGCTTTTATGCTACATTACCCAAATACATCTCCCCTTAACCTTTGCCTACATTATAACCTTAAAAAAGTCCTTTGATTTATGATTATGCATGTGAATCTTAGTGGTGGAGAAATGAAATGATAAGTAAAGTTGTGGAATCTCTTGATTATGAATTGAGTTTTGAGTGTACCCATGAATCTATCATACTTAAACACATTTTGTCAAAGTTTACCCCTAGATTACTCAATTTTTGGAGAAGATTATTATTGATTGATCATAAGTAGAGGCATTGAATGTTGAGTCTTACTATGGTTTCGAAAGTTATCTCTCTTTTCTTATGACTATCTATTCTTAGAAAATATGGAAAATAAGTAAGAGTTTTGGTTTGTGAATTTTATTTTATTGTTTAGCTTGAGGGAGGTCAAAAGCTAAGTTTAGAGGAAATTGACGTGTGCTTAATTGATTATACATTTATTCCATAAAACCTAGTGATTAATACTATGAAATACTTAAGAAACTCGCTTTGGTCCATATATAGTTTCAGGTATAATTTGGAAGTTTAAGAGCTAAAGTGAGTTAAAAACACATTCTTTGATCCATCCTCTTTATAATAGAACTCATTTGTCTTTGTCGAAGAAGAAGGAGATTGATTAGGGTGAAGATGGGACAAGAAAATGAAGAATTTAGCATGATCTACAAGGTGCACTGTCATGCATATATTTGCATAACTGTGCATCATCTTAACCTTGCATTACCATTCATCATCTTGTACGGTCGTGCACAATCACAATTCAACATTTTTTTGGGTTGACTAGTTGGGTACACCACCATGCATACAACTGTGCATCTCCCCAAAAACCTAGTTTTTGCTATAAGTAGACATTTGAGCGGTCAAATAATAGGATGAATCATTTTTGTATGAAGAGGAGGGGCAGAACCCTCACTCTTTGGAGACCTATAGAGGTCTAAGCTTCCTTCTTCCGATTCAGAGGTGAATCAAATGTGAAGAACACATTTAGGCATCCTTTCATTGTGTATTGTTGTTCTTTCTCTCTTTAAAGATTGTTTATGTACATGGATAATTGATACTCTCGTTCTTGTTTAATTGCTTATGTATGAACCCATTGCTAGAATCTTAAATACAATATGTAATAGCTATTTTTTGGATTCATTTGTGGCAACTAATGGTGTTGAATCATTAGGGATAACATAGCATAAGTTAAATGACCCGAGCTTGTGTGATTATTGCCTAGATTAATATGTTTTCCTTATTTGTAATACTACTGTCCTATTAAATCTAAAGAGCTTGCTCTAGGTTGTTCAATAGCTAGATTTAGTTAAAGAGTTTATTTTGATTAAACACGACCTAAGGGAAAACTGGGGTTAACAACGCTTATTGTTAACTTACGATTAATAGTTTCTAAGAGAGGTGTGAAAAAAGCAATTCAATAAAGTATGTTTAATTTTGTGTAGGCTAAGATTGAACCAAGAACCAAATTCCAAATTCCAAACTCATTCCTCAATTTCTCATTTTTAACTTTTAATTTGATTTACTTTTTTTAATTCAGTTTTACTTTATTTTGTTCACCGCTTTCAACCAAAACCCTCTAATATCCTAAACACTGATTCTTTTCCAAAGCTACATGAATACTCCTTATGGATATGATCCTTACTCACCACTGCTACAAATCTAGTTTCACAAAGTTAGGTTTTAGCTTCTAGTGTATTCGACATGCATCAAGAATGATATCGCCTCTTACTTATAATTTGAAGCTGAATCTTTATATGATATATAAGAGAGGTTAAAGGAGATGCTTAGAAGATGCCCGTGTAACACGCCATATTAGGGGTTAGAATATTAAGGAATTTCAATGCATGGTATGCTTGGCATAATTGAGTTTTTGCTTATTTATGCATATGTCTTTTTGGACTCATACCAATATTATACATGCATTCATGACATGTTCTGGGTATAAGTGAAATATTTTTTTTAGTTATTAAAGTAAGAATGATGGATTAAATGTGTTACAAATTTATTTGGTGATAATAGTTGCTATTTTGAAATTTTGGTGAATTATGGATTAATTGTCTTGGATTATTAAATTGGTGTGTATTATTATTAATTCTAAATGTTTTTAGACATTTAGGATGTTTTGGAAATTTATTGAAAATTTGAGGTATTTTAGATTAAGAAAAAAATAAAGAAATTAAGAGACAAATTATGGAGTGACAAATGGACCTATTAATGTGTGACAATTGGACAAATTGATAAGTGACATGGTAGCCTACTTGGAAGACACATGTAACACATGTATTGGAGACATGTGTCAAGCCTTAAAAAGGGACACCTAGGCATTAGGAAAAATGGTTTCTGCATTCGTGAACTTTCATTTTTCCTCCACCGAAGACTTCATCTCCTCCTTGCTCCTCCATTTTCTAAACAACTATTTTCTACATTTGTTAGTGTTTTTGGCTCATCCATCACCAAAAACACTTACAAACCTTTAGTAAATTGCTTATTTCATTCTTCCTTCCTTTCCTGCATCCACCGAAACTCTCATTTGCTCTCCTAAGTTCTGGAAATTTTGCTGAATAAAGTTTAGTCAAGTAAGTTTATTCAGGTTTTAATGTTTGTAACTGCATGCATACGTAATTGGTATACATTTTCATGCTTATGGATTGTTTCATGCATGAATGGTGTTGATGTAGGTGTGGGTTTTGAAGGAAGAAGTAGATTCGGAGATGTGTATAACTTAGTGAAAGTTTAAAGTGAGATGGAGTTAGGATATGCAAAATTTTACTAAACATGCATCTGTCTTTAGGGCATAACTTGATCTATGAATATCCAAATTGGATGAAGATTGATTTAGAGTAAATTAGAGACAGAGCTAAATTTTTCATGAAGGAATTGAATTCGAATTATATCCTTAAGAGTTTGGAAAATTGTCTTGAAATTAAAATCTGGAAAATGAAGTATGCTTCTGTCAAAGTTCGTCGCGACCAACTCTCCTTAGTTTGCTACGGCCAACTTGAAGGATGAAGTTATGTCATGCGAACTTTTCCTCTCTGGAAAAGTTAGCCGCGGCGAACTTTTCAGGGTCACCGCAGCGAACTTTCCAGCATAGAACATGCTTCGGTATTTTGGGCATAACTTTCTTTGTAGTTATCCAAATGGAGTGATTTTTTTAATTTGGATTAAATTAGAGTCATAAGGCTACAAAGTTTATGAAGAGATTAAATTCTAATTCTGCCTCTAGGAATTTTAGAATCTGACTGGAAGTTGAGATAAGAATTCTGTTGAAGCTTAAGAACAATCTGAAATCTTTTGAGTATAACTTTCAATATACTAAACCAAATTGGATAAACTTGGTATCATTGGAAATCTAAGACAAAGAGGGAAAAACTTTCTAGAAGGAAGTATTACCTTAGTACCTCACCCTCCTGAGGATAATAATTAAACAAAGTGGACCCGAAAGTTGGTTGTGAAATAAATCTGGAATGAGGATTTGAGTATGTTTTTGCATGATTGAGAATGCAACAA
>JAOTAY010000004.1:11352322-11369286 GCA_025629805.1 Erythroxylum baracoense
TGTCATGAATGCATGTACAGATAATTTCGTGTGCACATATCACTGTTCACAAATGCATGAGCATGAGATGTGTTTTCTTAATTTCTCTTATTTACCTCACTTGGACCCGTTTCTCTGGTCCGACCCGTTCTACAGAACCGGGATGCTACATTCATAACATTTAATTTCTCATGTATCATCAAAAGACACTTTGTATATATAAATTCACATTTTTCATTCAATTCAATTCCACATTTCAA
This sequence comes from Erythroxylum baracoense, assembly GCA_025629805.1. NCBI lineage: Eukaryota > Viridiplantae > Streptophyta > Magnoliopsida > Malpighiales > Erythroxylaceae > Erythroxylum > Erythroxylum baracoense. The sequence goes on from JAOTAY010000004.1 coordinate 11,352,562, forward strand.
TTGCAATCATTCAAATCATATAATTCATATGTATATGCAATATTCATGAGACTCATATTCGTTTATTACATTATTGTGACCGAGTGCCTTTTTCATTATCTCATAGATACTAGGCTCATTAATACTGTCCCTTATCCATTGGGGATATAGGGCTCATTTTACATAGTGTGCCAAAGGCTCTTACCACAGTCTGAGTTTAAGCTTTTTTCGCTGGCGACTCTGATCACAATTTCCTTTATGTTTCATGCGTTTATGTAATAAAATGCACCATGCGTTATCAATCATTATACTTATTTTGTCACGTTCAAATTTTTTTCATTCACATTTGTTGTCGGACTTTGGTCTGACATTCAACATACTAGCTAAGAATCATTTAGTTAATCACATTCACATTCAAGTAGCACTTCCAATGTTTTAATCATGTATCAAACACCTCGGACATTGGATGTCGAAAATTCAGTATATACACATCACAACAATTCAGTACATAATTTAACAAACAAACATTCAAGGTGAGACCATCTTTGGTTACTCACAAATGCTCCCTTTAGATTATTGCCTTGAACTTCCAGCAATGTCTGGAAGCGGTCGCTCAATATGCTCTTCTATAAGCAATCACATACATTTTCACATTACTACATCGCATATTCAAATGAATAAGCACATTTATAAATGTATCATGTATTATGCATGTTCAATGACAAATTCTCGGGTATGTAACTTTATTCACAAATCTAAAACATTAACACATGATGAATTGTACATCATTTAGTTTGCAATTAGGTTTATTCCTTAAGAAAACCTCCACTTTCCATTCATCATTCATAAATTTATCAATCTTTTCCTAGTATTATACATTTACCAAAATTTTTCCAGCAACTTAAACCCATACATTCACCCAATTCTCATTCATAAATACCCTATATTCTTCTATACTCATTCATCCATACCTTATACACATTATTCATGTCCTAAAGATCATATTTACATTAAAAATAACTCATTTATTCTTTTAACAAACCAGAATTTCCAGATTTGAACTCTACACATCAAAATAGTCCCTTTTTTAAGTTATGACTTCAAATAACAACATAAACTTATCAAGTTATCTTCTAGTCAAACTATTTCACAGAAGCATTAATAAGACATCAATAATCATTTTTCATGTTTTATAGTTTGACTAATTCGAGCTCTAAAGTCTCTAAAAATAAGGAAATAATATAAGGTTCCTGCATAGGGGTCAGTCACTGGCAATATTAGGAAAACAAGCATAAATCAAGCTTTAGTCACTATTTAATCACGCCACTTTCATAAAGGTCAACCTAATATATATATCTAAAACTTTCATTGTTTGGGTTTCTTCATATTCTTGCCTTAAAAATATGTAAAATAGGTCAAATTATACAGCTCTAATTTTCCAGATTCTTTTTCTCAAGATAAACTTTTAGGTCAGTTTTGTATTATCTTATTGACCTAGAAAATGAGTTATCTAGAAAAAAAGTCTTCTAAAAAATGTTCATATATATCTTAATTTTCTAATGATATAAAATTCATAAAATTTGGTTTAGTATTCTGCACGTTATACCCAAAATACTATAGACTATTCTCATACCACGACAGCACATAGTTCTCAACTTCAAGTTAAATTTTAAGACCCTTAAGGACAGAATTCAAATTCACTGCCCTCATGAAAATTGTAACCATCTATCTCTAGGTTAATCTAAATTAAAAATAATTCCATTTGTATATCCAAAAATTGACATATGGCCCAAAATACAGATGCATGTTCAGAGAAAGCACTCCATCGAACATATGCCGACACACATTTAACTTCATTTTCAACTCTACTTTATCTCCAAACTATCGTCCTACTTCTTCTCATTTCAAGATAATAAACTAGCCTTTCCTTTGGCTTTAAACTCATGAATTGTCATTCATCTTAACACAGAGTAAGACATAACTTTATTTATCTCTTCATCCACACACGCATCATCATAGTTCAAACTTCCTTGTTCATACTCATTCATCTCTTAATTGATTATCATTATTGATTCATTTACCAATCAATTCATGAATAACATTAACTCACTACAATTTATAGCATGATATCTTGATTATTACACTACACCCACATTAAAACACATATATAAAAACTCATGATCAATCATTAAATTTCTCATCATACATGTTCCATTTAACAATACCTATGAAGATTAAAGCATAATTTACTTGATAAAAACTTCAAAATTTTCAAATCACACTTAACCCTAGCTTTTCATACAACCCACGAACATCATCATAGAGGTTTAGAGGATTAGGTTTTCTAGTGGAAATGAAGAAGACAATTAAAATGATAATATCAAGGAGGGGTGAGAGAAAAGCTTACTTTGATGGAGGTGGTAAACGTCGTGGAAATGAAGAAAATGAGAGAAAAGATGGAGAAGAAAGCCACGAGGAAGAAGAAGAAAGCAAAATATAAACAATTAAATGGTCTTTCAAGGTTAAAGAGTGTATAACGTGAGTGAAGTTTGAGTGGTGAGTGGTAGCAACACTTGTCACTGCCATTTGTCACCGTCCTATGATCCCATTTGGACCACGTTCATAACTAGTCCATTTTGTCTCCAAATTCTAATCCAATTGTCTCCTAAACTTTAATGACACATGTCATTAAATCTAAATGTCATTTATAAAAATTTCCACTACCATTTGACTCTTAATTCCACATCTACTTATGAATTGTCCTACCACTTAACATTTTTCCTAGTTCAAAATTTACCTAAAAATTTAGGAATTTTCTAAATTTCACCAAAATTTCTAAATCACTACCTATATATAGAAATTCAATTTTCAATATATATGAACCATAATTCATATAAAAAATTACATTTATAAATCAATTATACCCAGGAAATGTCAATAAATGTATGCACAATCATTTTAATGTGCAAACATTGATATTCACATGTGTGTGTATGTCATATTTATGCATGAACATGAAATGCACTTTCTAACTTCTCTTTAATCTCTCATGTACCGTATTCTAGGGTCCTAACCCTTAACATGGGATAACAGATGTTACATTGGGAGTGGCTGTGTGTCTGCCGAACATAGGTATGCAGCCACAATTGTGGCCTACATCTAAGCCTTCGGTCAGGATCGTGGCCTTTTGTGCCATGATCATGGGTCATTGTTTTAGCCTAAACGTCTTCCGAATCTCCTTCGTTCTTCAATATTGACCCTGAAACATTGGCAAACACATCAAGGTACCTCAAAAACATAATATTTAAGCTCAAAAGCTTGCACTAAGCCATAAAACTCTTAAAACGCAAATAATTAACAAACTAACACAATTCTAACCTAAGCGCATACTAAATGGTTAGATTAATGGATAAACATATATCAAATTATGCCCAAAACACAATGCAATTTACACTTATCAATTTCTTTAGTATCTAGGTTAGATGAACCCTATATTGATACTTTAACATGTTTTGATTCTTTTATTGATGCAATTGGTTTGATTGATATATTGTGATCTAATTATGTATTTTATTTATGTTTTAATAGATCCAAATATTAGATCTTATCATAATTTCAAAACATAGAGATTGAGAAATCCTTATTTGAATAGATCAACCGTAATTGGAAGGAGTTGATTGCAGCCCTAGAGATAGGATGACACAAATCTTTCAGATTAGGTTCAAATCTAATTGAGGGATTCATAAATAGGTAAAGTAATCCAATAAACTTTAACCTAAGTAATTTGGTTTAAAACATTAGGATTAGTTACTATTAGACTCAAGGCCATCTATTAGCGTACCATAGGAATCCCTATGGTCCAATAAGTCAATAAAACAATTGCATAATAAAAGATCAATTCGTTTAGGGTTTTACGGGAATTCGAAACCTAGATACTAATTTTCTAATATCGATAGTTTTTTAAGTGCTTTCTTAATCCTCTGGTTCAATCTTGCGGCCCATTTATTTTACTTTCTTTAGTTTTATTTTCTTTTAAATTAAAAAACAAAGTAAATTCCATAAACTAGATAATAAGATAATGGTAATTACTAATACTTGCCAGTACTAGCTACAGCTACACTATGCATAGACGGTTATTTCAATATTGACACACTAAAAAAAGTAATCAATCAAGTTTTGGCATTGTTGTCTGGGACTCTAATATTAAGAAACCCTTAGTTTTATTAATATAGGCATTACTTTATTTTTTGTTTACTTTTCTTTATTCTTGTTTTTACTTTAGATTATTTTATTTGTTTATTTTGTTTTGTTTATTTCTTTAGTTTTAGACTTAGACTCTTGTTTAGTTCATTACTCGAAGGACATTTAAGAACTTACTTGACTTAGATCTTGAAATAGAGAGAACGATGTGAAGAAATCTTCGATGGACTGATCTGAGAGAGTTTGAGCTAGATTGTCATATTGAAGGCATGAAAGGTCAAATGGATATAGAAGAATCTAATAACATAAAAGACCAACCACATATAATGTTTGACTATGCTAGGGTAGACCTAACTGGTGTAGAATCTAGCATAGTGAGACTGACTGTTTAAGTGAACAATTTTGAAATTAAGTCGAGCATCATCCAGATGGTGAAGCAGTCAGTCTAGTTTGATGGACTTTAAGACAAAAGCCCAACATGCATATCTCTAACCTTTTAAGGATTTGTGATACTTTTAAGATTAGTGGAGCAAACAATGGTGCCATTAGATTGCATTTATTTCCTTTCTTCCTAAAAGGAAAGGCTAAGTAGTGGTTGAATTCTATGCCACATTCATCACTTAATACGTAGGATCAAGTAGCGAAAAAATTTGTACTAACGTACTTTCACTCTGAAAATAATGTGAAGCTAAGGAATGACATCTTATCATCCTCCCAAACTAAAGGTAAGTCACTATACAACATATGGAAGAGATTCAAAGAGATGCTTAAACGATACCCTCATCATGGACTACCATTGTGGATGCAAATCCAAACTTTCTATAATGGGCTAAGTTAAGGTACGAGGCAGTCAATCGATGCAGCAACTGAAGGGATGATGAACAATAAAATACCTAAAGCAGCCCAAGAGTTAATTGAAGACATGGTCATAAATGACTAGTAGTGATGCTCAGCTAGAGCACGAACTACTAAGCCATCGAGAGTTTATGAGGTAGATGCAGTGGAGTAGTTGGCGAGCCAAATGGTGGCCCTGAGTAAAAGGATAGATAGATTAATGATGGCTCCATAAGGAAGGGCAATGCAGTATGAAATGTGCAGGTTAAATCATTAAGGATAGGAATGTCAATCGACCCAACCCGAACACGTGGATTATTTGGGGAATGCTTTAAGACCCCAAAATAGTCCATATAGCAATACATACAATCCTGGATGAAGAAACCACCATAACTTTTCATTGGAAAATCGAGGATAACAATGAAGTGACCCTCCACTTGGATTTCATCCATAAGCATCATAGTTGAAGAAACTTGGTATGGATGAGCTAATTATAGAATTCATTCAAGAATCAAAGACAAAACATCAGCAGACAGATGCATCCATATGAAACCTAGAAATTAAAATGGATCAACTTGTAAAGTCAGTGGTAGAGTGATTGAAGGGGAGTTTTTTGAGTAAAAATGATACAAAGCCTAAGGAGAGAATAATGGAAAATACCCATACCACTGGAAAAAAAGCTCTAAAAAGGAGAAGAGGACGAGGTGATTACTAAGAGTCACTCAAAAGTTGATTATAGCTTTTACCTACAGAGAGTCAAGGGCTATTGACCTGCACTTCCATACCTATTAGAGCAAAGAGAAAATCATTAGAGGCAAAAGTAGATAAGAACCTTGATCTTCTAGAAGAACTAAAAAGTAACATTCCCTTGTCAAAACCTCTTTTGCAAAGACCAAAGAGCACAGAATCATTAAAGGAGGAATCATTAAACAATGAGCAACTGAGGCAGTTGGAGGCTAAAGAAATGAATAAGGAGAATTCCAACAAGAAGATCAAACTACCAGTAAAGTAAAATAATGCAAGGAATTTTTATATTCTATATACTATCGATAGTTTAAGGGTGGATAAGGCTATAGCCAACTTAGAGGCTGGCATAAATATGATAGTTGTACACCTTATTTGAAAAAATAGAAATAGGAGAACTTGAACCAACTAGGATGTGTGTTCAAATGGTTGATAAATCATTAAAATTTCGCAAGGAATCATGGAAGATGTACCTATTAAGGTCAATAAGTTCATGTTCCTAACTGACTTTACCATTCTAGACATAGAGGAAGATTTAGAAATACCCTTGGTCTTTGAGCGACCATTCCTAGCAACTACTAAGTCACTCATAGATGTTGATGGGGGCAAGTTAACTTTGAGATTAGGGGATGAGAAGGTTACATTTATAATCTACAATATTAGAGACATTTCGCTTGAAATTCTAAATTCTATTGAAGTTGACAAGTCTTGTCAAGATGTTCTGCAGGTCACTACAAGTAAGGATCCATTAGAAAAGTTACAAATTTAGAAAATAAACCAAAGGAAAATGTGATGGAAAGTGTCAAAAGGCAGCCCACCTAGAGTTTATGGAACCTATGGTAAGGCTACAATCACACAATTCATTTGAGCCACCTTGAACGGAAAAAGTATGTCAAACTAACAGCGGTAGAGAAGTTTTATACGGGAGGCAACCCATGAGTTATTTTTAGTTTTGTTTTAACTTTGATTTCTTTTTTTTTTCTTTTTTTTTGCTTGCTTGATTAGGGTAGTTTTAATAAATTAAATTTTGTTTAAAGTATTTCAGGATAGAAAAATTAAGCATCTTGACAAAAATTGTGCATAGTTATAACTTTAAGGGCAATGTGTTATATGTTATGATGCTAACATGCAAAGATTTTTATGTTTGAGGATTAAATTTTAATGTTGCACATGGTTACAGAGAGTTATACACTTTCTGAACACAAAGATGTTGTTTTACGCTACGCATCAAACCATGCACTCTCGTGATATACGATAAAAACCCCAAATTCTCCAATTTTTCATTCTTTCTCTTCTCTCACTCTCTCCTAATATCACCCTCTAACTCTCCCAACTCAATTTTTGTGTTTTTTAAACCACGTCAATGACATCCATGTAAGTTTTTTATTGCTTTAACTTGTTTATGCATGATTCATTGGGTGCTATGCAACATTTGTGAATTTTTCAATCAAAAATCCCAATTTCATGCTTTTTGAATTGTTTAATTATTGTTCAATAGTTGGATTTAATCTTTGCCCAATTGATTTTAACTTTTAATTTGAATAATTGCTTACGATTTGGGTTCAAATTTGACTTAATTTACATAAACTTGAGATTTTGGCTCATTAGGAGTTTAATTAGGTTAATTAGATAATCCCGATGTTAATTAAGACTAGTTTTGTGTTTAATTGTAGGGATTTAATGTTCAATTATGTCAATTTTGTGTAAATGGTAATTTAGGATTTTTAATTTAACTTTAAGGATAGAATTATAACTTAAAAATTAAGTCTACTTAACTTGTTGATTGCACAATTTCTAATTTTAATTTTGAGACTAATCAATTTGTTAAGTGATTTCTAATTATATTTGTTTATTTGTTTATTTCTTGAATTGTTTTAGTTTGTTAATTATTTAGCTGTTTGATTGTTCGTAATTAGTTATGTTGTTGCAATTATTAAGTAATAAGCATGATCAAAATTGTGGGAAAAAGTGTACCTTAGTGATTATTTATCAATTTTCATACACTTGTTTAAAGTTGTAGGCAAGATGACACGATTATGGCGTGACAAAGAGATTCCAAGAAAGAGGCATCGAGGTGAGTCTTCTATAATAGTCCAACCCTGAAAAAGGCCATCGAGCTGCTATTCAATATCGAGGCTTAGGAAGAACAACATCAAAGACTGAAAGATAAGAAGTTTAGATCCAATCAATACATCGAGTGGGAGGATTTGGAGCAGTTTGGCTTAGCCTAACAAGTTAGAGAGTTAGTAGATGTTGGCGTATAGTCCCGATTTTTTGAAATGATGGAATCTTTTTATAGAGAGCTCACTTTAGAGGTCCTATCCACATTCTCTATGGAGAAGGTATATTACGACTAGGATCACGACAATATAGTCCAATTATAGATGATGAGGGAGATGCATCAGATGAGTTATATTATGTTCTCTATCACCATGGGTCTATAAGACCAGGAGTACGTTAAGACACCAAAGTACCAAACATTACAAATGGATTTTTTGTATAGGTTATCTCTGTGACACTTTTTAAGTAGGACTAGCCCTAAAGACAACCATGATCCACACATGTTAAAGGCTTCAACCTTATGCAATCCAGCACTCAGATACACACATGGTATTCTGAGTCACATTTTGAGTGATAAAGAGACAGTTGGGTAGTTGTTAGGAATATAAATGTGTATTTCCTATAGAGCATGAGTGATTGGATGTCTATCCACCTAGAACATGTAGTTGTCCAGTTTATCTAGCATCAAAGTGGGGACAAGAAGGTTGGCATGATATGTGTTAGACCATATGTGATCAGATTGGCACGAAGAATGGGCATGTTTGATTGGCTACCGTTGATGCAAGAGATGACAACCATGATGGTGCTCAATCTAGTAATAATGCAACACATGCACATGGTACGTTGACATCTGAGTCCTAATAAAGACTTGTATAGACTTATTGGAGAGCCCAACTAACTAGCACCGAAGGGAGGAGACAGAGCAAAGTAGCTACAACAGCCACAGTCACCACCATCTCAAACTTATGGGATTACACTAGAGGACCAGGACCAACTGAGATATCTCAGCTAAAGAGACAGCAAGCAGAACTTGTGAAACAGATGAGCAAGTTACGGTCTATAGTTAGATAGATAGGAGAACTGATGCTCTTAATGGCCAGCTAACTAGGCATTGATTTCTAGCCCCCATTATCTAGCGAGGGCACCTCATCTGCAACTCCTCCACCAATCAAGGATCATTATCATAAGAAGCCTTCTTTTTCTAATCAACTAGGATCACACAATGTAGGATATGTTTAGTTTAGTTTTTTTTCTTCTTCTTTATCTTTTGTATCCATTTCTTATTTTGAGGCAAATGTTTACATTTTAAAAGTAGGTTGCATCTCAACATGATAGGTTTAATGCTGGAATGGAGATTTCTAGAATTATACTTAAAGATTATAAATTTTAGTCCATTATTAATTTTTCATTTGAGTTTAAGATCTTTTGGTTAGGGTACTTTGTCTAGATGATAGTCGTGAGAAGACAACAATGGATTATTTTTATAATTTCATGAAGAGGGAAAAGGAAGCAATCAAGGCTAATCTAAAAATTAGGCCTTCTTTGTAAACACCTTATTTTATAATCATCAACAAGAGATAGAAAATGTAACTTCAATCTCTGTTGTTTACAGTTGGGGCATTTTTGAATCCTATTGCCTATTTTAGACCAAGTTTTAGAAAAAAATAAAGTTAATAGGGGAGTGCTATATTAACTATTACAACAATTGTTGCGCAAATATGATGCAAGATGTCCTAAGCTCACAATTGGAGATTTATGAGATGCTTATGATGATGTTGAGCATCGCTATTCATCAAAAAGATAAACTTAAAAATTGCAAAAGTTTTCAATTCAAATACTGAGTTAATGTGTGAGTGCAGTAGGGTGTGGAAAAATAGAGCACATTTGAATTCATCCATTCAAAGAAAAGGAATAGATTGGAAAACAAAAGATTAAAGGACTTGGTCTTTGTTTGATATAATTTAAAGCTTTGAGAAAGGTATGTCATTATGTTAATATCATTATTAAGTTGAATATAATTTCTTTCAATTTCTTAATTATTTTATTTTATTTTTTTACTAAGTCTCTTAATAGGACAAGTAGTTTTGTAGATCCAATTTGCCTTGATATAAATATGCAATATAAATATAACTATAAATGTTTTTGTTCCAGTTTTCACTTCTAGAGGGTTGTTTTTTAGATGAAATCTTACTGTAAATCATAATACTTAGAGTTATAAATCTTTATTATTCTTTTTATTTGATGTTTTGATGTAATTATTATTTATTATATGATAAAATTGTAACATTTAAGTAATTTTTATTATCCTTAATTTATATTTGTATGATGAATAAATAATCTTTTTAAATATTAATCATAGTTATTATTTATATGTGAAATATGTGAAAAGTAATATTAATAAAAATAAATAGATTGTTGTTATTTCAAATTTTTATTGTCATGATTTTTAGAGACAAGGTTGATGTAAAATTATAAATTATACAGTACAATATATTGAGAAATTATTTTGCAATTTAAAAAAATTCAGGAAATATTTAATAATTTTAGAAATTACCTGAATATTGTACCCAATTTTGATCGATATTGGTACATTATCATACCATGATTAAATCTGGTACTAGTACTAGTATGGTGTTCATAACATTGGTTGCAAGTTATTAAGCTTCAAAAACGGAAAACATATAGTGCATTATATAGGTAAACCTTCCAAAATCTGTGTTGGACTCTTGTCTCCTGTATGGACATTGGCAACTTACCTATCAAAAGTTGTTATGATAATAATTTAATTGGGAACCTATAATGCAAGTCATTTTATGTAGTAGTTATGACAAAAGTCATTTTTTGTTTAACTTCCCAAAGCTATGATCACTTTAGTTTTATAAAATGATTAATAATTAAATAATAACAAAGCCTGAATCTTGATTCATACCTTATTCAGAAGCTTGAATATAATCTTATCGCATCTCTCAAATTGTTTTCGAAATCATCTCAACTAGCGTAGCAACATAAGTGTTCAACATCTAATGGTATCTACATAAAAAATTGAGAGAACTCTATAGCTCATATAGAGAGTGTTATGCTAGCAGTGCTAACTCTATTAGAGCTTAAACGTATTTTTAATAAGTTTTGAACATTTTGGTAATTTAATTTAAATTAAATTCTAATTTCGATTATACTTTAACTAAAGTTACAAATAATTCTTATTAAATATTAATTTTACCCAAATAAGATCTAATATCTCATATTGATCATTATTTATTAGATATCTTGTATTTAACTATAAAGTTTCTCAAACTTTACAATCAAGTCTAACTTGATTAAAATATTTTTTCTTTCTTCAACCTGTTCTTTATGTGTGACCCGATAGGTAAATATGTTGGTAATGGATACAAATTATAACCCTAAATCGTATTTAGGATTAGATAACCTTTAATTTATCTTTAATTCTGTAATTAAGCAATTTATATCCAAAGATCAAGATTGACATCTGGCAACATATCATGACTACGCAAATATTTAGGAATGTCAAAGTGGTTTTGACTAATCTTTCCATACATGATTTTTTTGTATAATTTAGTCCTTTCATTATACAATGCTTCGATTAGACATAAAGCATTGAATTAATATCTACTTTATTTTTAATCCAATTGTATTAGTACTTCAGCATTAGCTATTGATTTAATTAATGACATTTGTAAACTATTTACAAAACATCATTCCACTTTGGCCAAGGATTTTCTGAATCAATACTAATCGAGAGAAATGAAATATTCTCCCTAATTACTTTAGGGTGATGACTCTTATCTTGGTTACTTAACTACCTCCATATAGTTCATGTTACATCCAATGATCATCGATTGAACTATCTTATGATTAGAATAGGTCATATGTAGTATCAAAATATAGCAACCCCAATACAAGATAAACTTGGAGATCGCAAGCCAAATAATCACTTATACAATCATCACATTGAGAATTTTCATTGACATACAAGTAAAATTTCAAATAAATATCTCATATGGGGTCAATTCAATGAATTTTTTCTCTAACAAAACTCACACGTTTGTTTATATATCTCCATGCTTTAGCTTATGAAATCAACTGCTTCCTTTATAAGAAAAAACATAATCTGTGCTAGTTTTTTTACATTATATTAATGTCCAGTCTTAATAGAACAATGATTAGGAACGATTTATAGATAATACATAAATGCAATATAAATCTCACTATTATAATCTCATTATAATTTCATTTGCTATGTATTTTCATATCATGGACTTTACCATTTACATCTAAGTATGTATAAGATAAATAATGTCTTTAAACTACAACCAACAGATTGACTATAAGGCATAAAGCAACATAAGTTTTTATATGATAATAAATTAATACAGTGCTATATATGAAAAGTGTTGGGGGTTTGTAAAACTAACTTAGCAAAAATTTGAAATTGTATATAGGTCGCAAGACAAAAAACTAGAGACTTTAAACCCATGCCAAATCTAATATAAGAAAAGAATCACACCAAATTACGTGAAAATTATTTTAAATTATATAAGATAAAAATATTAATAAAAATATGAAAATGTAAATATGGTAGGTAATATACAAAATATGAACATTGATTTACACTTTGTATCTATTAATTTTAATTAAAAATATTGTAATTAAAAATTATAATTATTAAATAGGTGGATAATAAATGCAAAATTAACACATAGAAATTAGAAAAGAAGCATGTCAAAGAAACTAAAAACTTATATGTGCAAAATTTTTTAGGTAAGAAAATGGATTTTCAGCCAAAAAATGTAAATATATACGAGGTTCAAAATTTTCATACATTATAGGTTCAATAATGACTGACAAATATCCATATTTTCAACCTTGTAGTAAAATTTGTAAATAAGCTTTTGTACATAAAATCTTTCAAAGTTTGTTTTAATTCTTGTTCATAGCATTAACATTTTATTTTAAGAAGTTGTTAATTTGCAGTGCTTGCACTTTGTAAATTTGTTCCTAATTCAAACATATATGTTAATGAAAATCTAAAAAATTACTTACAATGTATTTTAACGCCTGATATGACAACTTTAGCCCAAACTTTGGGGTGTAAGCTGCTAAAAATTAACGTTAACTGCTTAAGCTGGATTACTGTAGTAATTAAAACTCTAAAACATGAATTGTGTTTCAAAATGCAATATTTTTTTGGTTTATTGATAAATGGAATCCAACTTAAAAGTCAACTAAACTCGAGCCAAATAGGTTGATATAGTTGTGGATTAGAATACTCATTTAATTACCAACTTTTGCTTGCCCACTCATACCTTCATTCTTCTTGTGTATTATGTTTGTTAACTAGATTACCTACTCTAAAATGTGCAGTAACAAAAATATTATGGATTATATGTATAATATATGATTATTTTATTAGAAATTTTAGTTTAAATAACTCTCAAACTAATATGGATCTTCATATTTATTGTGTTTTGAGTATATTATATGTAATATTTAAGAATCTCTATTTACTAGTTGTCTATAATATTTTCATGACAACTATTATACTCAGTGAAGATTGTTAATTTGGATAAGGAAAACTTGCTTTTTTATTCTATGGAAAAGTTACTAATTTTCAAGTTTAAACTAATACACATAGATGTTATGTTACATCTCAAAATAATAATAATAAAATGTGTTGGCTTGTCATGATTGCTTATGGTTGTAAAAGGCAGAAAGAAGTACCAACTACCAAATGGATGGGAGTAGAAATTTGTTGCGATTGACACGTACGTAAGTGGCCAAAGGACATTGCCTGGCTCCCTATAAGAAGCTTATCAATAGCTGTTGCGGACTTTCCTAGTTGGCATCAGAGGATCCAAGCAACCAAGCATGCTAATTCTCTAATTCCACATCTTTTTTTTATTCTTTTTGTTAATGTTTTTATAATTAATCGATACTTGAAATTAAATTAGCCTTAGCCTACCTTAATGCTAACTTATCCTATTTTTTATCAGTTTTGTTGGTATATTTATTAGCAAACTTCATGCTTTAGCTGAAGATGATATTTAAAGACAATTTATCATTTTTGGTAGGTATTATCAATTTTGCCTATGTTAATTGCAAATTATTAAGCGGTAAATTTTGAGTGCAACAGTAGTCCCTAAATATAAGACACAAGTTATGGTAAGTCATACTTTGTAAAATCAAGTAAGAATTATACAAATTATGGGAAGTGGTATTATCTATATCATCTTGGCTGTCTATTTTTTTGGTACAAGGGAGTAATCAAAGATTTCTAGGTTCAAACAGGAACAACCTAGGCCGAGCAACCGCTAAGAGATTCTCCTGAAGAAAATGGTGGAGCTATCTGGGGGTTATTAAGGTGAGTAACATAAAAAATGCCTCCATAAGCCCAAGTAGCCAAGTAGTCATTGCACATATTTCCTTCGCAATAAGTATGCACAACACAACACTGCCCCAAGCGTGGCTAAGTAGTTCCTTGCAAGCATGAATAATTTGATAGAATTGATCTATAGGCCAAAGGTTGCCATTCACTTTGTTAGCGGTTGAAAGAGAGTATGATTCAATAAACAAAATTCGGAAGGCTCGATCTCAAGCTAAAGGTAGTCCATAATAAATTACAAACAATTAAGCTCTTGTAATGTTCCCTTAATCAAGTCTCCTTGCAAACCCAAACAACCAGCTTCCTTCAATGTTCCTTGTAAGGCCTCCAATCCCCGATTCTCTTAGATTTGTGAATGATGATGCATCCACAATGATTTTGATGCAACCAGTGGGTGGTAGACTCCAAGCAATCAGCATATCCTGCTTCATCATCAAGGCCTTATGCATCGTGCTATATCTGCGAAAATTTTGCACCCTTGCACAAATGATATTAGCAGTATGAACTGGCTCAAAAATAATACAATTATGCTAACGCTATAAATACCAATAGGTATAACAGAAAAGGTCAGCCCAGGGGATATTATTGGTAACAATAAAAGAAGAGTTATAAAAATTAACACGAATCTAGTCAACAAGAGATAAAGAATTGAAAACATTTAACTGACGAACTTAGAGCCAAGAGGACCAAATTACTTGCAGTTCTTAACAATCTTGAAGTAAATGTAAAATTGATTCACAAAGATCATCACATCTTGGACAATTGGCTATAGTAGTGATACGGCATCGGACACATGCTTCACGTGTCAACAATTGGTTATGAACTACTAGCCACAAGAAAAACTTGATGCAAAGAGACAAGGTCTTTTTCCAAACTAAATTCCAGTTAAAATTCACTTGTGATGTCCTAAACAGATGATTATAAGACTCGATTACCAAGAATACACCAGAAGGAGAAGCAGTCCAAATAATTCTATCCTTTTCTATGCGAAAAAGCATGAAAAGAGAAAGAAGATTTTAGGTTTCCTCAGGGAAGGAGTTCACAATATCCCAAAAAACTGCTTCGTTGTCTAAGTAATTAGAGATTTTCACATCTTGAAAAGGGGGCAGGGAATTTTGATCAATTAACGAGACCACTTAGATTTATTGATTCATTTATTAAACCAAAAAGATATTTGATCACCACACTTAACCAACCTTGAACAGTCTTGCTTGACAATATTCTTACTAACAAGCAATAGGTTTTATTATCAACTGCAAAAAGTTGTATTTTTTCCTTGTTCAATTAAGCATCTCATCCTCTATGGCGAGGTTAGCCGAAGAGTTACACAACTCCTTTGTCTGTCTATTTGATTCTAGCAAATATCATATTATTCATTGTCTATAGAGGCTGAAGGAAAAAGAAAAATTTATTAATCAGCGTACAACTTAACCTCACAAAAATTTGAAATTGGAAAGATGACAAAATAAGCACCATAAACAATTTTGTGGTGTTGCAGTGTAAAAGGTTGTACATGATAACTTTAGAGATCTTAGGTCCAAAGATCACTGATACAATTATAAAAATGACGATTTCCATAAACGTACAAGTAATATTTCAAATGGATTTCTCATATGGGGCCTATTAAGTGAATTGTTCTCTAGCGACCACCCACATGTTTGTTTAAGTATCTCCATACTTTAGCCTATGATATCGATTACTTTCTTCACAAAGAAAAACATAATGTGTGCTGGTCTTTTTACTTTCTATTAATGTTTAGTCTTAACCATGACCAGGAACAATTTAGGAATAATACATAAATGAAATATAAACATCATAATTACAAGCTCACCATAATTTCAATTGTACTGTATAATTATCCCATGAAATTTATCATATACATGTAAATATGTATAAGATAAAGAATACCTTTAAATTATTTTGTCAATAAACTATAACCAACTAATTGGATGTAGGGCATAAACCAATAGTCTCCTACTTACACTAAGCCAATCATTTAAATATCATATACCATATCACTATATGATGATCATACTACTGTTGGAACAATAGCTTAATGAGAGAGTTAAGATTCTCTATAATGAGCACTTGTTTAAATCTTACAACTTCCATCTTAACTATTATCATAATTATGAAAATTTTTCTACGTACATCTTTGGATCTTTGATGAGACCTTAACTCTTTTTACATGCCCAATGACTCTAATCTTCCATGGTACATTACCGTCTTAAATAGAGTAAGGAACTATATTAAGTTCACTAAAGAAATTATTGATCTAATTAATCATTTCCACTAAATAAAAAATGTGTTATGACTTAATTAACAACCACTGTGATTGAGCCTAAGTTTATTATCTAAATTGGCAACACTTTCATGGCCTTTACCATACTTTTTGACTCCTAATTTTTAATTTTGTACTTAAATTAATCTTTGAGTGTGCACTTTTATTTTATGCAATTTGATAGTAAAAATTGTCACAATTGGTATTAATTGCATTTCTTAAGTTT
>JAOTAY010000004.1:11369386-11381558 GCA_025629805.1 Erythroxylum baracoense
GAGATCACCGTGCGGCATTCGAAAGAGTTTCAGGACGTGCTAGCACACGATAGCCGCAGCCCAGATCGTGCATCCTCTTGTGGATACTGGTAGAGGACATTCGCGAGTAGCAGTGTCTAAGAATCTGAAAAACAACCACCAATCCGTGTCAAAAGAAAAGATATTTTGCGCATCTTGTATGTTTTCAGTTATACATTATATTGTGTTATGGTCTTTTCCGCAGCGTATTGTGAATACTTGGGCCATACGCGATCCGACAGGAACTGACATTCTGTCAGTGAACTATTAAATCACCACGTCGTTTTAAACCAAACGACAACGTTTTATTTAATTGCAGTCGACGTTTACTGACGGACTATATATTCCGTCGGTATTTAAATTTTCTAATTATTTTATCGCCTGTTTTTAGAGCTATATTTTGTGACGGAAAATTTAATTCCATCGGTAAAGTTATTTAATGTATAATGACGGAACAAATTACGTCGGTATATAACAGAAGCAGAACCACTTTTACCGATGGTATCTATTCTGTCGGTAACTTTTCGAAGCCACTTAATTGCGGGATTCATTATGGCAATTATTACCAACGGTCGTGGCTAACCCGTCGGTAAAAATATAACCAACTTTATCGACGGACAGCATTCCATCGGTGAATAGTATTCACCAGTCTAAACATACCGACGGAAGAGTGTCCGTCAGTATATATCTGAAGAAATTAAAATGCGGGAAGCATTCCTGCAATTTTTGCCTATGCCAAAGGTCATGTTGTCGCTATATGTCGTCGGAGATTTTGCGCGAATTTCATTCCCTCCAGTATTTCCGATAGTAATATATTTTTGTCGCTATATATGAACAATACAATACACTTACCGACGGTTTGTTGTTTTTCGTCGGTAAATAGCTACGATTTTATGTCTGTCGGTAAATGTCCGTTGCTAATTCATGATTTTCTTGTAGTATATTTTAATTAAGAAAAATATCTTTTCTAATAAATCAAGAAACTTACTACTCACAAATAAAGAAACAATTTCTAATTAAATTAAATAATAATTCTGTAAAAAATAAAATCATAAATTTAAATTGTCTTAATCAAATTGAAATAAATAAATTTAATTAAGAAGCATCTTTCTTAATTACTTAAGAAAACACTTTTCTTAAGTTTAGGAATCTAATTAACTAATTTTAATCTAATTAAAAATAATTAATTGTAAATCTAGAAAAAACTTTTCAAAAATTTAAATAGCAATCGATTTAATTATTAATCTTAAGCATTTTAAGAAAAATAATTGATTTAATTTGGAATTGATTTTGAATTTAAGACTCTTTTAAACTGTGTTTGGAATAAATTTACAAAGATTACATTAATCTTAAATCTAAACAAGCCTTGTTTGTTTAGGAGACATTAACCTTGTAACCAAACAAGACAAATCCTGCTCTAATGTCCAAACACCCTTATAGTTATCCATATTGTCGAACACTCCTTATTCTAACCTTAGAATAAACTTATGCCTCTTTCTAAACAACCCTCATATCATGGAATAAGCCTATTCCAGACCTAGGATAAGATTGTCCTCATCACTCCCTTTCTTCATTAAAAAAACTCTAAACTCTAAAATGCTTAGGCAATGTTTAGTTGGGGTTTTATTAATGGAATATAATGAAATGTAATATTATTCCATCATTTGGGAGGAGGGTAATGGAATGGAATGAAATGGGATAGAAGAGGAGGGTTTCATATTACTTCCCATTCTGTCCTAAACAGTAAAAATGAAAAGCCTTTGATTTGGAGAGTTTAGGATGGAATGTAAAATGATAAACATATTTATACTATATTACATTATAAACCCTTCATCCAAACAACATTTTATTATATTACATTATGAACCATTCTATTTCTCCCAAACAATAATTTTCTAATATTACATTCATTTACATTCCATTCTATTATAAACCATTCCATTCTATTTTATTACATTCCATTCCACTTAAAACTTTATGTCCAACCAAACATAGCCTTAGATTGGTAAGAAACCAAATGTCACTCATATGTGAGTCTTTGGAAGAATTGTATATGTGTATGTTCCTAAAGAGATGAGAGGAGAGTTAGATGACAAAAGTGAAAAGTATGTCTTCATTAGATATAGATATAATTCCAAGGGCTATAATCTTCTTAATCCGAACAATGAAAAGATTATGAATAGTAGAGATGTTGATTTTGATGAAAAAAACTTATAGAAGTAGGATGTCTATCAAAATAAAGGAAGAATTTCATTTCCTATACTTGAAGATTCAAACTATGAAGTGCATGAAGATATTGGAGTTACACCCCACTCACCAAGAGATGACTCTTCAAGTAGTTTGGACGAAGATTCTATATGAAGAAAAAGTCTAAGATATTTTTTTAAGTCCATCAAGATCATAGAAAATACGTCACTATTTTTACTCTTTGTCAATTCGAGCCATTACACTTTGAAGAAGAAATACAAGAAGAGAAATAGAGAACTTGTAATGAATGAAGAAATTCATTCAATTAAAAAAAAAGACATGTGGGAACTTTTTACTTTTCCAAATGGGCAAAAGGAAATTAGTGTGAAATTGATATATAAAGTCAAAAGAAATGCTCGAGGAAAAGTAGAGATTTACAAGGCAAGGATTGCATAAAGGCTATTATAACACCCTTATATGGAACCTACAATCACCCACATGCATGGCAACCAAATTCTTGTACAAACAATCATGGCATAAATTTTTATTCATTTATAGGGACTCTCATCACACATTTTTTCTATTCAATGTTGTACACATACATATTCCAAAATTTCATATCATTTTATAATTTAAGATTAGTATTACATCTTTGCATTTATATGATAATCCAAAAGAAATATTACATACAACTTAAATTTTTAGTTACAAACTGTAACATATACAATTATTTTTAACCAAAAAGAGACAATTCAAAAGTAAAGTTACTACTAACGATTGGCCTTGGTCCCTGCAAATGATCCATGCACCTTACTTCTATTACTTAGGCCTATATGGATTAATAACCATGCTAAGCTTGAAAGGTTAATGGGGAAATATTTAGTTTGGATGACCACTCATAAGAGTCATCCACCAAGCACACACATTCATAAATATCACAAAATGTATAAATAGTGATGACATAATTAATAAAGGTACATAATGCAAATATGCTTCAATCTATTATTCATATATCATAAATTCACATTTAGAAGCCAAATATTAATATTCAATGCTCATCAATACAAATTATCTATACGATTGCTCATTATTACAAATCATCAATATAATCAATAAAAATGCTCATCAATACCAATTATTCATTTATCATGCTGTATTTCTTATTTATAAATGTTTAATTTACTTTTTGTGTTAGACCTGCACATTTCCGTGGGTGTGGATAATGAGAACTGTAGATATCCGAAGATATCAAATTGTAGATACCTAAAAGTACTTAACTACAAAGGCATCAAATTGTAGCAATGCACTGTAACCCTATAGACATGCCTATCTATCCACCACCAAGACAATAAAGCAGGCACTGTAACATTTTGCTTCAACTATTTGCCAATTTCATAATTCATATATTGACAAATCATACGATATTTGTTTAAAATCATAAAATTTGTATTTGCGTTCAGACATACAAGTCATAACTTACCACCATTAGAAGTTTATCAAAATCATACTTGTATAATCATGCTATACACATATAAGCAATAAATATGTATATAAATCATCCATATAAATGTAAATTTCCTTTAGCATGCATTATGATCAATCATAAAATTTAACATTTAATCACCCACTTCATATATGGTAAGTCATATTTCATTTATTTTTAAGTGTTTACAAAATTTTATAAACATCCGAAAAGGTTAGGATATGATTCGGTAAAAATCAGAAACGATAACAAACTCCAAAATAATGTAATTTCCTTCTTGTCATGTCCCCCGCCCAGAATTCATACCTTCATTGTTCCGTATATTTCATATGGAAAACATTTAAATTAGGTTTTTAGGTTTCCTAGACATTTGTTTCCCTATGTCTCTAGTTTCCATAGCATAAAAAATCAGGCCATTTGGACTTATAAATCATAAAACATACACCAAACATCACAAGTTGATCCAACACAAGGACATCATCAGGTCACTATTTTCAATCTCAAATTCCAATGTCATTAAGGTAGAATTAGGTTAGGATATCCCTTTTCCTTCTCTTCTCCTTTAGCTTTGTTTGATTCACCAACTAGAAACACCACAAATACATATCTCAACCTTAATTCCAACCTTTTAATTCCATCTTTTTATGAGGAAAGCAAGAAAAGAAAAAGATGAAGAGAATATCACTAACTTTTACCTTGATTTCCACCTAGGATTAGCTTAATTCCTTATATGCAAAATGGTGTGACGAAGAAGTTGAAATGGAGACAAAATAAAAAGAGGAAAATTTGGCATTCAAAACCCTAAATGCACGTCCCTCTCTCCTCTCTTACATGTCCATTTCATGACACACATGCTTCAATCCTATTAGTCACATATGCTTTAATCCTATTGGTCATATATATTGTAATTCTATTGGTCCATGTGTTAATTTTAGGAAAATTGCACATTTGGTCTTTCTTCTTCCTTTAATTCCCACATTGGCATATAATCTCATCAATTAATTTTAGTCTCATCCATATTTCACATTTAAGTATGTATGTCCATGCCGAAATGAACAAGATACCAATTTACCCATATCTTTTACATTAAGTACCATTATATCTCTTACTATGCTTAGATGCACTTAATTCTTTATGTTCATTTCTTAATACACCCTAAACATGCTATAATACTTCTAGGATATATGTTGGGGCATTACGACTTCAATCAATAATATAGAGTCAATTTCTCCCATAGCTCGATTAGAGATAATTCATTTAATTATCTTCATGGTTGCATAAAAGAAGTGAAAGATCTATCAAATGGAAGTCAAGGGTGCCTTCTTGAATATTCATAGGTGTGAATTGCATAAGGTTTTAGGGCTTAATTTGTTATTTATTAAGTATCAATTTGAATATTTAGTATATGTTTAGGTTAGAATTGTGTTAGTTTGTGTGTTTAAGTGTTTTTATGGGTTAGTATAAGTCTTTGAGCTTAAATATTATGTTTTTAAGATACCTTGATGTGTTTGTTAGTGTTTTAGGGGTAACATCAAAGAATAGAGAAGTTTCAGAGACTTTCAGGCCGAAACAATAGCCAACAATCGTGGCACAATAGGCCACAATCATGACAGAAAATGGGAGCCAGCCCACGATCGTGATAGAAGACTTTGCCACAGCCCACGATTGTGGCCTGATTGCCACGATCGTGATAGAAAGGTTTGGATGCAAGCCACAATCAGACGTGCAAATAAGGTAAAAAGTCAAGTTTCGAGGGATTTTTTGGAACATTTCGACCCTAGAAAAACCCTAAGGCTGCTCAAGGCACACAAAGTATTTAAAGAACAAGAAGAATAGAAGAGGGAGAGCTTTTGCATCAGCCACAATCCTAAAACCCTAGAGAGTTTTATCGAGAGATTGAGGAAGAAACGAAGGAAGAGAGACGTGGAGAAGAAGCCTACGCGAAGTACTTCCCGAAATAGGAGGTTTCCTGCCATTACTGCCTTCGTCATCCATTCTGAGTCTATTTCTGGTTTAATTTCAATTCTTACGATTGTATAGAATTTGGGATAGCCATAGATGATAGATTTGTTGAATGTTGAGGATTTGTCTAAACTCACCTTCAGAATATTTTGTCTTTGATATTAGTGAAATTTTATTGTTGTGTTTTTATTAGATTTCTTGTGATTTCAATTTCACACTTGCATAATTCAATAACAAACTGAGAGGGTGAACTGAGTGAAAAATCATTAAATTGGGCTAACAAGAGTTTGGTAATTTAATAGATCAAGAATTAAATCAAGCCGATAAATTTGTGTAACGAGAGATCTTGCATAAGTTTTTGGTAGTTTTTCGGACAACTTAATATCTAATTTAGGTTTTGGATAAATTATGAATCGAGAGACTGCAATTCCCATAATCTGATTAGGGTTAATGATTATAACTTGAGAGAGAGTAATCAATCCTAGGACTGTCTAAAACCGGTAATCCAATAAATTCATACTCAATTAGGTTTTCATTAAAGTAGGATAGTTCCTATTCTTCTCAATTGGTAGTTCCTAGGTTGATTATTAATTGGGTGTTGCATCTGCTATCTTGTTTATATTTTCAAATTTGATTATAGGAATTGATTACGCGATTGAAATATTTTCGTATTTAATTTTGTTTATTTTAAATTATTGCGAATTGAGTTCAGCCTTATATTTTATGGTTAGATTAACCCTCCTCATAGGATCGACACCTTAGGTACTACGTGAATGACCCGTTCACTTGCAGAATATCGAGGTTAAATTATTAAAGCTTTTTTCATATCAGAAACCTGCGAGCAAATGTCTACCTCGAGGAGGAGGTGTATATCTAACAACCATTGGGGTAATGTGGTGAAAGGACACGATAATAAAGTGCTAAAGTTAAAGAAGACATTATATGGCTTGATACAAGCTCTGAGAGTTTGGTACAACTATATTGACAAATATTTTCAAAGTCATCGATTCATCAAATATCTACAAGAACAAACTCTTAATGTCAAAGAAGGTGAAAATGGAAGCATTCTTTTTGTGTGCCTATATGTTGATGAATTAATCTTTGTAGTAATTGCTTTAAAGATGTTTAACGAATTCAAGAAGATGAAAGTTAAAGAATTTGAAATAACTGATATAGGACTTATGTCCTATTATCTTGGTATTAAAGTAAAGTAAGATGAAGATGAAATTTTTATTTCTTAAGAGACAGATGTAAGAAAAGTTCTTGAGAACTTCAAGATGAAGAATTGTAAGCCCATGTATACCCCAATTGCTTATGTAACAAAATTTTCAAATTTTGATGAAGATGAAATGGTGGATCCTTATTGGAACCTTGAGGTACTTGACTTGCAAGAGGCAGGCTTCTTTTTGGAGTAGGAGTTGTAAGCCATTTTATGTAAGTTCCAACTATCACTTACATGATAATGGATAAAAGAATTATGTGATATATCAAAGGTACTATTGACTATGGCTTGCACTATTCTCCCTCATCCAGTGTCAGACTTGTTAGGCATTGAAGAGGTGATATTGATGATAGAAAGAGCACAAGTAGATTCATATTTTTCATGGGTGACACTATCTTTGCCCTAAAGTTCGAAGAAGCAACCCATTGTGACTCTTTTTACATGTGAAGTTGAATTTGTTGTGGTTGCTTCTTGCATTACTTATGCAATGTGGCTGAGAAGATTGTTAAGAATGCTACATGTAGCTTAAGATGAAGCTACTACTATTTTTATGGGAAACACATAGATACAAAGTTTCATTTTATAAAGGTGTGCATTGAGAACAAAGAAGTTGGTCTTTGTTATGTGAAAAGCGATTGTGAAGTAGTTAACATTTCATCAAATGATTGAAGTTTGAAAGTTTTACAAAACTGCAGACTTAGATTGGAGTCACAAAGAAGAATCAAGTTTAAGGGGGATGGTGAAAAATGGAACAATTATGTAAGTGGAGCAATTAATCAAACATGATTCATTTACTTGGTTCATGTATTTTCTAATACATCTATTCAAGAACTTATAATTTCTAGAAGTTAAGTTGAATTAAATAAGTTCATTATCTCTCGTGTGAGGTGTTTTGTACACCTATAAATATCTCATGTACCAGTGCATTTAAAACCAAGTCAAGAACCCAAGCAATTAAAGTAAAATGAATTTACAAATAGAGTCTGAATGTTCCCGCTTCTTTACTTATCTCCTTATTTTTTATAATTATTGAGAAAATAATATTTCTCGTCTTCTACCTTAATCAATTTGATTGAAAAAAAAAAACTAAATGTGAACGTTCAATCTCCTTAGCCAAATGGAGTGCATGGTCATGTGAAACATGTCAAATCTCTTCGAAGGCCCATTCACAACAAAATGCCTCTGCACTTGTTTCACTCTCCTCTGCAATCTCAGGTACTGCCTCTGAAATATGTCCTTTAATATCTCCTTAATTCTTGGTATGTCTTTCACTTCAAGAAGCACTGAAAAAGCTTTCCAATTCAATACATCGCTGAAAGGTGGGACATAGCCTTCGGAGATCAACACAGGGACGCATTCTGAGTAGATAGCTTCCACAACTCTGGGACTCGCCACTTCATAGCCACTTGGACAGAGACAAAACCTGCTCCTTTTTAGCATATAATCGTATGAGATAGCATTAGGCAGTTGGTTGTAGACTTGGACGTCTTGATCTTTGTCTTTCCATTGCTCTAGAAGGAGATGCCTAATGTGGCCGTGTAGCCTGCCGGCAAAGAAGGCAAGAAACGGCCGCTTTGATGGAGATGGGCCGCCCAGAAGTCCTGTGATATCTCCTGTTCTGAGATGGATTTCTGGGAACGAAGCGTCTTTCCGAGGGTTGAATCCTTCAGAAGTATTTGCGTTGCATAATACTCTAATGGAATTGCGAAACAAGTCTGGAACATAAGAAGATGTGCGCGGTCCCTGCGTTTGAACAAGCCATATCAACATATGCTAAAACCATATGTTGGCCTTATAAGTGTAGGACAGAATTAAAGACACTTACGCAGCCGAGTATTTACTTTTTGTGTAAGGGAGCTCTCCTTTCCTATGTTAATATGTAGAACTAGTGTATAACTCATTCAATACATTTCATTTTCAAATATTCGCTTTGTCTTGGATTAGAGACGGCCACCAAACTTTTTCCTTTACCATGTCCGCAGTCGTGGGAAACTTGAATTTCAGGGAAGGTAAGAATGAATTGTTAGACATTACTTTCAGAGAAAGGAATTGCATCCAAACGTCAAATCAGTCAAATCTAACTTTTCTCTTTTTTTTTTCTTATTTCAGGAAAATTGGTATAAAAATGCTAACCCTCACATGTTAACTATTGTATTCTTCATGGTTTCATCTCCGCTAGCTATGTCGAGAAATGTGGGTTTTGATCTTGAAGGATACTCCAGGACCAAAATGTAAAAGATTTTCAAGCTATAATTATGTAAAAGAAATATTGCAAGTCTTGGAATATGTGATAAAAAAATCTCTTACCAAGTATACCTATAATCTAAGTTTTCTGATTATACACAACGAAGCAAAGCAATCGATCGAGTAGTGTTCAAACAATATTAAAAGAAGGTTACGCGATTACCCAGTCATGGCAGGAAAGCATAAAGTGGTCAGCTCCAAGGCTTCGGTTCCAGAAAGGATGCTTACTAGAGATGACATTTACGTAATCAACAACCATTCGTCCAATGGCATTAATTTCATGAGACCCTGGCGCGTAGAGATGCTCAACCAAATTTACCACACTGAATGGAAGGAAATAAACTAGTGCCTTCTGAGGGTTGTTGGTTCTATACAATTTGCCCTTCTCCAGTTCGTGAATGAACCTCCCCTCTGAAGAATATATACTTTTGCAAGGACCATCATGAAATAATGGAGGTTCACCTTCCTTATAAATATATATTTTGAATAATCTCTCCATCTCCAAATAACTCCTGAAGATTCACAAATATTTTATAGAACTTTCAGTTTTTCTGGTCGTCGATCTCTGTACAAGGGGAATGAATTACCTGTTCTTATTACCACGTTACTATTTATTCTATAAATATCCATTCATTCAATAATAAACGAGTCATCCATCCAATAAATGAATTCTATTTATTAAATAGATGACTGCTCATAAAATAAAAGGAATAAGTGATTAAACCTCAGTATAAGAGCTAGGCAGGCTCGAAATGAATTTAGATGTACCTGTGAAAAGCATTAGGGTTTCTGTAAATTGGACCTTGCGGTACATAATCTGGGTCTTCATGCACGGATGAAAAGTTCTGAATCTGGGCAGCTTTTCTAATTGAAGGCCTAACTCGGGCAAGACTTACTTCTCTTTTCTCTAACTTACCGTCTCGCTTCATATCTCTTCTCTTTGCACCTAGTGTAACATCTTTTGAATCATTCACTCTTGATATGACTTGTCCTTGCCTCTGATGTATCGATATAATTTATATGATATTTACCTAGAATTGATGGATAATATTACTACTTGTACATATTTGAGTAAAAAGGTGAAGAAGGTCTTACTTGTTGAAAGGTTTCTTTTGTCTCGATATCATTTCGGCAGGAGTCATTGGCGAAAGAACAGTTTGACGGAGTTTCTTCTGACAAAAATGCCCCAGAGTGAGAGGAACTAAAACAACCAAACCTCCATGTTACAGGAGATGGAAATGAGGACCAAGAAGACAACTGAGGACCCACTGTAAGAAGGAAGACAGAAATCACAATCAAAGGGGAAACAAAAGATGATACCACCAATGAATAGGATCCTAGCAGCGAAGAGGAGAGAGTTGATGGAGAGCTAGGAGACCTCATTTCTTTTCCATCCTTTTGAAAACAATAGTCCACTTTTTCTAGCATAAGTTTGAGATTCATTACTTGATTTCTAGTTATTCTTTTCCTCGTGTCCAAGTCATTACCTACAGTTCGTCTAATCTCAATACGAACACTTGGTGTTGCTGTGTACTTTCGAAACTTGTAATGCATGGCCTATTGTATAATTACTAAAATGAAATTCATCAATATTTAGGTTTCGGGGGTTTTTGATTTTTCAAACAAGAAAATAAAATGAAACTAAAATAATAAAACAAATTATAGAAAACATGCAAACATGATAAAAAATGATAATTGTGTTAGGGATCTAGTTCTTTAGTTTAATCTCGACTTGCACCCTAATTAAACATATTTCACTGATTTGTTGTTCTTGTTGGGGATGCCATGGTTGCATGCATCACATGCATATAGATGTAGCAGAAGTGTCAGAATCAAGATTTCGACACCATGATAACCCAAAAATCACAAGATCATACATGCATGCAAGGATATGAAAAGAACATGAAATATAAAAACATTTTACCTTTGTTTCTCCTCCTTTCTTGTTTCTTCTCTTTGTTTAAGTTGTTGCAAACACCAAACCTTTCCTTGATCACCCAAGAACATGCAAAGAAGGAAGATGAAACAATGTATAAGGGTTTTAGAAAACCAAACTTGATGAATTCAAGTAGATGTTCAAATAGGAGATAGATCAAGGTTATCTTGCATGCATGTTGATTTATACAACAATTGCATAAATTGCATGAAGATAACTCAAGAACTCTTCTTACTCTCTCTAGAACTCTTCTAGAGCCCTTTCTCTCTTACTTGAGTGTGTAAGAAGTGGAAGAAGCTTGTGTACATAAGTGAAGAACTCACTTATATATCATTTTGTGGCCTTTATGTTAGCTACGATTGTGGCCTGGCTCGCCTTCGGCCACGATCATTGCCTGCTTAAATTAGGCCATACACACTTGTTTTTCATCTGATCATTTATGCGTATGCCCCTTAGTTTCTCGGTTATTTTAGGCACTTGAATTAACTCTTTATTCAATCAAATCATAAAGAGTTTTATGATGCCAATTTGCCAGAATATAAGTGGATTAACACACGAACTCTTTGATAGTTAATTATTCAACTTATGAACCTTTCCATAGACAATTACTGTGCAATTCATCCTTTCACCATACTATATCCCACTTGGTTCGGAGTATGTGCTATGTGTCAACTCCCACTAGACTGACTACGTCACATCTAGCTCAAGTGATGTTAGTTCTTATCCTGGGATCTCATTACTCTTATGTGTCATTGAAGAGCTTATGTGTTATTGAAGACTCTCTTTATGACACATAATTGCTCTAGCCAGAGACTCTTGAGTAATGATCCTGATAAGAGGCCGTAGGTATCATCTCCTTCTATCAGGAGTGGTGAATCCTTTATTGGCTACCAAATTACCTTTGAATACAAATAGCTATACCCAATCACCACCCTAAGAGCGACCTCGTCTTGAGGTAACAAGGAATGATGTCAAAGCACAAGATTCGTACCCAAGATATCTTTAAGCACCTTAAGTCTAAGGATATTTACACCACTGCTATAATGAGATTAATCATTGACATTCGATAGATCATCCATATGATAATCTCATAGTGGGTCATCTGATGTACTTACTACCC
>JAOTAY010000004.1:11389957-11413242 GCA_025629805.1 Erythroxylum baracoense
TGGATGGACTATCTTCCTTCTTCCATCTTCCAAAACCGAAATTGGTAGGTCATATTTAGGTTAATAGTCTTTTCATACAGCCATCTTAAAGATAAATGAGAAGAGTCTCATTTATTGGCTACTTTATGATTGATTAAAGTAAGAAATAATACATTGGAAGCTATTCTCTTCTTCCATTCCATGCATAACCGAAATTAAGGCTGTAAAAAGGTGTTCTTGTATGGTTTGAGACTCTCTCTCTCCTTTCATACATAAGTGAGTCAAAATTTGCATGAGAAGAGTCTCATTTTTAGTTTATTTCTTCTAAGAAAAACTCCTCAAAACATTTCTTCTCCTTTCCCACCAAAGGATTTTGTTAACCAAGTTTTCCTAGAAGAACAAAAGGTAAATCAAATTGGTTGAGGATACAACAACAAGGAGAAGATAGATTGACAAAGAAAAGGATAGGTAATATCACTATTTTGTTTATGTTTATTATTATCCTTATACCATATCATGTATAGATTGGCATGATGATTTGTATATATTGCTTCCGCTGCAAATTAATTAATGACCATATATTTATTAACATGACTTAAGGTAGAACTCAAGCTACTAGATTAACCTATGATTAATAGTTTCTAGGAGAGGTTTGAGAACAACAAATCATTGAAATATGTTTAATTAAGGTGTAGACCAAGATTGAACCAAAGAACTGTACTCCTAAAGAATTCACCACTTTGATCATTTTTTCATGTTTTCTTTAATTTGCTTTTGTTAGTTTTGTTTCATTTTATTTTCTTATTTTAAAAATGAAACCCCAAAACCTAAACACTATTTGATTTCATTTTGAAAGCTAACAAAACACTCTCTATGGGATCGACTTAGACTCATCACTGATATAGTAGTAGTCTAGTTTATTTTGACTAGCATTACGACGTGCTATCAAGTTCATTCTTCCAGTTCTATTCTTTCCCTTCATAGATGGAGACTTCTTCTTCTTCTGGAAGCTTTTTTTGTAATATCACTCAACTTATGAAGACAATCCTTATCTTGTATTAATAGGCTTAAATAATATTCGACGTTATGCTCAAGATATTTAAGTGAAGAAACTCTTTCTTCGAATTTGCATCGGTTAACTTAAGACTCTGCAAGGTATGCAATTATGCCATTTGTAATGCTTCCCTTTTATTTGTCTTCTTCTTCATAAAGATATTCTTGGAATGTCCCTCCATTCTTGAAACCAAATTTTGTTTGTTCTTTACTTTCGAATTCATGTAAGTCAGCTTTCATTTCAATAAGGATTTTCATTAATTTCTGTCTAAGACTTGCTTCCTTTTCATCTTTTATTGGAAACTTTTTTTCTCTACTATGACTGATAGCCATTTTGTATTCTTTAGTATCTATTTTAGTAGGACTAGGCACATTCCCTTTGATCTTGTTAGATAATATGTCCTCTAGTTGGTCCATCCGATTCACCAAATTTTGTATACAAGTCTCTGTTTTTTAAGGCTTCATGATTGATTCTTGAATGAAATCAACTATCATATCTTTGAAAGTTATCTCATTAATTAGAGGTGCTAGGTGTTGTAAATATCCATTTGAAGCGTAACAGTTCCATCCATAAGTATAAGAGTTGCTTTACTCTAAATTGTAGTTATTCTCGTATGATGCACTTTGAGGTTGATTAAACAGGTTTGGTCGCTCCCACATATAGGTTAGTGCTTGAAATTCATGGTTGTAGTGGTAACTCCCACCAATATTGCAACACGACCTAAACATCAGTTGCATTTCCAAAAACATATGTGGACACCACACTCTACCATATGGTATTGTCATAATTTGTGTAGACATATTCTAGCTCCCATAAAAGTATTGTCCACTCCGTCCTTCCATTGAGCATTGTGGTGAAGACGTTAAAGCTCAATTTTGAAAATAAACCACCACACACTATTAGTGTATAGACGTTCAAAAGATAATAAAAAAAGCCAAAAAACACAGTAAGATACAATTAAATAAAATTAAAATACAGAAGAAAAATTAAAAAAACCCAAAGATAAAACAAAATAAAATGAAAATGACTAAATTAATAGTATTTAGGCTTTCCCGATACCAAAGTTCCAAGCAATGGCACCAAAACTTGATTGACTTATTTTGCATTAGTCAATATTGCAATAATCGTAAGTGCACAACATATTATAGCTGGTATCGACAAGTATAGGTCGATCCTACAAAGATGATGAATACTAGTAATTATCCTTCCTTTATCAGGCCTAAGGATTAATTTTAGATTTTTAATAAAAAACTATAACTAATCAAATAAAATAGAATGGTAAACGATAATGAATGCAAAGACAATGGAATTCATTTAGAAAACTGTCATTATCAGAAATTACTATCTAGGTTCAGATCCTCCTAAACCCTTAACAGGTTGATATTTTATTGCATAATTGTTTTGTTGATGTCTTGGACTGTGGAGACTCCTATGGTACGTTAATAGTTGATCTTTAGTCTATTAATAACTAATCCTAAAGTTTTCAACCGAATTATTCAAGTTAAAGTTTGTAGGATTGCTTTACTGATCTATGAATCCCTCTATTAGGTTATACCCTAATCTAGAAGATTTATTTCATCCTATCTCTATGTTGCAGTTAACTCCTTCCAATTACAGTAGATTTATTCAAACTTAGGATTTCTCAATCACTATGTAATAAATTAGATTATGATCTAATATTCTAAATTTATTAGAAAAATAAAACACATAATCATATTATAATAATCAATCAAACCAATTGCATTAATAAAACAATAAAATCATATCAATGTATTAACATAGGGTTCATCTATCCTAAATACTAATAAGACATTTAGTTACATATAGTCGAACACAAAATCAAGCATACATTTAAAGAAAACGGATTGAAAATAACGGGTTCATAATTCTAAATCTCCCTTATTGTTTTCTATTAAGTAATCTTGAGATGTAATGGGTTGATCTTGTATTTAGATGGATCTAAGGTTGATTTTTTCATCTTTTCCACTTCTTTGGACCAAAACTGCCTTTGATAATGACCTCCACGTTTGGAATCACCTCTTCATGTCTACTTCCCTCTTAAGTCTTCGTTCACGTCCTTATATATAAAATTATAAGGTTTCAACTGATACATGGCCTTATATGCAGCTGTGCATCACCAAATTCTATGAAAATCACAAAATTGTACAACTGTGCATCAAATCTTCATTTATGCCATGTTTTCATCCAAATTCTTCTCCTTTAAGTCCATGAAGGCAATTATAACCTATAAACACACTTAGAGAAAATTAAGTACAAAATATACGATAAAAGTATAAAATATAAAGCATAATACATCAAATATGGGTGTAAAAATGTAGGCAAGTATCCATCTATCAAACATTGTGAGAATACTCTACAAACCATAAAAACTTTCCATCAAAGTCTTTTCATGCCTTTCAGTCTACTGGATGAAATATAATATTATCATCAATGCGTTTCTTTTTATGCCACTGCATATCTATGGCTATTTTTATTGACATAAAAGCCCTTTTAATCGTGGTTTAATAAGAAAGTTTCTCAAGTTTTTATGTGATATCTTTTCCCGTTGCCCATCATCCATTGCCACCATAATTTACCAACAAATGGGACATTCTTCAAGATCTTTATTGTCCTTCCAAAATATAGCACAGTTATACTTATAAGCATGTATTAATGCATATCCTAATCTAAGGTCCCTCAATAATTTCTTTGCTTCATATTAACCAATCCAAACATACCCAAATTTCCGCCTAAGCAGGATATGGGGAGGGTAAGATGTACGCAGTCATGCCTGCATCTTTGATAGAGATACAGAGACTGTTTCCTGATAGACCCCCAGCTAAGGTAAGAGCAACAACAAATAACAACAAACATGTTCAACACAAACAAACATAGGAAAACAAACATAAACAACAAAAACAAACACAAACAAATAAACAAAAAACAGACCAGACCAATGTAAGTACATCACTGTATAAGTATAACAATATATGTCTATGCATGGAGACTATAACCTATAGAATACATAGGAATCTTTGCTTCATATTAAGATTTGACTAATTTGTGTCCAATAAGTAATGCATCATTGAACAAGTCCATTAATATGTTAAAATATTTGTTACTCCATATATTATGTACCTTTAAATTCAACAACTTGACAACAAAAGATAGCTGTGAGAATTTTGAGCACCCTAGATATAATTCTTCTTGAGCAACTTTGAATAACTTCCCAAAGTTATCCTC
This sequence comes from Erythroxylum baracoense, assembly GCA_025629805.1. Classification (NCBI taxonomy): domain Eukaryota; kingdom Viridiplantae; phylum Streptophyta; class Magnoliopsida; order Malpighiales; family Erythroxylaceae; genus Erythroxylum; species Erythroxylum baracoense. The sequence goes on from JAOTAY010000004.1 coordinate 11,394,234, forward strand.
CATAATACTAACAAATATATTAGGCAAACCAATATCATTTGTAGTCTCTAATCCTCTACATCATTATTGTTACTACCATCACCAACTATATCAACACTTTTAGTGTTACTTTCTTCAGAATGTTTGCCATGATAAATCCATGGAGTATATAATTTATCTATTCCTGGGATTAACAAGTGATTATAGACAACATCTTGACTTTGAATGTTCTTATTTAAGGAATATATGCATGGACAACGAATACAACATTCTAAACCCATTTAATCTTTCAATAATTACATGAAACTCTTAACTCCTAAGTATTCAGTGGATCATTTCTAATGAGTCATCCAACTTTTGTCTATATGGCTATACGATTAAAAGTAAATTATTAAATGAAATTTAATTTATAAATAACATAATGAATCAAAAAAAGCTGACATGCTAAGTTTTAATTCAAATAAATAATGAAATTGAGCATGATAAGAATACGAATCATGAACATGTACAGTAAGTTTTAAATATACCTCTTAGTTCTCAAGAAATAACTATAAGGTCTAAGTATATTTTTGCTTTTGCTATTATGAGCTTCACCACCTCCTAACGGAAAGAATTTCTAAATAAAGTATTAATATCATCATTCCTAATAAGCATATCAAAGAAATCTTAACAAAGAATCAATTAAAAAAGTGTAAGAATAATGCAAAACCAATGGAGAAGGATGTAGGAACATAGATACATAATGGCTTTACTCATGTAAGAAATGGTCCTATAACTATGCAATGAATTGTCAACTCTAATGAAACATTAAATCTAATAATAAAAAATATGGTACCAAGTTAGCTCCTTAGAATCCCTTAAGAGAATTAAACTATCCTCTTAGTTTAGAAGTAAAAGATTCATAGTTAATCTGAATTTCATAGCTAATCTCAAATTGCCAAAAGAATGATTAGAGAAGGATTACATAAGGACCTACATTTAAATAAGGAGTCAAAGACTTTAACATCAAATGTACAAAAGCATAAATAAGGTAACTTGTGTTATAGAGAGCCTACAAAATAGATTTGAGTATAATAAAAAGAAAAGTTAGTCCCAAGTGGACATTGTCATATGTAATCAAGTAAGTCGTCTAACTAAAAACTTACAAATTAAAAGACATAGAAGGGAATGAATTTTGGCACAAATCAAACATGTTGTACTTAAGGACCTATTCTTATTATGTGTAGAATTCTATCACTATAACTTCAAAACTTATGGGAGAAGGTGAATAGTTTTCCTTCATGTTCAAAAGCTTTATAATGGAACATTAAGAATATTCTCTCTATCATAAAGGAAAGAAACTAAGGATAATAAAAAGGTCAATCATTAAAAATCAAACTATGAATCTAAACAAAGATGACAATAGAAAAAGAACTATAAGAAAACTAGCGTGAAGTGAGGGATACACAACCCATAATGATTCATAACAAGTAAACCACTCACTTTTTATTCTTTTCTTAGAAATCTTATGTTTACATATGTTGCATAAAAAGTGAGGGTAGAAATCAAATATTCCTGAAAAGCATCATTTCAAATTCAAATTTAAGAGTAATAAATATGCTAACCATATGCCACTCAAAAAATACTTAAATGAGCTTAACGCTCTTAAATACTAAGAAAGCCTAGGTGCCTTTAGTTTTTAATTAAAATCAAGCCCTATGTACCCCTTTACCAAGGAAAAAAGTGATGCGTGATGATCTCAAATTGTGATCCCAATTTGATATAAGTGTAGGTTAGTAACAAATACATTCACTCATTATATCAATTGACCACCACATTCTACAAATCTTAAATTGTAAAGCATATATGTTAATAGAAATTTTATATCAAATAAAAAAGTAAAAGTTATAAGAACTTTTATTTATTAAGAGAATGTTGTCCCTTTCGTTGCATTTTCTAAGAATAACATAACAAGGAGAAGTTTAATTAACCTACCCTTATTTTTAATACTACATCTTTTGATTTTCTAACATGAACTTGCAAATCTTAATTTCTTTAATGTTTTAGAAGACACTGAACTCCATATTTCTTAATTTCTTTACTTAAACATTCATTCCTTTCATCCAAAATCCATAAATTTGTCATAAACAACTCACACAAAATTAGGATGTCTCTAATAGAACTTTCATTAAACACTAGATAGGCTATCCTTAAACGAGCATATTAATCCATCTACCTATTATGGACTAAAAACCAATCACAATTCATCATCTTCCAAATGGCTTAATGAAGCAAATCAAAATAAAAACAAGGAGAAAGCTTATCACAAAGACTGTACAATGAATTCTATAATGATAAGTAAAAGGGAAAAACTCAAAGAAGGAAACTAGAATAGAAAAATAGTAGGTAAGTAGGATGCCTCACCTAGACGAATGGAAAACCAAAGATGACAATGTTAAAGGTTAAAGATCGAGGACGTGCAATGCTCTTAAACACAATTAGAAGAGGGAAAATGACGGTAAATGGTGAAGATAAAGACAACTTTGTTTCCATGCTAAAAATAACATGAAATTGACATCAATTGTTGCGAAACAAACGACATCATTTTTATCTTATTTTTAAAAAATATTGCCAAAATTTGGTGACAATTTTAGGAAAACATCACTAAATGGTTAATAAATATTGTCAAAATTTAGTGATAATTTTAAGAAAATGTCATTAAATGTAGGTCATTTGGTGATGAATTTATACAAACGTCACCAAAGGGATGACCACTGGCGATGATTTATGAAAACTGTCACCAAAGGGCTAATAGTTTGGCGATGAATTTACGCAAATATCGCCAAAAGATTGACCATTATCAACGATTGATTAAAATTGTCATCAAAAGGCTAACGATTTGGTGATGAATTTATAAAAATATTGTAAAGGGTTGATAATTGGCAATGATCTTGTAATTCGTCGCCAAATATTTTTATACATATATTTATATATTTAATAAATTTTATGTAATATAGAAATTCTATAAACTAGTATAGAATTTATATATAATAAAAAGAGTTTTATGACACCACATAAAATTTCAAATCATATATTTTAAAGGAGAAAAATAAAAAAGTATAAATATATGTATATTAATTAATTTTGTGTTTAAAGTTTTATAAATTTTTCAAATGACATTATTGTTTGCTAAATTTATTTTTAGATTTAGAATCATTGTCAATAATATTAAATTTTATTTTTATGAATATGAAAATAAATATTGGTTTCCATTTTTTACTATATTGAAATTATTTTTAAATATATTGTAATTAATATAATTATATATGGTAATGAATGTAATGGTATATAAATTTATAGATAATAATTTTAATTAATAAAATGATTTATGAATGCATAAAAATAGATAAATTTTCTCATATCTTAGTTACCATATTATTCTATTTAATCATAATTCTCTATTTATTATATATAAATTCTATATTGTTATATAAAAATTGTATATTATATAAAAATTTCTATAATATATCGAGTTAATATATAGAAAAAGGTTTTGGTGATGATTTTTGGGTTGAAGCCAAAACTACGTCATTTTTTGAAACTGAAAACCTAATTACCCAAAGATACGACATAAAATGTTTGGATAGAGCTTACAAACAATTAGGGGCCTAAAATGGAGCCCATTTCTACAAGCAACAGATATTTTAAAGAGTTCCATTAGGATTTGCCTCAACAGTCCAAATGAAATGCATTTACTTGGAAATACATTTAAAATCACCCCCAAAATCTACTCTTGCCTCTCTTCATGTAACACCCCACCTCTACAAAGCACATGCTTGAACATTCAGAGGACATTCGAGAACATACCGTATGAAAGCGACAAGTTAGAGTAATCATATTCACTTAATATGGCATCGTACATATAACACAAATATTCAGAAGATTAACTCATCATTCCATTTATAAAACATAATTTACATTGTAGCATTTCACTACATAATATATATTTATAGTATCACAAATATATAAGAGTTTACTGCACTTTCACAACAATTCTATCTGAAATGAGGAACTAAGCAAAAGTGCTTTATCTAAACTCTTCAATATCAGTTGACCGACTTTGAGCCATTCTTAAGTCCAAAATCGACAGTACGAGACTTTTACTAGTCTGCCTTAGGAATTATGTCTCCCTCACACTCGAAAATCAACATTTGCAATTTTATTGAGTTTTGTGAACTTAGTGAGTGAACCATCCTCGTTGTGCTCACTCATATCAATCACAAGAACAATTCACATTTCAATTCACAAACAGATCATATCATCAAATATTACATATCACGTCACATTTCATCATGCTACAAAAAATACAATTTGTATACACTATTTCGCATTTCTATTTCAGAGCAGTCCATACAATTCACTTTAATCATTCATTTAATACATTTCCAATTATATATGCAAATGCACTTATGACTCACTTTCATTGTTACTTTGTTGTGACCGAGCACCTTTTTACTGTCTTATATCCATTGTAGATATCGAGCTCATTAATAACTGTCCCATACCTATTATGCATACCAGGCTTATTAAATACTAAGTTTGTGGCTCTTTATGCACACTTATGAGCTTTAAGCTCTTTTTTTACAGTGGTAACTCCGGTCATAACTCCTTTATCTGATCATGCAATCAATGTGATGAAATGCATCTTTTCTCATTATATGTAATCAATCATTTTCATTCATTACACAGTCATTTTCACATATTCATCAAATCTAAGTTCGATATTCAACATTTTATTAGGTACACGTATTTCTTTCAGATTCGCGTTCAATTATGAAACAATTCCAATATAATCTCAATTATTAAACTCCTCGAACCATCAATGTCTAGAATTATCACATTTACATTAACAACATTTCAATAACTGGAATTAAGTAGAAACAGTCAATCCTAGTGAGAAAACATCTAGGTTGACTCATAGATGCTCCAGATAGCTATTTTCTTGATGGATTAACAATGTCTGGATGCTGGCAGTCGACTTGAGAGTCTAAATCATGCAATACACACATTTTACACATTACTAAGTTACTCAATCATATAATTATTCAATCATGCACACACACACACACACACACACACACACACACATATATATATATATAGTCATAATCAATGCATGCTAAATTTAATTTTCCCAAGTACGTATCCTTAAATCAAGTCATGATCATTCAAACATTATAATTTGTATATGTCTAGTTTGCACTTATGTTAATACTTTAAGAACTTGATTATTCTAAATTCATTAATCATACATTCATCAATCCCTTTTTAGCATTATATAATCACACAAAATCTCAATTCCCATTCATTCATACCTAATACACTTTACTCATATCCTTTCGATCACAATTGCATTCCTAAGAACACCTTCATTCCTATCTCGTTCATAAATTTCCAGATTTTAAACACATTGATATCAACAATCCATTCCTTAAGTTATAACCTCAATTAATAACCTAAACATATCAAACACTTTATTAACTTGTTCAACATCAAACTAAGTTCATTTCAAGCCTCAATCAAATATAAATGAACCATAGGAAAGTATCTTATCATTAGTTGGTTCAAACATCACATAAAAGAGAAGCATCCATGTCTAATGCCTTTCCCACAACCGTGGAGGCCATCCCACGATTGTGGGATGTGTCATCTGAAAATATTTTCACTTTCCATGCATTTCCCACGATTGTGGAGGCATTCCCATAATCGTGGGTTATGTTATCTGAAAATTCCCAGCCAATTTCTTCTATGTTCATCATTTAGACTTCATTTCCTCATCATTTTCACCTCAATTTCATCTCAAAATCATCCATAAACTATTATTTATCATTTACACAAAACAGAACATAAAATGTATCCATACATTCATTAGTGTTCAGCACACACATCAAACACCATTTACACCATCCATCTATCTTCATCATAAAAGCTTATATTTAACAAACCATAAAGAACAATGTACCACTTACTTGTTTAACTCCAAGCTTCTTCAAATCATCATATAACCTAGCTCCTCCACTTTCACGATCATCACCATTTTAAGGAGGACAAGGTTAGGCTTTCATCATCAAAGTGAAGACAACGAAATATGTGGAGTGGCAAAGTGAAGGATGATAGCAAAGCTTAACATTGAGGGTCTAGTTGTGAGAGTGTCGTGAAATGGAGAGAAGAAAGAAGAAGAAAATAAAAGCATGTAGTAAATGTAAGAATGAAACACAAAGAAATGGTCTTTAACGTAAGTGTGTATCGTATGGGTTAAAATCAAGGTGAGTGTCATTACATTGTCATGAAACTTACCATATAAAAAACCATGCTACTTGTATTTTTACTTAAGCTACCACATGACTCTTAATAATTAGTCTATTTGTCTCTCAATCTCCATGTCATTTTTCATCCAATTATCTAGGCCAATTGTCACTTATTTCTAATGCTATATATCGGTTATTTCTACTACCATTTGTTAACTTGTCATGCCATTTGGCATTTTTCCTAGTCTAAAAATACACATATTTTGATCAATCTCCCAATTTTAACAATTAATTCAAAATTAATAATTGAAAACCACCATACCAAAATTCAAGACATAATAAATTCACATTTCCATCATGATCATTTTAAATCATTTGTACCTTGGAATATGTCAATTGAGTGCATATACAATCTTTGCAACGAGTACAAGATCATAATTCATGTGTGTATGCTAATAATATGCATGCAAATTCAATACACCTCATAATTTCTCAATTCTATTTCTTATGCACAGTGGTCTAGGTTCTAACCTAGAAAATGGGCTATTACAATTCTCCCCCTTAAGAAATTTCGTTCCTTAAAATTCTTACTTGATTGATCAAACAGATGGGGGTACCGATTCCTTATATTCTCCTCTATTTCCTATGTAGCTTCTTCTCTCGAAAGATTCCTCTATAGGACTTTAACCAATGGGATCACTTGGTTTCTTAATTGCTTATTTTGATAACCCACTATTTTAATAAGTTCTTCAATATAGCTCAAATTTCTTGCAATTTCAACTTCTTGTGCTGGTAACAAGTGTGTCAGATTCGACCGATATCTTCTGAGCATACTAACATAAAACATATTGTGAATTTGAGACATCTCCACTGGTAATGCTAACTTATAAGCCAATGGTACAACTCTCTCAATAATCTCATAGGGAGCAATATATCTAGGGCTTAACTTACCCTTTTTACTAAACCTTAGCACTCTTCACTAAGGTGATACTCTTATAAACACTTTATCTCTCACTTAATACTACATATCTCTCTGGTGCCTTTATCACCCACTTGATACTACATATCTCTCTGGTGCTAACACACATAACTCATTTTCCTGTCTTTTGCTACTTTAATTCTACTACTGATCAGTTTAACCTTATCAATAGTATATTGAATCAACTCTATGCCTTTTATAGTCCTAAGACCCTCTTCATCCTAATACAAAGGTGAACAACACTTTCTACCATATAAAGCCTCATATGATGCCATACTGATATTACTGTGATAATGATTGTTATTTGCAAATTTAATTAAAGTTACTATTGATCCCATGCCCCTTAAAACTCCAAAACACAAGCTCTGAGCATATTCTCAATAGTCTTAATAGTCCTCTCACTTTGTTCATCTTTTTGAGGGTGAAAGGTTATAACTAAAGTTCAACTTCGGACCCAATGCTATTTGTAAACTACCCTAAAATCTCGAAGTAAATCTGGAGTCTCGATCTGATACTATGAGCACTGGAACTCCATATAACCTCACTACCTCATTTACCTATCACCGAGCTAATTAATCCAGTGCGATAGTCTCTCACACTTAAGAAATGGGTTGACTTTGTCAATCAGTCAATAATGACCCATATCGCATCATGTTGCCTCGAAGTCCTAGTCAAACCCATAATAAAATCCATAGTGATCCTCTCTTATTTCCACTCTGGAATAGGTAATTACTGTAACTTCCTAACTGGAACCTGATGCTCTACCTTTATTTGTTGGTAAGTCAAACACTTAGCAATATATTCAGCCACTTGCTTCTTCATCCCTTACCACTAGAAATATTGTTTAAGTGTATTATACATCTTATAGTTCCAGGATGTATAGTATGAGCTACTATATGTGGTTCCTCCAAAATCTCTTTCCTCATATCATCCACATCGGGTACACACAATCTCTATTTCAACCACAATGTGTTATTTCTTAATTCAAACTCAGAATTCATATTCTATTTCAACTTCTCAAGTAACTTCACTAATTCTGAATCCTTACTTTAAGCTTTTCTGATTCTTTCATGCAACATCAGTCTAAGCTTCAACGTAGCTAACAATACTTCATTCTACCCCAAATTCATCCCAACCTTTAATGATCTCAGTTGTACTAGGTTTGGTAACCTCGATAACTGTACTTGAGCCACACTGCTATTAGATTTCTTGCTTAGTACATCAGCTACAACATTAGCTTTAATAGGATAATGCTCTATTGTGCAATCATAATCTTTAAGAAATTCAATCCATCATCTTTGTCTCATAATCAACTCCTTCTGACTCAACAAATATCTCAAATTTTTATGATCTATGAATATCTGAAATGTCTCACCATAAAAATAATGTCTCTGAATTTTCAAAGAAAACACCACTGTAGCAAGTTCTAAATCATATGCCGGATCATTAAAATTATGAGATCTTTATTGTCTCGATGCCTATGAAATCATTCTGCCATGCTGTATGAGAACACCTCCTAATCCTTGGTGTGATGCATCACTATACATAACATAACCTCGAGATCCAGATAGAATAGTTAACACCAGTGTTGTAGTTAACCGATGTTTTAATTCCTCAAAACTCCTTTGACATTCATTAGTCGATCTAAATGGTAGATTCTTCCTTAGAAACCTTATCCAAAAGGCTGAGATTAATGAAAGCCCCTTGACAAACCTCCAGTAGTATCCTACTAGTCCAAGAAAACTCTAAATCTCAGACACATTTCTTAAAGCCTCCCACTTCATTACTGCTTTAACTTTCTTTAGATCAACTTGTATGTGCTGTTCAGATAGTGTATGACCCTAGAATACTACTGGATCAAGTCAAAATTCACACTTACTGAACTTGACATGTAATTGCTTCTCTCTCATTATCTATAGGACTAACCTCAAATTTTCATAATGTTCCTCTCTACTCTTTGAATACACCAAAATATCATCTATGAATACAATCACAAAATGATCTAAGTATGGTTGGAATACCTTATTCATCAAAGCCATAAAAGTTGTCGAAGCATTTTTCAACCCAAAAGGCATCACTAAAAACTCAAAGTGCCCATGCCTAGTTCTGAATGCACTCTTTAGTACATTAGCTTCTTCTATCTTCAACGGATAGTATCCTGACCTCAAATCTAGTTTTGTAAACACCTAAGCTCCCTATAACTAATCAAGTAAATTATCTAACCTCGGTAATGGATACTTATTCTTTACTGTCACCCGATTTAAGTGTCTATAGTCGATGCATAACCTAGAGTTCCGTCCTTCTTCTTGAGAAACAAAATTGGGGCTCCCCAAGGTGACACACTAGGTCTGATAAACCCTTATCCAATAACTCCTGCAATTGAGCCTTAAGTTCTTTAAGTTCCACAAATACCATTCTATACGGGGGAATAGATATAGGAGCAGTACCTAGAACAAGGTCAATAGAAAACTTCGTCTCCTATCTGGGGGTAAACTAGATAATTCCATGGGAAAAACATCAAGGAAATCTCCAATAATAGGAATATTCTGTATTGACTGCTCAGTATAGGTATCAACTACATAGGCCAGATATTCCTCACATCTACCTCGAATCAGTTTTAAAGCACTCATCGAGGAAATCAATCTCGCTGGCACTGCTTGACTAACTGTAATATCCCGTTTATACTAAGGGTTAGGACATAGGGATATGATGTGAATTGTTAGTTTTTATGCCTTGAAAATTGGTTGATGAATTATATTTGGTGATTTAGAATTTATTTGTTATAATTGAGAGATTTATGAAATTATGTGTATTTCTGGACTAGGAAAAATGCCAAGTGGCAAGACAAATTGATAAATGATAGTAGAAATAAGTGACAAATGGCAATAAAAATAATTAACAAGTGGCATAAGAATTTATTGACAAGTGTCATAGAATATTAGGTGACAAATGGACTGGAAGTTGAGAGATAAATGGACTAGTTATTAAAGACCAACATGGGACCACAATAAGGTGTCGTGTGGCAAGTGACAAGTGTCACAACACTTGCCACTCACCTATTCACCACCAATGACATTTTCATCTTTACAAGACCATCTCATTTGTCTTTCACTTCTACTTCTTATTACTTACTCTCATCTTCTTCATTTTCTCTCTTCTTCACTCACAATGCTTTCTTCTCACCAACACTCTCGACATTAAACTTTACCAAAAATCTGCACCTTGCTAATTCCATCTTTAGTTATCTTCTTCTTGTCACTAAAGACCCAACAAATTTCACCATTAAATGTTGATGGTCTTATAAGCATGAAAGGATAGGGTTACGTGATCTTCAAAGCTTGGAGTTAAACAACTATGTGAAATGTATAGATTTTTATGGTTTTGTTAAATGAAACATATATAATGATAGATAGATGTAGAATGATCATGACAATGGTGTTGAAGTGTGCTGTAACATGGATGAGTAAATGAATAGGTTTATATTTTGTTTTTGGTATAAATGATCAACAATAAGTTATGAATTATGTTATAGATATTTTTTAGAAGGGTTTTGAGCTAAACAAGTATGTAACACCCAAATAGCCCCTAAGAGGATATACAGATGCTACACAAAACATACCTAAAACATACCAAAATATTCCAACACTTAAAAGAAAATAAGGCAACATACTTCACATTACATAAGTTATGTTATATACAGAACATAATATGCACATTGTGCTTACCTGTATTACAGTTATTACAAGCCATTTATACAAAATACAAAATGTCTCATATTATTAGATATAACTCAAACAAAACATCTTCCAAGTATATCAAGTCCCTCATTAGCTACTGTAGTTGCCCCAGCCTTAAATCTTCTTATCAGAACCTACACGAAGGCAAAACCACCTTGCTAAACATACAGCTTAGTGGGGAATAACTAAATAAGATATAAAATGGCAACTGCTTCTAGCAGTTATCTAGCGTTCATATGCACTGAATTATGTCATATTGCAAACAATCATTAATTAATCAAATTAAAGAGCAATCCAACATTATTTGCATCAGAATATAATGTAACATATCAGAATAGGATATACCTACTTTAGAACAAAACTTACAAGTATCCGAACAAAATATCATAATAACAAAACAGAACTTTAAGTATCAGAGTAGAACTAGATTGTGTCAGAACAGAACATGATTATAATATAACAAATTTTAGTTTATCAGAACTGAACTTAGCTTATATCAAAGTGGAACATATATCATAACAAAAAACAAGTTAGTTTTCTAGTCCTTTTTACAGAAGTGGGTAACGTGACTAGAACAGGAGATACCTATGACTAGTATCATAGAACAGGAGAGACTTATGTCTCAGTAATAGAAGACACCGAAGTGTCAATATCAGGAGACAACTTAATGTCAATATCAGGAGACACCAAAGTTTCAATATCAAGAGATACCGAAGTGTCGCAGGAGCAACTATAGACCATTCTAGGCATGCTTATTTAGCTAGGACTTGGTACTTTTAAGCCAAACCATTTCAGGTTTCAGAATAACATGCAAAAGATGTAGTACATAACATATGTCTTTATTCCATTTTCCTCAAATTAAACATATACATGCACATCCAATCAAACATAACACACCTTACGAGAATAAACATTTGCAATAATGTACCATTAAATGTGTTGTGTATTTACACATTCCATATAATTACACAAATCTCCAATTCATAAACAATCATATTCAATTCACATCACATAAACCCTTTTTAACACATTTGTAGTCATAAGGACACATTCCTCCTTGAACACACCATATAATTCAACATTAGAAATATGATTTACTGACAACACATTCTTTAAGTAATTACCTGAATTAACAATTCATAACTAAATTAAATTTTACTTAAATATTATTATAACATCATCTTGGTTCATTTTCAACCTCAATTAAGTTCAATTAAACCATTATTAAGTACCTTAACCTTATATAGTCTGACAATTATCTAAAACAAACATTTTCTCTTTCCTAAATATTGCCCACGACTATGGGAATGAGCTATATAAATCCCACGACCTTTATTCTGCTTCCAAATTTTACCCCTTCATACTCCATCCAATACACCATCACCAAAGACCATTAATTTCGCTTTAATTCTACCTTATTCATACTTCAATTCCTTATCAAATTCATGTCCAATCCTAATTCAAAATTCATTCATTAGATAATACACAACATATTCTCTTACATACATTAAAATCAAAACATCATTTGCCAAGCTAGAATTATTTTTCCAGCACTCAATTGTCAACATCATAACACTTATTTCATGCCAATTCAATTCTCATAAAGCCTGTATTAATACATGCTATCAGGTTTAGAATTTCCATACCTAATTAAATTCAAATTCCTACTCCAAAAAACTAGCTAATCCAACCCTTCCAAGCAATCAGCACACATCTAAGATTAAGGTGCAAATTTCAGCACTAACAAGACAATAGCACCGAAAATAGCAAGACCTACTTCTTGATGCAGTAACTTACAAAGATTACAAGTGAAGATGGTCCAAAATAAAGTAAAATTCCAAAATTGAGAGGGAACGAGAGGTTTTGGTTGAGAGGAGCAAAGGATGGAAATAAGGTTGCTGAAACACCAAATGAGCTAGAGTGATTCAGCTCTTACTTTGTAAGGTGTCCTAACTTTTAAGGGACACATGCCCTTTCATGGGGTGACCTATATGGCAAACATAGGAGTGAGCCAATTGTTTTCTTATCATGCTACCAAATTCCAATGCATTAGCCATGCCAAATGTCATTAACTCATAGGTTTAGTCATCCACATTTTTATGTACTAACTTGTCTTACCACTAGATTGTGTTCCCTAGTCCAAATGTCCAATTTAATACATCAATTTTCTAATGGTAACAATTAATTCCAAGTTTCTAAGTATGATCCATTAACCGAAATTCAAGATCAAGCCAAAATTCAAAACATATACAATTCATGATCATATTACCATTCTAATACATATACTTACATGAATATGTAACATTTCAACTAGGGTGTAATTTGGGGCCTTACAATTCTCTCCCCCTTAAAAGAATTTCATCATTAAAATTCATACCTGATGAGAACAACTATGGGTATTGAGTTTTTATGATCAATTCTGGCTCCCAAGTTGCTTACTCGAGTTCATGGTGTTGCCAAAGTACTTTAACTTGAGGTATTTGCTTATTTATGAGTTGTCAGACTTTTCTGACTAAAATAGACACAGGTCCTTCTTCAGAAGTCAAATTTAGTTGTAATCGAATTTTTTGCATAGGAATCTTGTATGTATTATCAAACCGATATTTTCTCAACATGAAAACATGAAACACATCATGCAACTTAGCCAATTCTTTAGGAAGAGTTAATTGACAAGCTACTGGTTTGACTCTCTTAAGAATTTCATAGGACCAATATAGCGTGGGTTGAGCTTACCTTTCTTCCCAAATCAAAGTATGTGTGTCCATGGCAATACTTTCAGGAATACCTTATCACTTACCTAATACTCAATATCTTTTCTTTTTAAATCGATATAGGACTTTTGCCTATTACTGGCAGCTCTTTGTTAGATAACTTGGACTTTCTCTTTAGTATCTTTCACAATATCAGGCTCGATCAACTTTTTTTCACTTAATTCAGTCCAACATACCAGAGTTCTACACCTCTTACCATATAGGGCTTCATAAGGTGCCATGCCAATACTAGTCTGATAACTTTTGTTGTAAGCAAACTCCATCAAAGAAAGGTAGTTATCCCAACCTCTTGGGAATTCTAACATATAAACCCGAAGCATATCTTCCAATATATGAATAACTTGTTTAGATTGTCCATCTGTCTAGAGATGGAAAGCGATACTGAACTTGACTTAAGTACCCAAAGCCTTTTGCAAATTTTTTTAGAATCTTGAAGTAAATTGAGGATCACAATCATAAATAATAGATAGTGGAACCCCATGCAACCTCATTATCTCATTCACATATAGGATTTCAAAGCCTATCCAATTAATAATTTGGACAAATAGGCAGAAAGTGAGCAGACTTGGTGAACTTATCAATAATCACCCATGCAACATCATGCTTCCTTTAAGTGAGAGGAAGTCCCGTGAAAAAATCCATAGTAATGTTATCCCATTTCCATTGAGGAATCAAAATAGGATGTAATAAACTAGATAGGACTTGGTGCTTAACCTTAACCTACTAACATGTCAAACATTTAGATACATAATCTACTGCAACATGTTTCGTACCTGACCACCAGTAATGTTGCTTCAGATCTTGCTACATCTTATTTCCACTAGGATGCACTGTAAAGATAGTATTATGGGCCTCAAAGAATAACTTTCTCTTTATTTCATCATTAGCTAGCACACACAATCAATATTTATAGTATAGATCACCATCTCCTTTCATAGATAAATCTAGTTCTTTGTTTTCCCGAGTTGCCAAAATAAGTTGTTGCAACTTATCATCAACTTTCTAGTAATCAAAAATTTCTTGCCTCAAGATAGGCCTAGCTTTCAATTCAGCTATTAAAGTCTCATTAGATACAAATCTTCTTTCACTCTGTTGCAGTAACAAAGTTGAAATAGTCTTTGGACTCAAGGTATCAGCCATGACATTAGCCTTACTCGGATAGTAATCCACAATGTAGTCATAATCTTTAAACAGTTCTAACTAACGTCGTTGTCTCAGATTAAGTTCCTTCTGAGTAAATAGGTACTTCAAACTCTTATGATTAGTAAAAATCCTACACTTTTTACCATAAAAGTAATGCCTCTATATTTTCAAAGCAGACACTACCATTGCCAATTCAAGATCATGTGTAGGGTAGTTCTGTTTGTACGGCTTCAGTTGCCTAAAGGCATATGCAACTACCTTTCCATCCTGTATCAAAGCATAACCCAAACCATTTCTAGATGCATCACTAAACATAACATATTCCTTACCAGAAGTGGGTTGAACTAATATAGGAGTTTTAGTAAGAATTCTTTTTAGTGGATCAAAACTAGTTTCACATCTAGTAGACCTTTATACTTCACTCCTTTTTGTAGCAATTTAGTCAAAGGGGATTCTATCACTGAGAATCCCTTCACAAACTATTAATAATAACCCGCCAAACTGGTGATAGTAACAATTGTTTCAATCTTACTTGAATCAACTCTAATCCCTTGAGAAGAAACAACATGTCCTAGAAAAGATACCTCCTTAAGCTAAAAATCACACTTACTCAGCTTAGCATACAACTGCTTCTCCCATAGGGTTTGTAACACAACCTGTAGATGCTCAATATGATCATGATTATTCTTGGAATAAACCAGGATATCATCTATAAACACCACTACAAACCAGCCTAAATGGCCTAAACACTCAATTCATCAGATCCATGAATGCAACTAGAGGTTAACCTAAATGACATTACCAAGAATTCATAATGTCTATAATGGGTCCTAAATGTAGTTTGCAAAACATCCATATCCTTTACCCAAAGTTGATAGTATCCTGATCATAGATCTATCTTTGAAAATACTCCTGTGTCTTTCAATTGATCAAACAAATCTTCTATCCTTAGCAATGAATACTTATTCTTCATGGTGACTTTATTCAATTGCCTATAATCAATACATATCCGAAAATTACCATCTTTCTTCTTAAAAAAGAAAACCGGTGCTCCCAAGGGTGAGAAACAAAGTCAAATGTTTAGTAGCTCTTGCAACTGAACCTTCAACTCCTTCAATTAAGTAGAAGCCATCCTGTACAATGCTTTGGATATAGGTGCAGTGCAAGGCATAACTTCAATAGACAACTTTACTTCCCATTCAGGAGGAAGTCTGGGTAGCTCTTTAGGAAACACATCAAAAAATTCACTTATCACTGGAACATCTTGCAGTTTAACACTCTCTTATGTAGAATCAATCACAAAAGCTAGATAAGCTTCACACCCCTTCTTAAGGAACTTCTGAGCTTGCATAACAGATACCACATTAGCTAGAGAACCAATGCGAATGCCATGCATTACTATTTCAGATTGATCAAGTTTTCTAAACACAACTGTCTTAACAATACAATTATTATGCTTAGATAATCAATCCATACCTAAAATCAAATCAAATTCATAAAAAGACAATCTAATCAGATCCACTACGTATTCACTTCGTTAGATCATAACAGGACAGTTTCTATAAACCTGATTAACTAACACACTACTACCCAGAGGACTGGTTACATGAATATAATACTCCAATTGATCTACAAGCATCACTTTATCAGAAATTTCTCCAGTAAAAATATAAAAATGAGTGGATCCGGGATCAATCAACTCATGCATTTATGGATCCAGGATCAATCAAAGCATATATTTCAGAATCAAAGAGAAAAATAGTACCCACAATGACTTCAGGTGCATCCTGATCCTCACGAGCTTTCAAAGCATAAGCTCGAGCTGTAGCAAATGGTATAGCAGGTCGATCAATAGTTTCTAATATAGTACTAGGTCTAATTTGTCCAAGTCCTCCATGACCTCTACTGTGTCCTCTATTTCCAACAGATGCATAAGAAACCTCTCTACCAACTTGTGATGTTTGAAGCTGTCTCATGAGGCAATAGGCTATCAAATATTCAGTGTTACCACATCGATAACATGCACTTGTAGCTATCCAACAAGTACCCTAATGATGTTTAGAACAATGAGGGCACTCCGGAGCACTAGTGTTGGACCCCATTTTCAGAGCCCAATAGTTGATTCAGATACCAAACAATGTTTTACTTGGGTCTTGGGACAAATTCCGAGAAGACTATTCAGGATAGTCGCGAAAGGGTCGGGAAAGAAAAGTGAAAGGTATCACATTTATATATAAAAAAATCTCAGCGTGGCAGCAAAGGAGGGTTTGTCACAGCGAGCTATAGGTTTGCCGTGGCGAACCTATGGAATTATCTCCATGGACCCTTCGAGAAAAGTTCGCCGCGGCACAAGTCATTCTTTACTGCGGCGAAGACGCCTTCAAAAAGGCTTGCCACGGCGAAACCCTTAAAAACTGCAATCCACAAACATTTTATACAAATACATGCATTCAAATCTAACCATCCAACCTAACCACGAGCTAACATAATCATACACAAATGGAATTTTGATTCATCATTTCCTTACTAATTCAAAGAGTTTAAGCAAATACATATCATCATACACATCAAAACTTAAAACAAAATACATAAGGATGCTCAATATTGATATGCTTATAAAGCTAACCAAAATCACTAACTTAGTACAAAAGTCTCTAACTTTCTTGGAGTTTCTGATGCCTTGTAAGGATCAACGATCTTCTCGTTCTACACCTAAAGAGTGGAGGGTAATTGGGGTGAGCTGCGAAGCTCAGTGGCTTATACATTTATAGCCATTAGCATTGAGCCACACATTCAAGCATAATTACATATATATATATCAATTCAATACTTAACAAGTTGAAACTCATATTTCATATTTACCAAGATGTCATTACAAAGGACATGTCATGTAATTTATCCATCACAATATAACACTCAATTATGCATCATGCTTGACAAATCGATGATGAAATGCACAACAAATGGATTGAGAGTTCTATGGAACAAAACGGATAAACTGAAGTTTATACCATGAACAAAACGAGTCTGATTTTTTAGTATCTCATGGCCTCAAGCGAGCGGCCGGGAGATCTCGTGGCCTCAAACGAGCAGCCGGGAGATCTCGTGGCCTCAAGCGAGCAGCCGGGAGAAGGCCATATGTCGACGTGCACATGACTAACGAAACGTTCCTCTCTTACCCAAACACAATCAAAGTTCAATGCTTAATTCATTTCACACACATTCGTACTTTTCATGCTCATCATGCTTTTTCCTCTTTTCATTTATACAAGATGCCATAACATAACATGATCACAATCACAATGCATTTTTAACAATTGCCATAATTCATAACAAGCAATTTAACACACAACATACAAGCAAGCAAGATAATTTGCCCATCCTACACAACAATTATAAATATGTTACTCACCTAATTTCGCTTGACAATCCAAGTTCAATGTTGTCCTTCCTCTTGCTCTTGGATCGGGCTTGCTTGGTTTCCTATAACAAACCATAAGGCTTCAAAAATCAAGAAGTTAAAAATTGAACTATAACCCCTTCAAAATCCATACTTTCGGGTTCATTTTCCATGATCTTTATGATCACGTAAATGAAGAAATTTTCTAACACTTTTTCCTAGAAAAAGGTGTCCCCCATTGTCTTAAGTTTCCAATGACACCAAAATCATTCAATTTGGTTCAGAAATTCGAAAGGTATACTCCAAACATGCTGGGACAACTCTTATACTAAGAAAATATTCTATACTTAACTTCCATCCAAAAATGGATATCCTTAGAGACTGAATTTAACTTTATTTCTTCATAAAACTCGTATCCCTATGTCTCTAGTTTACTCCAAATTAAAAATTACTTCATTTGAACGACTACACAAAAAGTTATGCCCAAAATACCAAAACATGTCTGTGTAAAAAAATGGATTTCGCCGTAGAAGTTCGCCGCGGCATAGTTGTTGGAGTTCGCCGCAGCAAACATTTCCAGAAACTCATTTTAAAGACATTTTTTGACATTCTTCATCTATATACTCGCCATCTTTTAAATATAACCCATCTTAACCCTAAACCACCTCTTCTACTTCATTTCCAAGCTCATTTCAACACAATATCATTAACAA
>JAOTAY010000004.1:11413342-11433038 GCA_025629805.1 Erythroxylum baracoense
TTAAAATTGTAATAAATTAAAATAAATTTGTTTTTAACAATTATAATAATTATTAAATTAAAAGTTAAAATTTTTCACTAAATATTATTAGTTACTAAATAAATTCGTCACAAAACTAATTAACTACATATAAATAATGTCAGTAATAAGATTTTGCTACAACCACATTTTCGTAGCTAAAACTTTTTTGCTACCAAAACACGATTGTCACAAATTCCTATTACCAACCAAAGTCCAATTCGTCAAAAAAAGCTTTTACCTACGTTTATGGAAACGTCTCTAAAAATATTTCTCTACAATAAAAACTTAGTAGTTAAAAGGATTCTGCTACCAAAATAAAATCGTCACTAAACATAAATACCTACGAATACAATTTCGTTGGAAAAAACTTTTATCTCCGAAATAGAAACATTGCACAAAACCTTGTATGACATTTCTCCTTATCGTTGGTAATAATTTTTACTGACGAATTATTTTTGTTGCAAATAAGTTTTGGCGATGAATTATGTAAAATGTCGCGGATGTTGTTTTGTAACTGGGATTTAGCGACGATTTGGGCAATGACATGAAATCGTTGCAAATTAATATTTACGATGATTTCTCTCTTTTTAGCGATGTTTATTTTCGTTGTGAAAGAACTTGTTTGTTGTAGTCGATATTACTAAACTATCGCCAAAGGATAAGCCTTTTGTGATGATTCAAAAAAAGCGTCACCAAAGGCTTATCATTTGGCGGCAATTTAGTGATCATTTTTGGAAATGTAGCCAAAGGATGAGCTTTGAGCGAAGATTTTGAAAATTGTAGCCATAGAGGGTATTTGTTTTCGTTTTTTTTTCTCCATTTCTTGTTGTGGTTTTTATAAAAAAATGAAACTTCCTCTTAAAACACATTTAGTTCGTTATTGTTGCATTATGTTGTTTTCAAAAATTAAAAAACTACAACCTAATCACGGAAACAGAAAAAATACGTTTTCATGATATATCACAATAGGTTTTCTTATATTCTAAAACTGTTTCTCTGAGCCGACAACGATTTTTCTGCGATTGTTCCAGGTTTGTGTTTGTTCCAGGTTTGTGTTTGCTTTTATTGCGTTACTTGTGTTACCTGCATTTTTGGCCTTTAGAAGATGAGAATACAACACGAAGGAAACTTGTGTTACCTGCGTTTTTGACCAGTAGCGCATATCTTGTGTAGAGCATGGAGCATGGGTTATCGTCGTTTCACTAGGAGGTCTTTCTGTTGTTGTCATTTCACTATGGGTTATCCTCACATCCTTAGCTTCTTTTCCCACCTGATATTAAATGTGCAAGACAGGGTATTGGAATGTTAAAGTTACCTGTGTTACTTGCGTTACCTGTGTTTTTGGCCAGTAGTGTATATCTCATGTAGAGCATGGAGCTGGGTTATCGTCGTATCACCAAGATGTTTTTCTGATGTTGTCGTTTCACTAGGGTATTGGAATGTTAAAGTTTGAGCCTTTGGCAACTATGATCTGACAAAGTTTGGAACTTCATGGAGGATCTGCTTATTCGTCCCCGTTTGTGAGAATACAAAGAAAAACACAGGAGAAGAAGATGATGATATAATGATGACAGTTAGGAAAGTTGAGAACATAAGGGAAGATATCAGCAACAAAAACCATTTTTGTTTTTATTGCTCGTGTCGATTGGTAACTGACCTACAGTTCCTTGCTGTTTCACCTAGTGCAGAGTGGAGATTGTCATACCTTCAGTCTGCAGGATAAAACGTGTGAGCTAAGGATCTGTGCAGTTCACCAGTATAGTCATTCAAAGAATCTAAAGAAAAGTTACTTCACAACTTAGTTATTAGTAAATTGAAAGATTAGATTAGTTGAAAGAGAGATGTGATATTATTGAACTTTATAAGAGTGAATGTGGCTTTGTCATGTCATTTCCTGAACATTCTATAAATAAAAGTTCATTAAGTTCTTTCTATTACATCTATTGATTTCTTGAGGCAATATTGTTTCCTTTTTTAGACATATTGTCTGTTAAGAAGATCTTGAACATGATCTCAAGAACTAAGTAGGAAAACTTTATATGTTCATAAATGAAAATGCTAACTTCTTTCTGGAGAAGTATATGCCCATTTGCACAACAAAATAAAGTTTGACATGCATGGTGAGATATTGCTGCTTGTATCTACAGTTACTTTGGAACACTTTAGTGACGAAAATAGTTGTGATAGATGCACATGTCTAGACCTCATGAGTTGGGGTTTTGACTTTGATATGATTGTTGACATCAGAATCTTCCCATAATTACTTGCAGTCCACTAGAATTATGAAAATGGCAGGGGCCCTGTCCTGAATATCCTGGTAATGGTGGGACCAAGATTGTCATCTGTTATGTGTTTGGTTTTTGAAATATGTTATTGAATAGTGAAGACACGTAATGAGGCACAATAGATGGCAATAAAGGATTCAATGTCTGCCACAAGAGCTATAATAGAAGAACTTAAAAGAACTCTACAGGTTCAGAAGGCTAGGAAAGAGGATTACGTAGCAGTCATGTCTCAGTAAACTGTAGGTAATTTTATTTACAATACACATTTGATTTATGTTCTCCTTTTCCACAAGCTTGGTAGGGGTATAGCAGTTGAAATTAGTGTGAGGTTGTGTGCACCATGGAATTGAACATATTTTATTGATTAGAATAACTTAATATAATTTCTAATTTATGTAATTTTATTATATACAATTAATGTGTATTTTTTTAATAATATTTGATTTGCATATATTTTAATTTTAGCTATAATGATAATTAATTAATTTAAAAATGTAATGTCTTATATTATAATTATTACACATAAGAGTATAATTATAAAAAATAGAAACATGACAATAAAACCAAACATGTTTTTTTTTATTACAAATCTCAACCAATCAGATTTTTGTTTTCAGTTTTTATATTACAAATTTCAACTAAGCAGGTTTTTGCTTTTTAAGAAAAAAACAAAAACTAAAAACAGGAAACATAAACCAAAAATAACAATAGAAAAACAGAAGTGGAATCAAACAGTCTCTAAATTTCAGCTACGATTGTTAAATCATAGTCAAAGAGCTACATTGTTGTAGTGGATGAATTATACTAATATCATTTTCAATTTTTTGGAGGACAATAATGAAATTTCTGCAAAGGGAAAAACGTCCCCCAAAACCTGAAGACGAGTCTTCCTGATATTAAAAATACGAGGAGGATAAGGAGAGAGCCATGAAAGTGTTGTTGTCTTGCATCTGAAACTAAGGTTGCAGCAGCAGCTGTTGTGTTGTTATTTTTCATAAATAGGAAGAACAAAAGACGAGGAAATGTTGTTAGCAAGTGGAGGGTGAGCACGACTTGGAGTTCAACATATTATTAAAAATGAAAATAAGGAAGAGGTGAAGGAAACATGAAATACAAGGAGGGGAGTCCAAGTTGGTAAGAACAAATGAAACTGTGGAAGAAAAGCCATATAAACAGATGAAACTTAGTAAGAAAAGAAAATTCCTTGACGAGCCAGGAGAAGCCAACGAAAACCAAAGTAAAGGAGGGGAGATAAGGAAAAGTAACCGTGTCAACAAGGAGAGGACTCAAAAAGGAAAAGGAAGTAGCACAGATGGAGAATACACGACAGTGCCGGAAACTTAACAAACAAAAAAGATTTGAAAGAGAAGGAATCGTGAGAGATAGCAGGAGGTAAGCAAACCAGGAAAGACCATGCAAAACATGCACGAGTACGGGGGAGACGCTTTCTACCAAATAATTTCTCATTTTAATCTTTCTTACTTAAATCAAATTCTAAGCGTTTGACTAGGTGTATGGACTATCTACCAATAAGATAAAGTTAGCAGTGGGAAGAGACAATAACACGTATTTTAAAGGCGAGTGCACCAGGAACCGCTTGTTACTGCGAGTGGGCTTTGACAAATCTACCAGTCAAAGCCTTCCTCTGTAACACGAGACATCAAATAACAACGTAAACTGAATTACCGAAGCTGAAAAGCACGACCAAATCACAATCAAATCTGAGATCTTTTGTCTCGTTAGCTCACAGTCGGTTCAATTCTAATAGCTAATCGTAAACCCAAGAACAAAGTCCCAATTCTAGGTTCCCACAAGCTCTATTCATGGTTAGAAAGTCAAATGGGATTACGGAACACAACCTCGATCTAATCTCTCTCTTTGGGGATAATGTCCCAAGCTGACGTTTCTTACAGGTAAATCTGATTTATTTCCTTATCACCCTCTCTCTTTGCTTGTTGTTTAGTTTCTTCTTAACGGAATTGTAGTTCTTGGTTTTCTTGATTACCGTTCTGGGTTTTGTTCTTCTTCCTACAATCAATATTTCTAGCTTAGAATTTTCTTGATTCCGATGTGATTGGTTTATTTGATAATCTTGTTCATTTTCCGGTTTTGATGTCTGGATTAACTTCATACGAAATGGGTATCGACTTGAATGCTGCTAACTGCGGATTGTATAACAATTTGAGGTCTTTTGTTCAGCTATGATGTCGGTTTTGAAAGGATTAGATGTTACAGGATGAATATGTGGGTTTTCATATTACCCGTATTTGAGCGCTACACTGTCCTACTAAAGTAGCTAAATTTTGAAGAACAATGCATGGGTTGTTGAGGCTTTACATGGTGATATAAAGGACCTTGATCTGGAACATGTCAATGAGAACTTTGAGATCTATGAGCAGCAGCTCTTTAAAAGTCTTGTTTAACGTAACCCTTGAAGCTACAAGAGAACTATGTCATGGATTTTTTCTGATCTAGTATTGTGGTCAACCCGTTGGCATTCTGTATTGAGAACTTTGCCTGGGTCATCTGTAACCAAGCTTTCATTCTCTCTCTAGTATAAGAGATATGTGTTAGCAAGATGTTCTGTGTTAGATAACCATGCATGATTGTCTTTGAGGTATCTTTAAATAGTAATTCCCTTCATGATCATAATTTTGTGCTAATTTATTTGTTGATTTTTTTATGCAAGAAAAGTGGTTCCATTAAACGTTATTATCATGAACAATTAGGCCTGTTTAGTTGCTGGAAAAGCTCCTTTCCAGATGAATATCTTTTCATTTTCGTCCTTGAAACATTTTTGAAAGTTATTACCATCTTCTATAGGTAAACAGGTAAGTTTTAACGATATTGTTTACATGCAATATGTTTAGTTCCTCTGGGGCAGCTCAACATGTCCTGAAGGGCCAACAAACCATGTTTGGGCAATTTACTTTACAGGAGACCAAATTAACAAAATTGATATGCTTTATCTTGATTTGTCATAACTTGTATGATTTACAAGGGAAATGATGCTTTTGTAGAAAATGCATATTGTAATTTCTTATGTTTTAGTTGTATACTAACAGTGGATTTTATGTAACTTTCTCTTATCATTTGCAGTTGTGGGTCTTGCGGATACCCTTTAAACTTGACATCTTCCAATAGGATCGCCTTTTCCATAGGGTCTGAATATAAAAAGTCGACTAAGAAAGGTTACATCTCCTTCCATTCTGTTGATCTCAGTCGATTTACACAAGTTGATGAGGTTAACTGTCTTCCTATTCCCTGGGCTCGTTATCGTTTGAAAACTAAACTCCTTTGTCGTAAATGCGGTGCTCATATTGGTTATGGACATGGAGATTCTCCTGTTCTATGTGGTTTTGAGTCGCCAAATTCATGTAGCTCAGCCTATACAAAGTTTACAGTAAAGATTAAAGCTTTACAGCCTTCAGAAGCGTTCCAGCAAAGTTGACATGAAGAATGCTTCTTATGATAAACATACGTCCATTATGCAGCTGCCTGATGATTGCCTTGCAACAATATTCCAATTTCTTTGCCATAGTTCTGATCGTGAATCATTTGGCTTGACTTGCCATCGCTGGCTTAACATTCAAAACAGATTTCGTCGATCTTTACAGTTTCAGTGTTCTTTTTCTCTCCAGAACCTTTCTTCATTATCTCAGGCCAAACTTCTTGTTAACTCATATCATCTTAATAGGTTGCTTTTTCGTTTTCAGAATTTAGAACACTTGTCCCTGTCTGGTTGCACTGAGCTACCTGATTCAGGCCTGGGACAGTTGCAATTTTATGGTTCAGAGTTGCATTCCCTCCATTTGGATTGTTGTTTTGGAATCACAGATAATGGGCTTTCCCTGGTTGCTATTAGTTGCTCTTCTCTAGTGATTATTAGTCTTTACAGATGCAATATTACTGATATGGGACTAGAAACCCTTGCTAGTGGTTGCTCAGCTTTAAAGCTCATAAATTTGTCATACTGCCCTTTTGTTTCTGATAGTGGCTTGAGAGCTCTCTCTCAAGGATGTCTTCAACTTCAGGCATTAAAAATGTCCTGTTGCAGGGAAATAACCGGTGCTGGACTTAGGGGTTGTTCACCAACTTTAACTTTTGTAGATGCTGAGTCATGTAGACTTAAACCAGAAGGCATAATGGGGATTGTCAGTGGAGGTGGGCTTGAGTATCTAAATGTTTCTGGTGCAGGCTGGTGGATTCACGGAGGTGAATTCTCACCGATTGGCAAAGGTTTTGGCTCGAGGCTTAAGATACTCAACATTAGGATGTGCAGGACTGTTGGTGATGAATCTATTGTGATAATAGCATCTGGATGTCCGTTGCTTCAAGAATGGAACTTAGCAGTGTGTCATGAGGTGAGGATGCCGGGATGGGAGTCCATTGGGCTCAACTGCAATAAACTAGAGAAACTTCATGTAAATCGGTGCCGGAATTTGTGTGATCGTGGACTTCAGGCTTTAAGCAATGGATGCAAAAGACTTTTGGTTTTGTACATGAGCCGGTGTTCAAGATTATCTCCCAATGCCGTAGAGTTGTTTAAGTTGCGTAGAGGTGATGTTGAGATCAAGGAAGAAGAGGTGATGTATATAGGACCGGATTGGAGACTTATTGGTTGAAATTTCCATTTAACCCTGTTGAGGGAAAGGAAAAAACTATACAAATGCTCCTAGAGCTGGTAGTTTAACGTTTCAAGGTTACCATCACTAGTTACTTCGATGACAGGGGTTCAATTTTATCATATCCTTTTTTCTCATCTTGTAGCCTACAGAATTGTAGTGAGGGAGCTTGTTGATACATAGCTCCAGGACAATTTAACTGCAACTATTTCCTTGATCGCTACACGAACTCAGATAATCTGAGATAGCAAGTCACAGATGCTTCATTGTCAAATAATAAGTGGTACGAGTGTAAACACCTTACCATATTGTGTTCAAAGAGAAATGAAAATTCAAGTTCCTGCTTCCATTATAACCTACTAACATTCTCCTTTTAATCTTTTATACGCCTTTTCTTTTTCCTTTCTCTTACATGTTTTTTGTGTTACCCTAAACAAGAAATCTGGGCAGAAAGCAAATACTCTTTGGAAACTTGCGTCCCATCTTGTTTAATTAACTCTCTGATATGTTGAGATACCCTATATCATAATGTTGGGTTACTTAGATGAGGCTAAAAATTGAAAGGAACATTTTCAAGCAAGTCAATTGATGTTGTTATCGCGAACGATATCATCAGAAGAATCAAGTTCTACCATGGGGCTTATAAAGGTCCTATTCATTAAATGTTTTTTCTTTTTGGATGTTAAGAAAGAATAATATTGCATCAAGTGCGACTAAAGCTCAAAGGATTGAAATGTACAATAGTTATTCTCAGTAGATAGCTCTGCGAATGGCTATAGTCGCTATTTATAGATCATTTCCCTATGTCATCTGTGAATAGCTAGTCAGTAAATGTTTTCTCTGTACCAAGTTGAATGTTTCAACTTGGAACCCAACCTTAAAAAGATCTAAATTACATATTGACAAAAAATAAAAATAAAAAGCTCTCAGAAAGTTGTATCCATGAAAAGCAGAAATTAATGCCAAGCTTTATTAATATGACAGGGATATTAGGACAGTAGAAATGATACAATCTCTGAAAGAATATTTAGTAAACTGTAGAACACAGTGAACCATATCTACGGTTGAAGCTTTGTGCAGAACTGATGCTCTAAATTAAGAAGATAATCAGAGAAGTTTAATCAAAGAGGCAATTCGACAAACGACAAATTAGGAACAGGATTGATCCAGTAATAAAGGAGGTCGTAGTTATTACACAACTAAGACTTTTCTGTACTCAAAAAATGATCACTGTGTTGTGCCCAAAGTCGGTTGAATCTTAATACAGTGTGAGAAAGGCCGTTTCCATGCAAATCTATCTGAGCTAAAGTTGATTCCGCTAAGTCAATAGTTGAAAATTTGACAGGGGATCAGATTTTGCATGCAGTACAATAATAATAAAACTTTTTTGTTTGATTTCTTGAAAAACAAAATCACTTAAAATTCTATAATTTGATTAATATATAAAAAGTTTTGGGGCTCTAATGGTATTCATAAGAAGTATTTTGAGAACACAAAAATTATTATAGAGAGGGTTAGTTGAGAAGTACCAATTTCCTTATTGCCTGTTTGGTTCAAGAATTAGAGGAGATAAGGAATAGAATAGTTATTCTTAGGAATAGAAATGATGAGGAATAGAACATAATGAGTATTACTTTGTTTGATTCAAGAAGTGGAATAGATAAGCAATTCTATTCTAGCGTTTTAATTGAAAATATAAACTTAGAATGACGAAGGAATAACTAACAAAAATACTAAAATATCCTTCTTCTTCTTCTTCTTCTTATTATTATTATTAATTTTCTACTTATTGTTATTATTATTATTCTTAATATTATTAATTTTATTAATTATATTCTTATATATTATTATTAATAATATTTATTATTCTTATTAATTATATTTATTTTTATAATTAAATTTCTTAATTAAATTTATTATTATTATGATTATTATGATTATGATTATTATTATTATTAAATTTCTTATTATTATTAATAACATTCTTGATATTATTAAACTTATTATGCTTATTAAATTTATTATTCTTATTAATATTAATTATTATTATTATAAATTTTCTACTAACAACTATTATTATTATTATTATTATTATTATTATTAAATTCCTTATTATTATTATCTTTAATTATCTTCTTATTATTATTAAATTTATTATTCTTATTAATATTCATTATTATTATTATTAATTTTCAACTTATTATTATTCTTATTTTTATTATTTTTATTAATTTTATTTATTATTATTAGTAAATTCCTTAATTATATTTATCATTCTTATTATTATTAAACTCCTTAATTATTATTAATTTTATGTTTATTATTATTATTATTATCATTATTATTATTATTATTATTGTTGTTGTTATTGTTGTTGCTGGCTCTGGGTCTCGGTTGTTATTTTGTAGTGACAAGTTGCCAAAATTAAGAGATTTTTAAAATAAAATAAATAAATAAAACTGCGATAAAGATTAAAAAAACTTATAGTGGGAGTAAAAACAAATACACAAACAATTAAAATAAAATAAAATATACATGAAAATAAATCGGATTGGGAGTCGAACAAATAAACAAACAAATTAATACATAAAATAAAGAGAAAAAGAAGTTCAAAAGTCATGGGCGTGACTTTTGAAATCTTATGGGCGTGAGAGGGGGGTGTCGCGATCGTGAGTTATAGATCACTTTCATGAAAAATGGGGTTCGTCGCGATTGTGACATTCCGACTGCACATTCTTACTTCAATTTATCATAACTCTCAATCTTGAAGTCCAAAAGTTATAAACTTTATGTCGTTAGAAAGTTAAGAGAAAAGGCTACAACTTCTATGTAGACAATTTTGTCTAATTCTGCCTTGATCAATAGAATTTATTCATAGAAGTTTCAGAACATACTTTTATTCCCTTATTCTCTTATTCTCTCTCATCTGTCAATATACATTCTTATAAAAAAAAGACCCGAATCCAACAAACACAATTCAATACATATAAGATTCCTAATAAAATAGACTCCTAAACCAACAATTTACTTAAAAAGAATTTATCCAAAAACTATTAAACAATTAACAATTTATTCCCAATACAATTGACACTAACAAAAAGGAAATTTTGCACAGATACAAAAGAAGTTCTTCAGCCCTTCTTTCATTAATTTCTCCACAAGACAGAATTACAGCTCTCAGATGTTGCAAAGGTTATACATAACTTCCATTACATATCCAGAGTCAGCACAGTAGTATAATACAAAAATACAACACGAATGCTTATACTTGACATGCTTTTAAAGTACCAAAAGTTTCTGAACTAACTTAGTTACAAAAATAGAAATTCTTATAGTCAGCTGAAGTTTTTGCAAGGTTCAACGTTGATCTGTTATTTCTGCACCTGAGGAGTGGAAAGATAATGGAGTGGACTGAGAAGCTCAGTGGCTAATACGTTTATAGCCATTAGCGACGAGCGATACACGCACACGCACACACTAACATATACTTAAATTTATATCATATTTAAATATACATTATCCACGGTTCAAGCTCACATTTACCCTTCCATATTAAATCTAATTTGTACTATCTACTTATTTTATTTTAGCATTTCCATTTAATACATGCAAACACATATACTAACTCCAAAAATTTTCTAATCCAAGAATTCAAATTCTCAGTTCATGCTTGTTGATTTATTGAAATAAATTCTAAGAAAATTCAGGGTTTAACAATTATTATTATTATTATTATTAAATTCCTCATTATTATTAATTTTTCATGGTCAAACTCATGTTAGCATTCATTGTATAGTCGCAATTGTAATATAAAATAACAATGTAACGATATTGAAAATAAATATAACATAGGGCTTTTAATTCCTAAAAGGTTATTTAGTTGTACAATTGTACAAAAATTAAGTTTCAGCCCTATTTGAAATAACTAGACAAAATAGGCCTACTTCAACATAGCCTTCAATGTTCAGCAAGAAACCTCCTCACCTACTCAAGTCTTTTAGAAGGAGGAATAATGAAAAACACAAGCATTTGTGTAGGATGATCAAGCATTTTGCCTAAAGCAGTATGCCTTTCATCGTCTATGAGGCCCTTATCTTACGCAATGCACTATATAATTGTTCAATTTTTTGTTGAATATACATTTCAGTGCAAATACTTTTACATAATTTGTCTCCAATATAATCCATAGTATCACCCAACATCTTGGCTGTGACAATAAGTGAATTTGCTTCTCCTATCTCATTTCTCCTTTTTTTCCTTCTTTCTGAAATATTTACAGCTTGTCTTGCAAAATTTGATACTTGAGATTGAGTAAACGACTCATCTATATCATGCAAACCATGCTCATATTGATCTTCACAACCTTCACTGGACCCACCTACACCTTCTTGCCTTTCCATTTATTCAAGAATATCTGCAGCAGCTTGTGCATCATTTCCAGTTGCATGATCTTCTCCATAGATCCCAGTCAATTCATTATAGAAAAGAAAGCTCTTCCTTTAAAATTAAGCAGCATCTTTGTGACTCTAACAAAATGAAAAAAAATCAATCATTTATGTAAATGACAAAAAAGTGGTTCAAGAAAAAACTTTAAACAAGTTAAAATGCATCACTGCATTTAAATCATTACACCAACTAATTGTCTTACCTGACCTTCTAAAATTTTTCCTAATAACTCGATTTTTAATATGATGAGCAATATTATGTAAGAAAATTGCTACTTGCTTATCAATAAGCATGTTTTTTGTTGAATTTAATCCTCCTATACTTTCTAGCGTTTCACATAGTTTAAAAAAAGCTTGCCTATTCATCCCAACCATTGAAATACATGACTTGTCATTCTCATGCACAATTTGCCTCACATAATCTCGATTTCCATTAAAATTTAGAAAATAACTTCTAACCCTTGGCCTATAACTATATAAAGAAGCCTCCGATTCCAACAAAATGAATAGTGAACTAACAACATTACACAATTGCAACCATACAGTCAAAATAGCCACAATCCTTTTTGTTCTTTCCCTATTTCTACGTAAACTTAAACTGAAACGAGCCATGACTGCAGAAAAAATCTAATTTATTTACATAAATTTTTTCAAACAATGTATAATGTATAAGAAAATAATCATGAAAAAATCAAAATAGTTGAATACATAAAGTTGAGTAAGAGAAAAAGAAGATAATATTTCCAGAGTTAAAAAGAGTAGATTATAGAAACTCAATTTCCCATTCTATTTTCATTACCATATTAGTTTATTTTAAACCTAAAAATGCAACCATTTCTAAGACAACGTCCAATTAAACGAACCAAACTTAATTTCCCATTCTATTATTGTACAACACAAATCCTTCTTAACATTAGACCATTGAATGTTATATGCAAATATGGATGTTAAACATTCTTAGGACTCAAATACGCAAATTTTTCTAGTCCAAAAGCTTTAAAATCTGAATACTTAAATAAGCCCTCACTACTTGCAACCTTCTTGCTTTTTTTGGAAAGGCAATACCTTATATTTATATATAACTGCCCCGATTTCAATGGTGGCAACATGTACAGTGCACACTTCACTTGTCGCTCTCAGGTTGCTGCTCACAACTCTCAGCCTAACCTTGCCTCATAGTCTTTGTTTCATTGCACAAAAGAGGATGAAGATAACAAGGATATCAAGATAAAGAACGAAGAGATAGATTATGCTGGCTATTGTTACACGGATAGAGTTAGGCCTACTAAGCCAAATGATTTTGGGGCGAAGGCAGTTGTGAAATTAAGTTATGAGGATTACTACAATGAGGTGAGACTTAGGTATGTTATGGGGGTGCAATGAATGATTCAGATGCAATGTTATGCTCTGGTGGAGAAGTTCAAAGTGCATACTGTGGTTCGTGGAGTGGCATCTTTTGTGTGGTTAAAGTTTGTAGTTGGGATTGGAGTTTTTACGAATGGATGGGTTGATGATGCCTTTTTGGAATCTGAGGCTCAAAAACAGGGTAAACATTGGAACCACAGTATTCTATTTGTTTCCGTTTAAGTTGTATATTGAAGTAGTAATGCTTTGTATTTAGACTTATGATTGATTTGTGCATATACATATATGCACTGTCTAATGCGTCGTAAAATTTTCTTGCTCTTACAATCTTATCATGACTATTTTACATACATGCAACTACTTATTTGGTAAAGCAATGATGGAAAATGACCAAGTATGACAATATGTAATATCATGTTGCTAAATACTTTTCTAGCCAAGGAAGCACACATTTTCTTCGAGCCAAGTAAGCACACATTTTCCAATTCTGTTGTATATTCATAATTCAAAAACCTAACAATAAAATAAAAAATCCAATACGATCGCATAGTCACATCTTCACAAGCCGACATTCCAAACCCTTCAAAACCCAACAATAAAATGAAAAAAGAAAAAAGAAAAAACTCAGTGTTGCCAACAGAAAGAGGCACTCAAAACCCAAATTTTGGTTTCTTAAAACCCAATTTTTGATTTCCAAAATTCCAACCCCCTCACTTCAGTCCACCTCTCTACGAAAAGCTTGAAGAACACCTCTCATCAACACACAAAAACTCCTCAATCTAAACGCACACTCGCTCACACACACACATACCTAATAATCCATATCCAATAAAATGAAAAGGCCATAATAAACTCCTACCTCTTCGGTTTGAAGATAAAGAGATGCCAGCCCGTGAAGTCCGTGTTACGTGAGTGAGGTATTGCGTGAAGATAGGAGACGTTGTGTGAGCGAGGTGAGTGAGGTCTGCGTGAGTGAGGTGAGTAAGGTCTGTGTCAAAATAAAGGGGTATAGGTTGTCCAAGAGAAAGAGGGTTATTCCCAGTTGCGTCGAATAGGTAAAGGAGGGGGGGTTGTCTTTGGCTATTGCTTAATGTAAGGAATAAGTAATCTATAGCAACGTTATTCCGTGGATCAAAAATTAAACCAAACAAAGGAATAAATAATAGGTAGGAATAGGAGGGTAATAGAATTTCTATTACCCTCAACCAAACAGACTGTTAGTGTTTAAACTTATTTATAATAAGCTTTAGACATTTTAGTAACTTAATTAAAATAAAATTATAATTAAATACTAATTATTTCAAAATAAGATTCAATATCTCATTATCATCTTTATTTATTAAGCATCTCTTTTTTAATTATAAAATTGCTTAAACCTTATAATAAAGTACAACCTAATGAAAACCTTTTCATTATTTAACTTATTCTTTTTATTTGACGTTTTAGGTTTCTAAATATGTTGGCAATTGATATAAATTATAACTCTAAAATATATTTATGATTGAATAAATTAAATCCTTTTAATTAATCTTTAATTTTCTAGTTGAATAATTTGTATCCATATATTAAGATTGACGTTTAGTAATATATTATGACCACCCAAATATTTAAGAATGTTAATTTTGAGTATCTTTTTCGTATATGATTTTTCTTAATAATTCAATCATTTCATTATAAAATGTTTCAACTAGATATAGAGTACGTAAATAATGTCCAATCTATTTGAATTCAATCATATTATTTCTCCATGATTACTAATTGATTTTATAAATGACATTTGTAACTATTTTACAAGGTATCATTCCACCTTGACTAATGATTTCCCTAC
Source organism: Erythroxylum baracoense (assembly GCA_025629805.1). Taxonomy (NCBI): domain Eukaryota; kingdom Viridiplantae; phylum Streptophyta; class Magnoliopsida; order Malpighiales; family Erythroxylaceae; genus Erythroxylum; species Erythroxylum baracoense. The sequence goes on from JAOTAY010000004.1 coordinate 11,427,912, forward strand.
TCATTACTAATTGACAATAATAGTGCATTCTCCTTAATCATTTTAAGGTAATGAGTACTATCTCCATATAGGTCATACTATATCTAATAACTATCAATTAAACTACCCTTGACTAGAATAAGTTATAGGTAGTATTACAATATAGCAATCCCTATAAGAGATACTTTAAAGATCTCAAGTCAAAGGATCACTTATATAATCATCACAATGACAATTTTTATAGATATATAAGTAAGGTTACAAACGGAATTCTCATATGGGATCAATTTATTAAACTTATTCACATATAAAAATAATATAAATCTCATAATTTTAATCTCATCATAATTTCATTTGGAATGTAAATTTACCTTATAAACTTTGTCATATACATTTGGATATGTATAAGATAAAGAATACTTTAAAATAATTATGTTGCTAAGTTATACTAATTGATTGGATGTAATACATAAAGTAACACTAACATGAGACATCTCTTCCAATTTTGCTAATTTCTCCCTATAATATATTCATATGAATGTGACTGGGTTTTCAAAATATCTAAACCAAGTAGTTAAGTTAGAGACAATACTTTTGGCACTTTGCAACCTTTTCTACACTATTACATACTTGGGAATGTAAAGGTAATCCAACCTACCAGCTTGGAAAATACTGTCTAAAATCACATAATTCCTAATTATGCATAGTTCTTTAGAGACGAGTGGGACTCAAAACTATATTGGAAGCCCAACAATTGCTCTTAGTGGTGAATGGGACAATGTATGGGTAAAAAATGCAAGCAGTTAAGTTAATAATATTTGTTATATGGCCATCACTTATTAATCATTAAACTTTCTTAACCTTTGTTTGGATTCCTAAAGATCTCATAACAAACTTGGTTAACTTTCTATGTAACATTCTTATGCGATCAAAGAGCTGTAAATGATAGGTTCAAGAGTTATTTGATATTTATAGACAACTCAAAACCAAATGTTATTAGAATGAAGCATCATATAAGGAGCCAATATAACAATATTTTTCAATCCAAATCTATAGAGGTAGTCAAGAGAGAAACACTAATAAAAACTTGGACAAATGTAGATATGAACATTTGGAATGCTTGAGATTTCGAGTATATTAAAATTGATACTCAACCACAAATTTCACAACAACTTACATCTACCACAAAACAAAGAAAGAATTAAACCATTATTGTGATGCATAGGAACAATCAACCCATTGATATTGGAGCCTAAAATCGTTCTATAATATTAGGAAACTAAGTAATTTTTTTTGGATTTGGGAAACAACTCTCGTAATGCTTCCGTTTAAGGGAACAATCAACCTATTGATATTGGAACCTAAAATCATTTTATAAAAATACTTTTTTTGAAACTATTAAGACAAAAGGATCAAATTGGATCCTAAATTTTTCACTAAAATTCAATTTAATTCTAAATTCTTTGACACATTTAAAAAGAATCCTAACATTTCAAAAATGTGCAATTTGAACCCCAACTTAACTTCTTCGTTAGTTTTCTATTAGAAAAAGCTTAATGGACATTTTTGTGGATTCCTTACTGAGAGCGCGTTGTAACGCTAGTCAAAATAAAATAACTAGAATATCATTATAGCAGTGGTGAGTCTAGGTCGATCCCACAGGGAGTGTGTGTAAAGTTGTTGAAATTAAATTAATCAGTGTTTAGGAGATTTGGGGGGGGGGGGTGCAGGGTTAGGTTTTGGAATAAGAAAATAAAATAAAACTAACCTAATGAAAACAAATTAAAGAAAACATGCGAAAAGTGATAAAAATGGAGAATTCGATAGGGACCCGGTTCTTTGGTTCAATCTCGACCTACATCATAATTAACCATATTTTATTGATTTGTTGCTCTCAAACCTCTCCTAGAAACTATTAATCGTGGGTTAGTAATTAACATGAGTTTTCCCTTAGGTTTTGTTTAATCAAGATACGATCGTTAATTAAACCTAACCACCAAATAACCTTAGGATACAATCTCTAGTTGTTGACCATCATTGTTCACATTTTCTTTAAACTCAAGCATGAAATGCAGGCATATACGTTGCATTGAATGCATACGCTTGTGTTTAATGCAGAACACAAATGTATGCATTCCGTTAAATGCATATGTTTTGCATTGAACGCATACGCTTGCCCTCAACATGAAACGAAGATGTATGTGTTGCGTTTGACATAAACTTTTCCCAGTTATGATTGCGCTGCATTTTGTTCATCAACTGCTCCTCCTCCCCATGCATTGTCGTTTTCTTCCTTCCTATGTTATGTTGTGTTCTCCTTCAGTTGCTATTGATTTTTCTCATGTTTTTGTCGTTTTGTATTTTTTGCTCCTTGGACATTGCAGTTTAGCCCCTTACTTTGTTGTTGTTTCACTCCTTGCCTGTCCACCTTTCATCATCCAACCATCACTCCGTTAAATTCACATTCATCCATGTAAAAACATGCACAATAAGCATTGATTTCTAGCACCCTCTTCCATGGGTTTTATTCTTTATCCCATTCTTTTATTCTTTATCTTATCTTCTCTTACTCCAATTTTCTTCTTCTTGCTCCATGAAAACAAGTGAAAATTAATCTTCAAAAAATGGCCTAAATATCATGCTTTCAACTCACTTTAACTTCTTTGCTTCCGAATTGCGCCTAAAGTCACATATGAGTCAAAGTGAGTATCTTAAGCAATTTCATGTCAATAATCGCTAAGTGTTATGGAATAATTTTGTAATCAATTAAGCACCTATCAATTTCCTCCATACTTAGCTTTTGGCTATTCTCGGGCAAAACATTAAAATTAAGCTTAAAGACCTAAAAACATTGACTGATTTCTTATGTTCCAAGAATATATAATCATAAGCAAAGGTGAGGGACTTTAAAAAATCATAGCAAGATGCCAACATTCCAAGCTTTTACTCATGATCAATCAACATTGATTACCTTTAAAAACTGAGCAATCTAATGATAGACTTGAAAAATGTGTTTAACTAAACTACATCCATAGGCACACTCAACACCATTCATGATCATGATAATCCATAACTTTACATATCAATTCATTTCTCCGCCACTAATGCTCACATGCAAAATCATGAATCAAAGGATATTTTAGGGTTGTAATGTGGGAAAAGGTAAGGTGAGATGTATTTAGGTTATGTAGCATGAAAGCCATTAAGCTAGTGAAACAAAGCAATACTCATAAAAAACTGGGTACCATCAGCTATGATGAATGCAACATTTATATTTCACAACCCAATTCAACTCTCACATACCAACCTCATGAAGCATATACCAATCCAAAGGAATTCTCATACAATATATACCAACAATACATTGAAACCATAAGAGTGAACCTTCTAAGCCAACATCTACCTCATATTCAACATACTCAAATAGCACATTCATTATAACTCTAGGAAGATGCATTAATTATGAATATCTTTGCAAACTCTTATGCACTTCTTCCTTGATAAATTTATTTAAAATTTTTTATTCTTTTTCTTTTTCTTTCTTTCTTTCTTTTTAATTTTCTTTTCTTGTTCCTTTCTCTTTTCTTTCTTTCTTTTCCTTTTTTAACATTAAAAGAAACTATATTAACATGGGAATTTCAATGATAAGATATAACAAAGCATCTCAACCTTAACCAACCCACACATATGTACACCTCTACACTTAGAATTTTGTACGTCCACAAACTCATCAATCACAAATGGTCCACTAGCTTTATAGCTTGGATAAGACATTTAGCTAAGTATAAAGCATGTAATATGGTTACTATAACAAGAAGGGCTAATAAGGCTCAAAGGGAGCTTAACATGGGAAAAATCATATAATGGGTAGGTTATTTGGCTAATGTAATTCAGAAAAGCAAAGAATGCCTAATCATATTTGTGTTAATGCATGTGATAAAAATGTGGTCTCGAATAGAAATTCAAGGAAAAATTAGGATGTACATGTCTTGAAGGTCACACATTATCAAAAGACAACGAGACTGATATGAACGTGTTAGTCAAATAAGGCTCAAAATCTCACTGGCTTTGTCTACCATTAGTCACTACTCTTCTAAAGATAATGCACATCGACCAATCACAAGAGTAAAAGTACATGCTAAAGTTGCTATCAAATTCTCTAGTCAACTCATTCTCTAATCATGACTATATAGACTTAGAAGCAATAGAAAATGAGAAAATGTTTGTTTAATTTTTTTTATTCTTTCTCTCATTTTGGTTGAAAACTTAAAACAAGCAAGAACCAAACCAACAAAGAACACACATGCATATAAAAAGAAATGCAAAAATGTAAAGAAAAAATTTACTTCCTTTAGGTTGCCTCCCATGAAGTGCCTTGGTTTAGGGTCACTGGCTCGCCTCTATACTTTCCTCATGTGACAAAATTATGATCTTCTGGTGCTACAGTTAGTGCCACTTCCATGCGAGGTTGTTCTGGATAGGACCTTACTTGATCATCATCTCCATTTAGCGTCTTCCCTATCTTGAGATTCTCAATCTCAACTGAGTTCATACACTCCAAAAAGATCTCAAATGTCTCTTCGCCTTTTTCTTCCTCATTTATTTCCTCCAATCTGCTATGTAAAGGTGAAGAGTCATTCTTAACAATAAAATGGAACTCAGTACTTACCTCTGAGCTAAAAGATATGTCTTTTTCTACTTCAAGCTCCTCCTCTGCTTCTTCTACATAAACAACTCCTTGAGTAATGCTCTCAAAATTCTCAACGTCCATTATGTATACCTCGAGTTGATATGACTGCTTCTCTTTCATTTGTGATTCTAAGTAGTCGATCTTCGCTACCATCTCACCCATTTGGCTTGCCATGTTCTAGTTTCTAGACATTATATGCCTCATTTCCTGCTAGAATTGTTACAACAACTATTGTAGGCTTTGTTGAAACTGGAGATTATTAGCAATCAAAACTTTCGTCAATTCTTCCAGAGATGCACCTGAGTTTTGACAAGAAGCTTTTGGTCAATATGGGAATTTATGCCCTGCAAACTGTTAGGCCCTGAATCTTTTAGTAAGCACGAATTAAATGATTTTGGTGATTTTGTTGGATAAATTATATTCTCCTATTGGAGTTAATTAATTAAGTCAAGTTTAGG
>JAOTAY010000004.1:11492334-11503284 GCA_025629805.1 Erythroxylum baracoense
TAGCAAAACAATTTTACACATTCCTAACCCGTTCCAAATTACTATTTTACCCTTCCCATAGGTGAGGGGATGTTACATAAAGAAAATTACTTTAGGAATATATCATGTTTTGGTTGGTCCATATTGCTTAATTGTCACATCACATAGGCTAAATTAACGACCCATATACTAGAAACTATAGAAAACTTAAATTTTTTAAATTTAGTGTGAAATTAGTACCATTTTCAACTTGTTAAGTTATAACTTGATACCATGGATAATTGTAAAGGCTAACTTAGATTTTCTAGGAAAAATTATAGTGCAATTTACATCTTTTGATTTTAATCAACTCATATAAAAATAACCATTACAATTTTTCTTAAGTAAACATGAGAAAGTATTTAGCCATAAAGTAAGTTTAAAATAAAAAATAATAAGATGAAAAAAAAGAAGTCATATTAGAAATAAATCTAGTTGAAATCTCACTTTTTTGGAAATTAAATTAATTGCATTTCCAAATTGGGGTATAATGTAACATCATAAATTACATATAGACAATCCATCATGGCCGAATGTGCTTAACCATACTAGTTGGAGTAAGTATTCTCCACCAACTAATGTTATAGGGTAATTAAAACAAAAGTCCTTAAATTACACCAGGTCATCTTGAGCTTCCTTCAAACCTAGGGCTTTTAATCTTCATCCCATATACTCCAATAACTATTAGTCATTCATCCCTCAAGTTTCAGGAAAGACGAGGCTTGACTGAAAATATGTTGCCAATAAAGATTTATAAGTTTTAACCACAAGTGCACGAAGTAGCCGTAGTTAGCACTAGGAAGTACGGATCGATCCCACAAAGATTGTAAGAACTAGTATTAACATTTTCTCTATTATCTAACTCCCAAATCAGATTGTGAATTTACCTAAAAATTATATAAATAAACTAAATGAAATTAACATAATTATGAACTCAGATAAAGAAAATAATATGAAAAGTCAATATCAAATAAGTAGTACTTAGGTGATGAATTCTTCTAGGAATTCTTAAATACTAACCCTTTGCCATGTAATTAAAATATTGATTATTGGACCATGTAAATTCCTATCTTATGTTAGCATCTTTCTTAAGACTATTTGTAGCACCCCACTTCCATTTGACACGTACACATATACCCTTTGGACATCCGTGCACATGCCTAATAGAAATGACATGCTAACCTATTCACTTTCAATGTATCTCATGGCATCATAATTAAAATCACAATTAACACAATGTCTATATCCAAAATCTCCACATTTCATTTCACAAACCATTATTTACAATGTAGCATGATATCCATCATTCATGTTTATACAATATCAGTCTATTAGAGTCATAGCTCTGTCTACAAAATATGCTACATACCTGAGGATTTAACAAAAACTAAGACTAATCCTTCAGTCCCAGTTGACCGACCTTTAAGCTATGTTCTTCTATCCAAAAGTTATACCAAAAACTCTTATAAGCAGTCTTGGGAGCTAAGTCATCGCTCTCTCGAACCTAAAAATGTCAACATTGCAATTTGATTGAGTTTTGCGAACTCAGTTGAGTAACCTGTCTCAATAGTTCACCCATGTCATGCAACACACAATTTATGTCATCATATAATTCACATCATCTTAATTTTCATCATGTAATATCATAAAACACTTTGTACATAATTTTTCCATTTTAAAAATCCATACATTTCATCATTTCATTATAATCTTGCAAGACATATTCATCGATAAGCATGCACACATTTCATACAATACAAGTTCTCAAAACATTACAATTGCTCAAGTTATTCATATCATATGTGTATGCAATGTTTATGAGACTAAATTTATTTATTACGTTATCGTGACCGAGAGTCTTTTTCACTATCCCGTATCTATTGTGGATACTGGGCTCTATCATACTATCTCGTATCCATTGTGGATACTAGGCTCTATCATATTAATTGAGTCATAGGCTCTTACTATAGATGTCGGAGCTTTAAGCTCTTTTTTATTAACCACTACGGTCATAACTGTCTTTATATTTCATACATTTATGTAATAACACATTTCACATTTTCAATCATCATATTCAGTACACTACTTTCGCATTCACATTTCTCATTCACGATGATCTTCGGAATTAGTCTCACATTCAACATATAAGTTTAGAACAAATAGTCAATCATATTCATATTTAAGTAGCACTTCCAATACAGTCCTGAATATAGAACTCCTCAGACAATCAATTGTCCGGAATCAACACAATCACATTCACATCATAATTTAATATAGAATCTAAACAACAATAATTTAATGTGAGACCATCTTAGGTTACTCACAATTGCACCTTTCACCTTATTGCCTTAAAGTCCAAACAATGTTTGGAAGTGGTCACTCAACGTGCTCTTCTATATGAAATCACATACATTTTCATATTATCACATTGCACATTCAGATGAATAAGCACATTTATATATATATCATGTATTATGCATGTTCGATGAAAAATTCTTAGGTATGTTTCTTTAATGCACTTGATTACTGTCAATTGATCACCTATACATATACCACTCTTTTTTCTAAGATTATACACTCCCACAATTTCCTAATTCTCATTCAATCATTCCCATTTCATCACTTATGTACTTTGAATCACATTGCATTCATCAGAACATTTTTATATCATTACCGACTCATATTTACACTTATACTTGAGCATTTCCATGATTAAAAAGCTTCTTATAAAATACAAACAATTGGTACTTTATATCTGAAATTTTAGTAAGCAAAATCTATACGTTCACTAAAAATTTCCAGCAGCATATACTCATACCTTCATTGGATTCTCTTTCGTAAATACCCTATATCCTTCAATACTCGTTCATCGATACCTTATACACATTATTCATGTCCTAAAGATCATATTTTCATTTAAAAGAACCCATTTATTCCTTTAACATATCAAAATTTCCAGATTTGAACTCATCCTCATCAAAACAGTCTATTGTTGTAGGGTATGACTTCAATTAACTACATAAACTTATCAAGATATCTTCTAGCCAAACTGTTTGATAGAAGCATTAATAAGACATCAAAAATAAGGAAATAACATAAGGTTTCTACATAGGGTTTGTCACAGGCAGTATTAGAAAAAGAAGCATAACTCAAGCTTTAGCCACTATTTTGTCAAGCCACTTTCACAGAGGTCAAGTTAAGCCCTATATCTACAACTTTCATTCTTTTAGTTTCTTCAAATTCATTCCTTAAAGACATGTAAAATAGGTCAAAAGAGGAAGATAAAATTGAAACCAAAATTTTGACCTACAGCTCTAATTTTCCAGATTTTTTCTCAAAACAGATTTTCGAGTCAGATTTGCATGACCATTACGACTAGAAAATAAGGTTTTCAGGTAACACCTTCTTCTAATCCAATTTTTCTCTATGTCATAAGTTTCTAATGACATCAAATTCATGCATTTTGGTTCAGTATCATGCAAGTTATAATCGAAATACTACAGACTGTTCTCATACCCCTAACTGAACACAATTCTCAACTTCAAGCTAAATTTTAGGACTCGTAAGGATTGATTCCAAATTCTATTCCTTCATAAGCAATGTAGCCATATGTTTTTACTTTACACTAAATCAAAATCGATCTGATTTGGTTATTCACAAATCAAGTTATGTCTAAACTACAAATACATGTTCATTAAAAACACTGCATATAACATGCTCCAGCTCACTTCATTGCTAAAATCATTCATCTTGTTAATCATATCACCGAATTTGCTTCTTCCTTCACCACCCACAAATGCATCCACACGATTCACACATGCATCAATCCATAAACATGGAAACATACAACACTCACGTATGCATCCATTTACAAACATTAAAACCTCATCTTAATGTCATTTACACAAACTTAAAGCATAACTTACTTAATTTACACTTCAAATCCTTCAGTAAAAATTCCATAAATGGGGAGAGCAAATAAAGAGTTTGGTGGATGGAGAAAAACTAAGAGAGAGATAAACAAAACAAACTATGGACTGGAATACTTTCTTTACAAGGTGTAACATTGATATGAGAAGCAAGCATATAAACCAATACATACAAATGACTAAGCTAGGTGTTTTCGGTGATGACACAACAAAGAAACTGCAAAAACCTTCCTTGCCAAACAAAAAACATGACTTATGTGTCTCCAAGATACATTGCCATATGTCACCATTGCATGTATAACATGTGTCCTCCATATAAGGCTACCAAATGTCGTTTACCTATTGGTCCACATCTCACACATTAATTGATCCATTTGTCACTCCATAATTAGTCTATTTGTCAATTAATTACTAATCCAATTATCCTTCATCTAAATTACCAAAAGTCGCACTTCCATTTGTCTCTTATTTCTACATTTTCCTAGTCTAAAATACCCACATTTTTGATAAATTTCCAAAATATTCGAAATGTCACAAAAAATGTGAAAATAATTTTTTCAATATTTTTAAAAACAAATAATCTATAATTCACATTTTATTCGCAATAAAAATCACTTATACCTAGAAAATGTCAATGAATGCATGTACAATTATTTTAATGAGAGTCAACATTATTCACATGCATGTATATGTCATATGATGCGTGAAATGCACTTCTAACTTCTCAATAAACTCTCATATATAGTATCATAGGGTTCTAACCGTAATCATGGGATAATGGGTTGTTACATTTCTTCCCTCCTTAAGAAATTTCATCCTCGAAATTCTTACCTGATTGATGAAACAGGTAGGGATATTGTTGTCCTATATGTTCCTTTGCTTCTCAAGTTGCTTCCTCACTCGAGTGATTTTTCCACAGGACTTTCATCAATAAAATTACCCGATTCCTCAATTGTTTTGTTTGATATCCCACTATCTTGATCGTCTCCTCTACATAACTCAAATTACTAGTGACTTCAATCTCTTGAGCTCGTAATACATGCATCGAGTTAGATCTATATTTCCTAAGCAAGCTCACATGAAATACATTGTGTATCTAAGACATTTCACTTGGTAAGGCTAATCTGTACACTAATGTTCCTATCCTTTCAAGGATCTCATAAGGACCAATGTACTTAGGGGTCAACTTACCCTTCTTGCCAAATATCAACACCCCTCACCAAGAAGAAACTCTCAAAAATACTTTATCTGTAACATCATATTCCATATCCTTTTCTATGCTGATCGATATAATTCTTTTGTCTATCTTGTGCTGCTTTTATTCAGCTTTGGATCAGTTTTATCTTACCCATAGTATCTTGTATCAATTATAGGCCTTCTATTATTCTCAACCCTTTCTCATCCCAATATAGATGCGATCGACATTTTCTACCATAGAATGCCTCATAAGGTGCCATTCCAATACTACTGTGGTAGTGGTTATTGTAAGCAAATTCAATCAAGGCTATGAACTGATCCTAAGCTCCTTGAAACTCCAATACACATACTCTAAGCATATCCTCAATAGTCTTGATTGTCCTCTCACCTTGCCCATCTATTTCAGCATGAAATGTAGTACTAAAATTCAACTTCGTACCCATAACCGATTGTAGACTATTCCAAAATCTCGAAGTAAATCTAGGATCCCTGTTTGACACTATAGACATCAGAACTCTATGTAGTCTCACTACCTCATTCACATATCTCCGTGCCAACTGATCTAACGAGATATTCTCTCTCGCTGGTAAGAAATAGGTCGACTTAGTTAATTGGTCCACTATAACCTATATAGCATCATTTTGCCTCAGAGTCTTAAGCAATCCCATAATGAAATCCATTGTGACTTATTCCCATTTCCACTTCGGAATAGGTAACGAATGAAGCTTCCCAACTAGAGCTTGATGTTTAGCCTTAATCTGCTGATAAGTTAAACACTTAGCTACATAATTTGCTACTTGTTTCTTCATCCCTAGCTAATAGAAATGTTGTTTAAGTGTATTATACATCATGGTAGTACCAGGATGCATAGCATAAGCTGCTACATGCATCCCAAAATTTCCTTTCTTAGTTTATCCATATTAAGCACATGCAACCACTATTTTAACCATAATGTTTCATCTCTTAATTAAAATTGAGAATATGGATTCATCTTAATTTGCTTAATCAGTTTCACCATTTTAGGATCTTTACTCTAGGCTCTTCCAATTCTATCATGCAATATCGGTCTTAACTTTATTTTAGCTATCAATGCTTCATTTTTCTCTAAATTTAACTCTATATTCAAAGCTCTCAATTGAATGAAGCTTGGTAATCTCGATAATTGAATCTGAGCTACACTGTTATTTGACTTCCTAGTCAATGCATCAGCCACGATATTAGCTTTTCCCAAACAATACTCAATCGTACAGTCATAATCCTTTAACAACTCAATCCATCTTCTCTGTCTCATGTTTAACTCATTCTGACTCAGCAGATACCTCAAGCTTTTATGATTAGTATATATCTGGAATGTCTATATCTGGAATGTCTCTCCATATAAATAATATCTCCATATCTTTACAGCAAAGACTGCTATTGTAAGCTCTAAATCATGTATCAGATAGTTCATCTCATGAGACCTTAATTGTCTCAATGCATAGGCTATCACCTTGCCATTCTGCATCAATACATATCCCAATTCTTGATGCAAAGCATCACTGTATACTACATAACCATCAGTTCCCAATGGAATAGGCAACGCGGGAACTGTAGTCAACCGATGTTTTAGTTCCTCAAAACTTCTCTAACACTCATCATTCCATCTGAAGACAACATTCCTTCTCAAAAGTTTAGTCAAAGGGGCTGAGATCAAAGAAATCCCCTCGACAAACCTTCGATAATATCAGACCAATCCTAAGAAACTCTACATTTCAGATACATTTTTTAGAGCCTCTCATTTCATTACTGCCTCTATCTTCTTTGAATCCACTTAAATACTTTGCCTACTTACTATATGACCCAGAACCACTACTTGATCTAGCTAAAACTCACATTTACTAAATTTAGCATATAGTTATTTCTCCCTCATAATTTGTAATATCACTCTCAAGTGCTCAGCATGCTCTTCTCTATTCTTTGAATATACTAAAATGTCATCAATAAAAACTAACACAAAGTGATCCAAGTAGGGCTGAAATACCTTATTCATGAATTCCATAAATGCAGTTGGTGCATTAGTCAACCTACACAGCATTACTAAAATCTCATAATGTCCATATCTTCTCCTGAAAGCACTTTTTGGTACATTAGTCTCTGCTATTTTCAACGGATAGTACCCAAATCTCATATCTAACTTAGTGAACACCTGAGCTCCTTGCAACTGATCAAACAAATCATTGATTCTAGGCAACTGGTACGTGTTCTTCACCGTGACCCAATTTAGTTACCTATACTCGATGCACAGTCTTAACATTCCATCCTTCTTCTTCACAAGTAAGACTGGAGCTCCCTAAGGTGAAACACTAGGTCTAATAAATCCCTTATCCAGTAACTCCTATAACTGAGTCTTTAACTCCTTCAGTTCCACAAGTTCCATCCTATACAGGGGAAAAAATATAGGAGCGGCACCTAGAACTAGATCAATTATGAACTTTGTTTCCTAGTCTAAAGGTAAGCCAGGTAACTTTGCGGCAAACACATCTAGGAATTCCATAACTACAGGAATGTCTTGCATATCTTGCCCAATTTGGTTGTTAATGATGTGGGCCAAATAAGCCTCACATCCTCCTTGCATCAACCTCAAGGTACTCATAAAGGAAATCAGTTTGGCTAGCACTGCTTGGCTAATATCTCTAAACACTATTTTCGGTTGATTAGGAGATTTAAATATTACCTCCTTAGTATAATATTTCACGATGCCCCTATGAGCAATGAGCCAATCCATACTAAAGACAACACCTATTTCCTTTAGCGGTAACATAATCAAGTTTACCTCTAACGCTGCCTGATCAAGTCGAATTAAAAACGTCTTACAGACTTCCCCTATCACAGTTGTACTACCTATCGATATACTTACCTCTAATCCACATCTAAATAACTCTCTATCATAAGGCAACTTAGATGCCATATGCAGTGCAATAAAAGAATGTGCGAATCTAGGATCTAGCAATGCATAAGCCTCAAATGTAAATATTAGTAACACACCTGCAACAACACCTGAAGAGTCTTGAGCCTTTTGTCTCATCATGACATAGACTCGGGCCTGAGACTACGGTTGATTGCTATGTACCTCAATCCTAACAGTAGCACTCTCAGAACTCATTCGGCCTCTACCATGAACTCTCTGTCTAAACCCACTAGTTCGGCTCTGCTAAACTATCATTTCTGTTGCCACACTTGCTCTCCTACCAGATTGTGCTCTATACACAATAGAATAGTCCCTGGCCTGATGATCAAATAAGCCGCATCGAAGGCAGGCTCCTGTCAACTTCTAGCATTCACCACTATGCTTTTTCCCACAATGCACACAACTTGGAAACTAGCCCGATTCTGTACCTTTGCTATTACTAGACTAACCAAAACTACCCTGATTGTCTTAATCCAATCGATGGTCTAAAAACTCAATTCTGATGCTTATTGAACCTTCTGCCAGAACTACCATGGGATTCACTGGGCCTTTTCTATCTAGACTCTGATTTGTACACAGACTAACTGTCCTTCAATAATTGCTCAATACGGATCGAGGCAGTTCGTAGTTTCCTAAAACTACCTAGGTTAGAAATAGCTAATCTTGTCTAGATTTCCATATTTAGACTATCTTCAAATCTCTTGTACTTATCTTCCTCAGTAGGAATCAAGGCAGTAGTATATCCCATCAACTCATTGAACTTAACCTCATACTCTGCCACAAACAAACTGCCCTGTTTTAGATCCAAAAATTCCTTCATCTTTCTATCCGTGTAGATTTTGGGTATGTAATTTTCTTTGAGGACCCTCAGGAAGTCTTCCTATCTCAAATTACAAGGCCTGATGGTATTACCTGGAACAATTCTCCGCTATTGATAAGCTAGGCCTTGCAATAATGACACAGTATAGTCAAACCTCTCGTCTGATTCATAATCCATCTGGTCAAAGACTCTCTCTGTTCTCAGCCATCCCTCAGCCTCTGCAGGGTCTATACTTTTGTAGAAGTCCATAGCTCCCTACTTTCGTAGTTTTATGTACCTCCTTTCCCTTGTCTCGGGAATTCTCAGAGGCATTCCCTCAGTTCAAGACATAGACGACTCTCTACTGGCTCTTTCGAATCTTAGGTCAGCTGATTGTCCAACTTGATCACATATGGCAGATGACCTATACGAGACAATATCTTCGATTATCATCCATAATTCTCACATTATTCATGCCTAACATTCCTACATGTCCCTATGGATGTTAACCATCCTCTGAGACTACCAACTGTAGCACCCCACTCCCATCTGACACATACACATACACCCTTCCGATATTCATCACATGCCCGACAGAAATGGCATGCTAACCTATTCACTTTCAATGTATCCCATGGCATCATAACTAAAATCACAATTAACACAATATTATATCCAAAATCTCCCCATTTAATTCTACAAACCATAATTTACAACGTAGCATGATATCCATCATTCATGTTTATACAATATCAGTCTATCAGAGCCACAGCTCTATCTACAAAATATGCTACATACATGAGGATTTAACAAAAACTAAGACTAATCCTTTAGTCTCAATTGACCGACCTTTGAGCCATGCTCTTCTATCCAAAAGTTGTATCAAAAACTTTTTTAAGCAGTCTTAAGAGCTAATTCGTCGCTCTCTCGAACCTAAAAATGTCAACATTACAATTTGGTTGAGTTTTGCAAACTCAGTTGAGTAACCATCCTCGATGGCTCACTCTTGTCATGCAACACACAATTTATGTCATCATATAATTCACATCATCTTAATTTTCATCATGTAGTATCACAAAACACTTTGTACATAATTGTCCCATTTCAAAAATCCACACATTTCATCATTTCATCATAATCATACAAGACATATTCATCGATAAGCATGCACACATTTCATGCAATACAAGTTCTCAAAACATTACAATTGCTCAAGTTATTCATATCTTATGTGTACGCAATGTTTATAAGACTCAAATTTATTTATTACGTTGTTATGACCGAATGTCTTTTTCACTGTCCCGTATCCATTGTGGATAGCGGGCTCTATCATACTGTCTCATATCTATTGTGGATACCAGGCTCTATCATATTAATTGGGCCATAGGCCCTTACCACAGATGTCTGAGCTTTAAGCTCTTTTTTATTAGCGACTCCGGTCACAACAATCTTTATGTTTCATACATTCATGGAATAAATGCATTTCACATTTTCAATCATGATATTCAGTACACTGCTTTTGTATTCACATTTCTCATTCATAATCATCTTCAGAATTAGTCTGACATTCAACATATAAGTTGAGAACACATAGTCAATCATATTCATATTCAAGTAGCACTTCCAATACAGTCCCAAATATAGAACTCCTCAGACAATCAATTGTCCGGAATCAACACAATCACATTCACATAATAATTCAATACTGAATGTAAATAACAATAATTTAATGTGAGACTAACTTAGGTTACACACAATTGCTCCTTTCAGCTTATTTCCTTGAAATCCCGACAATGTCTAGGAACGGTCGCTCAACGTGCTCTTCTATATGCAATCACATACATTTTCCTGTTACCACATTGCACTTTCAGATGAATAAGCACATTTATATATGTATCATATATTATGCATGTTCAATGACAAATTCTTGGGTATGTTTCTTTAATACACTTGATTACTTTCAATTGATCACCCATACATAGATGTTGGACCCCACACCCCGCCCTTAGGTCGGCGGCGTGTGTTTGCGGGACATAACGCGGCATCCAACCTTACTCAGT
>JAOTAY010000004.1:11526549-11539470 GCA_025629805.1 Erythroxylum baracoense
TCTTCTATCTTTTTGCTTCTTCTATCTTTTGCTTCTTCTATCTTTTGCTTCTTCTATCTTTTTGCTTCTTCTATCTTCTTATGCATTGTAGACGAAATATCTTCTTAAGCACTATAGAGAAAACATCTTCTTATGCACTGTAGACAAAACATCTTCTTATGCACTGTAGACGAAACATCTTCTCATGAACTGTAAACAAAACATCTTCTTATCCACTGTAGATAAAAACATCTTCTTATGCACTGTACATAAAACATCTTCTTATGCACTGTAGATAGAATTGTCTGGTCCAATTTTAACCCTCTAGATGATAGAATTTACCTTCAAAGTCTTCATAAAAGTTGTATATCTATAAGTCCTCTTTCAAACTATCTAAGAAAAACCTTAATTCGACATCTCTGGAGGAAGTTATGTCAATTATACTGAAACAGGTTCAATATGATTGAGGACAAAACCTTGTTTGACTCCTTCGATCATAACTTTGTTGTCTGACCTTCAAATGAGATGGTTCTTGTTTGTAAATAAACTAAAAACATAGAGCTACAACTTATCTGAAGGAATTGAATTTTAATTAAGTCCTTAAGACTTTCTACTTCTGGATGGAATTTAGGTGCAGTGTACTGTGTCAGTTAATAACAGTCTGAAAATGTTATGGCCCTTACTTTCAGATTTTTGAACCAAATTGAATGATTTTAGTATCATTAGAAACTTAAGACCAAAGGGGAACAAAATATTCTGAAGAAGTTAAGTTGTAATTCGAGTTTGAGGTTTCCAATCATCTATTATGAAATAGGAGAAATGAGTTGTTTTTTGATGTTTGACTGGTATGGTCACGCCACCCTTGTGGGATGCGCATCCAGATGTCACTTAGAACGTCGGACACGTGAATCGCAAGGACGGGGTCCCAACATCAACTGAGTTCATAAAACTCATCAAAATTACAACGTTGACTTTTCAGGTATGAGAGTGATGACTTAGTTCCTAAGATAGCTTTGGAGAGATCTAATAAAGTTTTTGGATAAAGGACATGGTTTAAAGGTAGGTCAGCTGGGATTAAAGGATTTAGTTCATCTTTTTGTTAATTCCTTATGTATGTAACATACTTTATAGACAGAGCTGTGAACTTTGATAGGTTTCCATTGTATAAACATGAAATTTGTACGTAATGCTACATTGTAAATCATGGTTCATGAAATGAAATGAGGAATTTTTGGGTTTTAGACAATATGTTAGTTATGATTTAAATTATGATGCCATGCGAGATATGAAAGGGATAAAGTTAGCACTTCATTTTCGTCAGGCACGTGCATGGAGGTCTAAAGGGTGTACGTGTACACGTCGGATGGGAATGGGGTGCTGCTATGCTCGCCTAAAGTCCATTTACAAAATGGAACTTATGGCTATATTATTCGTAGTCCAAAAGTGGCATTATCTATTAGACAGAAAATTTATGGTCAAAATCGACCAATACAACTTGAAACACCTACTTGATAAAAGACTGGTGATTGACTATGGTTAAGGTCAATATTTAAATTAACCACAAGTGCATGACATAGTTGTAGCTAACATAGGCAAATACGAGGCAGTCCCACGAAGACTAGAAGTACTAATAATTACCCTTTTTCTATTGTCAAACCTATGAATTGGATTTTTGGTTTTTAATTAAAAAGTAAACTAACAAATAAACTAAGATTAAGATTAGACAATACTAAACATAGAATAAGTAAAATACGAAGAAAAGTCAATATCAAATAGTTGTGTGTAGGTGACGAATCCCCCAAACCATCCTTTAACTATTAACCATTTATCATGAAATTATATTATTGATTATTAGACCGTGGGAATTCTTATCTTATGTTAATATCTTTCTCATGAATATAGCAACTAATCCATCAGTTGATTAACAAACTCTTTCTTGTTAAAACCCCTAGGATTGCATTATCAATTCATGAATTCTACTATTAAGTTTGACCCTAATGTAGAAGATTTATGTTAACCTATCTCCAAGTTTATATACAACTCCTTCCAATCATGGTATGTATATATTCATTTGATTTCTCAATATCAATCATATGAAATCAAATCATGCACTATTATTCCAAATATATTAGAACAAGAATAAAATGCATAATTTAATCATAGTAAATCAATCAATATAATCGCATTGAATAAAAGATTAAAACATATTGTTATCACAAACTAGGGTTCATCACATTAGACACTAAACATGTTTAGTTACTCATAGAAAATGAAATCGATAAAAACTTGCAAAAGAGAAACTAGAAAACAAAGAAATCATAATTCTAAATCTTCCTTTTTCTTATAGTGAATTTCTTGCAAGTTTGGATTGAATGTAGCTTTCTATCGATTCTCTTAATGTTAACTTCATATTTTCCTCATCCTTTGATCAAAATTGTGGCCTCTGCATGTTGCTTACGACCTAAAAACTTCTAAAAATTTAACTCCCTTCTATTTTGCCTCCGTTCACGTCCTTTTATAGTAAAAATTAGAGTTTATGGGATATATATGGTCACTTACACAGGCATGTAGGAGACCATGTATAATCAAAAACACCTGAATTCATGAATTTACATGTAAAGACTTACACATGAAATATACACGACCATGTAACTCTACATGACCAGAACCAAAATTCTTCATTCTTCACACCTTTACATAGACTTACACAATCACTGTACACAGTCGTATAGGTCCTTAGTTACTTCAAATCTTCATTTTATCACACAATTTCATTCGAATTATTCTCCTTTTAGCCCATGAAGGCAAACATGACCTATAAACACACTTGGAGAGAATTAAGTTCCAAAAACACCATAAAACTATAAAATAACAAGCAAAACATGTTAAATATGGGTGAACAATTATAGTCAAATTAACATCTATCAAACATCCCCACACTTAAGCTTTTGCTTGTTCTTAAGAAAATCATAATATAAATTATCAATCTTACAATATCCATCTGTTATTAATTTCAACCTATCCATCCATACTTTAAATTACCATATCATATTAATCAAATTGAAATACAATTTAGATCAAGTTATCGTAAAACTAATTTCATAAGTCAAGATCAATAATAGTCATATCAATAATTTTTTTGAAATGAAAAGCATATTTATTTACACCTTCACCAAGATTTCACTCAATGCACTCAAGTGTTTAGAGTGAAAAGTATCAAACTCTCACATCAGTACATAGTAGAACTCTTACTATAGAAATAAAAATCAAAAGGTCTTTATACAAGGTTATAATTTGGGCTTAGGTAAGGTATGATTGGGATAATATAAAGGTTGCTAAAATTAAAAGAAATTTATAGTAGACAAGATTACAAGAAACTTCTTTCACAAAATAGGTCATTCATAATATGAATTCATTAGTATTATCATTCAAACACCTTTTTTCTTTCTTTCCTTTTATGCTCGGAACATTTTTTTTAATCTCATTAATCGTGTACCACAGTTAAAGAAATATTAGACCTTTTCAAAATTCAAATTTCAAGCAATCAAGTAATCTTAAATAACCTTCAAGGTTTAAATTAATAAAAGGGCTTTAATAAAGACAGGATAAAGTTTAATAATGGAGTTTTCAATGAAAAAGGCCAAGCTCAAAATTGGTTATTCTTAAAGGATAAAATAGGGTAGGGTAATTATTAAAGAAATAAGCTTAAACAACTATTGAATCTAAGTGCCCTCATTAATTCATTGATTCTAATTAACAAATATGATCGCAATATGTATAATAAAAGCAACTTCTAGAATCATTCAACTATACATGATAACATAAAAGAAAGAATAAAAGAGCTTTAAAATGTTGTGAAATTTGCTCTTACAAAGCTCAAGAAAAGGATGGTTAATTTCTATAAATAATATGCAATTTTCATTCAAATTTGACTATCTTATTGACTACTAAAAATATGACTTATAAAAGTAAGTTTATTCTAACTATCATCCTTTTGCATAATAATTCAATCCAATAATCAATAATGCTTTCAAGTATTTATGGACATATTTCAACTAATTTTAGATATCAGTTAATAAAATTTAATAACAAAGATTATAATAACTTACAAAAATTATTAACCCCTTCCCCACACGTAAAACTATACATTGCCCTTAATGTACTCAATATAAGAATATATTAAATATGAGAAATTGTAGTTTGGTACTTCCCTGAGTAATAAGAATTTCTTATTTCAATAAGGGAACCATCCGATATGAGATATAAACATCTTTGCAAAATATAAATAAAATGGATAAAAATTAAAAGAAAATAACAATAGTAATAAAGAAAATAAATATGAAATATGAAAATAGAAATAACAAAATTTAAAATAAAACCTATCCTAACCCATGGGTTACCTCTCATGCAACGCTTGTTTAACATTGTTAGCTTGAGGTACCTTACACGTTTACCATCATCCTGGGTCTATAATGAGTGACTTACTTATACCTGTTTCGCCGAATAGAGGTTTTGTAGCTTGTGAATAAGCCACATGTTGCAAGATAATAACAAGAGCATAATTTATCAAGTTAATAATTCCAATGGACTCCATTAATGCCCTTTTTGATGACAAACTACTAATAAAATAAGGGATAACAAAACTCCCTCAATCATCGATTGACTTTAGCATTTTGTCCTTTAGGAAGCAGGAACCGTCATACTTAAGATGACTACCAATTATTCATCAACAATTCCCTTAATTGGCTCCTCCTCTTGTTCTTCTTCAATCATCTTTGTCCACTCTTCTACTTTCTCTTATTAGGCAAAGACTTCTTCCTTTTCTTCTTCTTCTTCAATTATCTCTTGTAACTTCTCTACTTCCTCTTATTCTTCTTTCTCTGCCATTACTTATTATTTATGATTCTTTTTAATTGTAATAGGTAAACTTCTTTTTGGTCTTTCAGCTAATACTTTGTTAATTGGTTGATCTGAACCCCCAAGTTGCATATGGAAGCCTCTGTTCTCTATTGTCTCGCATCAGAATCTTAAGCAATCCTCAACATTATCTCTTCCAAAGCAGTAGTGACCACCTCGCCTTATTGAAATCTATCTTCATTTCATCTCTTCTTCACTCTGAGACGTTAGTAAGCTCAGATAGTATGCGGTATTATGCTCAATATATTCAAGTGAAGAAAATCTCTATTTGAATTCACATTGGCTAACTTCACTCTTAGCAAGGTATTCCATTGTTTTTTCTATAACACTTTCTTCTTATTGTTGTTATTGTGAATATTCAATTGGAGCATAGTGATTCCATTTATAAGCACAAGGTTTGCTCCACTTTGAGTATTTTTATAGGGCACATTTGGAGGCCAGGTTTGCATGCTTGACTGCTCCCACATATAGTTTGGTGCTCAACATTCATGATTGTAATGCGTACTCCTACAAATGTCGCAATAAGACATGAATATTGTTTGGAGCTTCCTAATATATGTTAGGAACCCTCTCTTTCCAATACAGTGATGTTACATATTGTAATGACATATCATAACTCTCATAAGAATACTGTCAACTATATCCTTCCATTGTGAGTTGTGGCTATGACGAGAAACCTTAATACCTAAAAATAAACCATAAACACACTGTCAATGTAGCAAAGTTCAAAAGATAAATAGATGAAGAAGTCTAAAATAAAATATATAAATACAAAAAATAATAGTTAACGTAATAAAATCTAGGCTTTCTTAATACTATAGTCCCTGAAAACAGTGTCAAAAACTTAATTGACTATGGTTAAGGTTAATATTTAAATTAACAAGTATACAACATGGCTGTGGTCATAGGTAATTACAAGTTGATCCTACGAAGACTAGAAGTACTAGTAATTACCCTTTTGCTATCATCTAACCTATGAATTTGATTTTGGTTTTTAATTAAAAAGTAAAATAACAAATAAAATAAGATTAAGATTAAACAATACCAAACATAGAACAAGTAGAATACAAAGAAAATAAAGATCAAGTAGTTATCTAGGTAACAAATCCCCATAAGAATCCTTTAATTATTAACCATTTATCATGCAGTTATATTATTGATTATTGGACTATAGGAATTCTTATCTTATGTTAATATCTTTCTTAAGACTATAGTTACTAATCCATTAGTTGATTAACAAAACTCTTTCTTTTTAAAACCCCTAGGATTGCATTATCAAATTGTGAATTCTACTATTAGGTTTAACCCTAATCTAGAAGATTTATGTTGACATATCTCTAGGTTTACATGCAATTCCTCCCAATTATGGTAGATTTATTCATACAAGAGGATTTCTTAATCTCAATCATATGAAATCAAATCATGCACTAATATTCTATATATATTATAATAAGAAAAAATGCTTAATTGAATCACATTAAATCAATCAATATAATTGCATTAAATAAAAGATAAAAGCATATTGTTATCACATACTAGGGTTCATCACACTTAGACACTAAATACGTTTAGTTACTTATAGAAAATGAAGCTAATAACAAGCATACAGAAGAGAAACTAGAAAGCAAAGAAATCATAATATTAAATCTACCATTTTTTAAATAAATCTTCTTACAAGTTTAGATTGGATGTAGCTTTCTATTGAATTTCTTGATGTTAAGTTGTTGTTTTTCTTGTCCCTTGATCAAAATTGTCACCTTTGAATGTTGCTTACGACTTAAAAATTCTTAAAAATTTAGCTCCCTTCTTTTTTGCCTCCACTCACATCCTTTTAGTAAAAATTATAATTTTTGAGATATACACGATCATTTATACAAGCGTGTAAGAGACCTTGTATAATAAAAAACATGGGTATAGAGAATTATACAGGTGTGTATCTTAAGATACACTAGTATATAAGTCATCACGATGAGAATCAAAATTCTTCATTCTTCACATGTTTATAGAGACTTACACAGTCACTATACGCAGTTGTGTAGCTCCTTAGTTGCTTCAAATCTTTGTTTTATGCCACAATTTCATCTGAATTCTTCTATCTTGGTCCATGCAGGCAAATATAACCTATAAATACACTTGGAGAGAATTAACTACCAAAAATACTATAAAATTATAAAATAACAAGCAAAACATGTTAAATATGGGTGTATAATTATAGACAAATCAGCATCTATCAACTCGTCACTAAGGATTAATGATGGTTAACCAAGTTAATGGGATACGATTTTGAGATTGAATATAAACCAAGAGGGGAAAAGAAAGGGGAAGATGCTCTTTCTTGCATGCCCGAACCCTTGCATATTACAATGGCACAAAGTGTTGATGTAATAGTTCTTTAAGAAGAGGTTAACCGTGACCGTGCAAACCTAATTGGAGTTTGGTTGGGGCCAGCTTCACAACAAGAACATATTGGTGCTCTCTAAAATCTCGAAACTACTTCCAAAAATTTTGGCTAAATTTCATGACAGCTTGGTAGGAAGGCATTTGGGTTACTTCAAAACCTATAAGAGAATGATTGCAGAGCTCTATAGGGAAGGGATGAAGGCTAATAGTAAGAAACATATGGACAATTATGCAAATTGTCAACAAAACTAAACATTATCACTTTATCCAGTAGGATTAATACAACCTCTTCCTATTTTAGAACAAATGTGGGATGATATCTCAATGGATTTTGTGGAAGGACTACCTAAATCAGCAACGTTAAGTGCAATTATGGTGATAGTAGACAGACTCAGTAAACATGTTCATTTTGTCACTTTAAAACATCCCTACACTCCCCCCCCCCCATCATGGCTAAATTATTTGTCCAGGACATTCTTAAACTTCATGGATTTGCAAAATCTACTGTGACCGGTAGAGATAAGGGTTTTATCAGTCATTTTTGGAGGGAACTATTTTACCTACAGCAAACCTAGCTATAGTGCAATACCACCTACCATCCCCAAATTGACAGCCAAATCGAAGCGGTTAATTGCTGTCTCGAAACATATCGGAGTTGCCTCGAAACATATGGTGCGAATATTGGTATAACACTACTTCACACTTGGAGTAAATGGTTACCATAGTGTGAATATTGGTATAACATTGCTTTTCATACAACCATCAAGCTCACCCCTTTTAAAATTTTATATGGAAGGAAGCCACCGCCTTTATTGTAGTACACAAATGGGTGTACATGTAATGCTAGTATAAAGGAGTCATTAAAAGAACAGGACTTGATGCTTAAGGAAATGAAGGAGCAATTGAGTGTAGAATAAGAACGAATGAAAAAATAGGCTAACAAATATCGAAGGGATGTTCACTTTCAAATTGGTAGTTTACTTTAAAATTTGCCCTTAACATAGTAGGTTGCTAGCCAAGAGAGCAAATGAGAAGTTTTCACCTCGTTATCTAGATCCTTACCCATTTATTAAAAAATTTGATCTAGTGGTATACAAATTAAGACAATCAGACTAAGCCACTATCTATCTGATTTTTCATGTATCACAACTTAAAGTTACGATAGGCACTAACACTCCCAGCTTAAAGATTCCTCCTATACTCCAAGTTGATTTGGAATTGAAAACTAAACCCGAAGAGTTCTTAGGGGTTCGTCCTGGGTAGGACTCTACTAGCCCTATTGAAGTATTGGTCAAATGGAAACATTTACTAGATTTTGAACTATGACACCATCCAACAATAATTTCTAGCTTATCACCTTAAGGACAAGGTGACACTTATAGTAAGGGTTATTGATAAGCCTCTAGTTAAGCTTTTCTAGTTAAGAAGAAAGAAAATGTGCTAAAATAATGAGAGGAAAAACCAACAATTCTGTAAGGACAATATTAGAAGGCTATTATTTATTATCTTTGCTTTATTACTTGTTTGTTTCTAGCAAGATTCTAGAAAGCTGAGGTGGCATAGTTGTTATGGAAAGGTATCAGGTCAAAGAACATTTAGCTAGCAAAGGGATTAGAAAAAGGCAAGAAAAATAGGGAACAGATCTTCTGTTCCCACTACTCTATTCCCCTCTGTTCCCAAGATCATCCATCCATTCATTGCAATAAATTCGATGGATGAAAATGTTTGGTCGTAGGAGGAACAGAGTTATGAGAGCAGAAGATCTGCTTCTAGAAAAATGTAGTAAGAATGAGAATGTCTATCTATTAAGCAAATGATACCTCTTAGATGTTGCCTGTAATATCCTCCTTATTGATTTCCACTTAAATAAAAGTTCTGCACTACTAAGTATTAACCATTTATCTTATGTTTTCTTTTAGTAACCTATCATTTTTCCATTTATTATTGAGATATTTCTTACTGGTCTGTAAGTCTAAAATACACTTATTTTCTTATTCTCTTTCAAAATTTTCTTTTATAGTTGCTAACAAAAAAATGCATATGTTAGAAATGAATAATGTGAAACATGTATTGGATAAGAGAGAATGTTTTTCATAAAAGTCTTCATGTTAATTAATTACATTTTTTTGTCCATAACATATTTATCCTTGATTATATAGTACTTCTATAAAAATACATACTTCACAAATGGTGATCGACCCTTAATTGCTCTCATTTATTAAAATAAGGATAAAAGATATGAAACTCTCTTGTAATTTAAATAGTTTTTAAATTTTTAATTTTTAAAATTAAAAAAATCTTTATAGTTTTTAATTTTTAAAATTTTTTAATAATAATAGTGAAATACAGGTAACATAAATATTACATGTAAACTAATCAAATATTACTAACATGATAATTTAATTTAGCTTTTAAATATGACTAAGGGGGCGCTTGGTTTACATAGGGCAATGGGAATGGGAATCGAAATGAATATAGTGAGGAATGAGAATTGATATAATCATTATAATTATGATGGTTGGTTAAAATGAAGGAATGATTACCATTATCATTGATGGTGGTTAGTTTGTTAAAAATGTTGAGAAATTAAAATTCGTTAAATTTTGTTTTATATCAAATTTTAAATATATTTTAATTGATTATATTTAATTTATGGACCTATTTATAATGACAGAATGTTTAAAATAAAGTATATTGCAGTATTTCCTTTCCGATAGCTCTTGAAGAAAAAAAATACTCCAATATTTTCTTACATCAACGTATCATTGGTTACATAATATCTTCAAAATATAGTTTAATCATCAAAAATATTATGCAATTTATTGATATAACCATAATATCCACCATTCCATTGCTATAATAAAATCAAGTAACATAGTTTGATACAATTTACATTCCTCTGATAATGCAAATGATGTAAAATATCACACCTATACACAATACCTTAACCAAAAGTCTTCAAATGATGCAAAATAACCAGGTTAACACTACAAATTTTGTTTGCATCACAACTATAAAATTCTCAACTGATACAAAATAACCTAGTTAGGCAACATCAATTGCATCATAAGTTCATAATACTTACAAAAATATTAATATGCTTCCTCAAATGATTCATAGATTAGAAGATGGATAGAGCAATCCAAGTACAAAAGACCTTTTTAAATGACTTGGCAAAGTGAACAAAACTTGAACTTTAGCAGGATAATTACAGAATAACGTAGCAGTCTTACCAGCATCCATTTCAGATATGCTAATATTAAGAAGCTTACTGATGAGCTATTACATCTTCTCATGAGTTAGAGAATTAGATTTAGATTCTACAATAAAAGAATTTGTAACAGATGCATATTATGAGGCCATTTGTTTGCAAATAGACTCAAACTTAATGGTGAAGCTGTCTAACCTTGACTTAATAGTATTTTGAAATGTTGTTTTTTTTCTTGTAAGAACTTTCCTTTCTTTGTGACAGGTTTTTTCGTTTTTTTATTCTGTGGCTGCTTGAAGGAATAACCAAGGATCTTTGTGTATCAGACACCACAAGTTCATCTCCACTGTCCGATGAAGAACACATTGTTATATTCTTTAGACTATTAGCCTTAGCACTTACTTCAGCTATATCCTTAGCTTGACTCTCGTCGCTCTATTTTACCCCACACCATATCCAATTTTTGAAAATATGGGAATTTAAAGTTCCACATTCCAATTGCATTCTTATGGTTTTGTAAAAAAGAATTACAAGAAGAAGAAGATTATAAACGTAATAACGAGAAAAATGTTATAATTATGAGAAGAAACCACTAAATTAAGAGTTCAATCAACTTTTACGTTAGATGTCCTTACCAAGAACCATTCATCAAACCATTGTTTCTCACAATTGATCTTATGCTCAGCATCATCCCACTAACAGCCACTTTGCATACACATTTCAGAAATTGGATTATACTTGTTTCTTAACCATTTAATCTTATAGTCAATGTGGGGATCAACATCCTTATCAAACTTGGGAATCTTGCTCAGCAACTTCTTGTGCACTTCAACCATGTAATTATTATTAAACCCCCCATCTACTTTCGAAAGGATAGCAAGCTAGTTCCTGCAAAACATTGACCAAAGCTTCAACCTCATCATCCTTCCAATACTGCTTATTCTTTCCCCTCCCACGGGCAGGCATATCCATTCCTAATAAAAGTATGACAATGTAAGAGTTATCAAAGAAATAAAATATAACAAAAATAACTTTGGTGAAAATTCTAAATACAACGATGTAATCTATTAACTCATGAACACATAGTCAACCAAACAGAGATGTTCACATGGGTGCATTTCAAAAGTAACCTAGTAACTCTCAATTATATATTACTAATAGTAAACAAACAGAGATGTTCAACATTCAAGTACATTAATCAAAATCAAAACATTTCAACAATCTAATAAGCATATGAAACAAACATATCTTAAATTACTAATCCACATCATTGTCATTAGACCTAGTTATCCATATATTATACATGTTGGTTAACATATTATTCCTGAATGTCAACCACTCATTCGTTGGACTAATTATGTAATGTATTCCATTTCATCATCCTCATCACTCTCATCTTCCTCACTCTCCTCTTCATCTTCAGTGATTGACTCTTGTGGATCAAAGCTCATAAACTTGCAAATCAAGTTGTGTAGAAGGGAACAAGCCATTATAATGCGAACTTAGGTTTGAATTGAGAAAAATGAAGGGGATGCAAGGATCATCCATCTTCCTTTCAACAATCCAAAGTATCTCTCAATAATATTCCTTGCTTTGGAATGTTTCATATTAAAGTATTCCTTTGCCGTCTTTGGTCGATGGCCATTGAATTCTTTGAGATGGTAGCGCTGCCCTCGATACAGAGCAAGAAAGTCATTTGCATTGCAATATCCAAAGTTAACCAAGTAATAACATCCTTTATAATTAAACAATAAGTTATGATTGAGTAGCATGACTCAAAAAGAAACGAAATAGGATATTGTAATAGAAATTTACCTCGAGGGACTCGTAGACCATGAGTGTTAAGTTGTCAATTTTTGCTTATTTTGTATTTTATTTTCCTTAATGTGTTGAAATTATTATTCAAAATTAATGGAATTGCATTCTAATTGTTCTCAGATGATTTTCAACACCTTAGAGATGAAATTGAATAAAAAAGATGCAAAAGAAATGAAGAAAATCAAAATTTTCAAGTTGGCAGTAAATTCATGACTAGACGTGGCCACGTGCAAGGATAAAATGAAAAATATGTAGATCTACTTTCAAATTTAAATCTGATTTGTTTTAGATTCTCATGATCTTTTAAGATCAGATTGATAAAGAATCACAATCTGAACATATGGGAGACGTGATCTGCAAGAGATAAAGGAAAAGGAAAGGATCGAGAGGCATTAAAAAGAAAAAAATGTTACTGTTCACGTATAGAACCTAGGTTGTTTTCTTCTTCTATTTTTTCCATTTTCTACAGAATTTTTCTGCACTAGTTTCTAGTTTTCTTTTAGAATTTTTCGTTTTTTTCATAAAGGACCAGGGATGGAGACTATATGCTTTGTTATTTCTTTTATTTTCAATTCCATTATGAGTAGCTAAACTTCTTT
>JAOTAY010000004.1:11539570-11562729 GCA_025629805.1 Erythroxylum baracoense
TAAATGTGTTATATATATATATATATATATATATATATATATATATTCATTCCAGTGATTATCCTTACTTTCTATATTATTTTTTGACTTAATATTAGTCTAGGTTTTAATTGATTTTTGTTTTCTATGTGGTCTGTTTTAGGATAGAAAGATTGAGCATCTATTGAGATTGTGTATAATTAGCATGTTAGGGTATGCATGTTTATGAGTTATAATGCTAAAGTGCAAAATTTTTATGTTTAAGCATCAAATTTTAAAGTTGCACATGTTTACGTAGAGTTACACACTCTTTGAACACTCTGGCTTAGTTTTACACACTCTTTGAACACTTTGGTTTAGTTTTACACATTTTGAGACACACTCATGTACCAAACCATGTAAATCCACGAAAAGCTGTGATTCAATAACATACATGGTTTAATGCACAGCTGTGCGTCAAACTTTGTAAGTCCACGATACACTTTAAAAAGCCTTAGCTTCTTCAATGTAAGTCGCACTTGCATTCTCCAACCCTAATTTTTTCATTTTTCTTGCAATCTATCGACACCCAAGTAAGTAATCTTATCAATTTCATCTGTTTATGTATGTTTAATTGTTTTTTTTGCATTATTTAACATAATTATGCTTATGATTGAATTGAGAAATAAACAACATTATTTATTGTTTAATTGTGATTTGATAGTTGATTGTTTTCATTACCAATTGATTTTATGATTTAATTTGACTAATTGCATGAAATTTGGGTGAAATTTTAACTTCAAATATGTAAACTTGTGATTTTTGCTCACTAAGTGTTTGATTGTGATATTTTTGTGTTCAAATAGGTTAATTATTTGTTTTCATTTTTAATTAACAATAGGTTTGTGTTTAATTACATAAATTTAATGTTAATATAATTTTTAATTTATGGTTTTTAATTTACAATTTAGGGTTAGAATGGTGATTTAAAAATTATTTTAATTGAATTTATTAATTACAAGATTTCTAATTTTAATTTTGAGATTAATTAGTTTGTCAGTTAGTTCTAATTAAATTTGTTTAATTAATTTATTTATTTAGTTATTTATGTGTGTTAATTTATTAATTATTTCTATATGATAGTTTTTCGTTGTTAGTTTGTTTTCGTAGTTAATACTGTAGTGAGCATAATCAATTTTAAGTGTAGGGAAAAGTGTATTCTCGTAAATTATCTATCAATCTTCTCACACTTATTCAAAGTTGTAGGCATAATGATAAGATCACGGTGAGAAAAGGAGATCCCTAGGAAGCGACAAAGTGGAGAAAGCTCCTCAACCTCAATTTAGCCCCCAGAGTGACGAAGAATGTTACTATTCAATGTTGGGATCTAGGAGGAACAGTGCTAAAGGCTCAAGGATAAAAAGTTTAGAACCAGCTGATTCATCAATTAGGAGGCATTGGAGCATTCTCACACTTATTCAAAGTTGTAGGCATAATGATAAGATCACGGTGAGAAAAAGAGATCCCTAGGAAGTGACAAAGTGGAGAAAGCTCCTCAACTTCAATTTAGCCCCCAGAGTGACGAAGAATGTTACTGTTCAATCCTGGGATCTAGGAGGAACAGTGTTAAAGGTTCAAGGATAAAAAGTTTAGAACCAGCTGATTCATCAATTGAGAGGCATTGGAGTAAGTTGACTTAGCCCAACAAGTTTAGGACCTTGTCAACGTTAGTGTGTCCTGATTGTTTGATATCATGGAACCTTCATACAGGAAGCTTATACTAGAGGTCCTCTCCATATTCTTTACGGAGAGAGGTGGCTGTGATGGGGATTGATCTAACATGATCTAGTTCTATATGATGGGAGACATTTTCTGGATGAGCTATACAAAATTCTCCATCAAAATGGGTCTTTACAACCAGGAGTTTGTGGGGACATCAGAGTACCTTACACTACGGACATACTTTCCTTAAGGATTGCCCCCTTGGGACTTCTGGCATATGATTAGCGCAGAAGATGACTACAATCCAAGCAAGCCTAAGGCTTCTACATTGTGACATCCCATATTTAGATACATCCATGATATTCTGAGTCACACGCTGAGCAGTCGAGGTAATAGTTAGGGAGTCGTTGGGAACATAGATGTGTACTATCTATGGAGCATGAGCAAAAGGATGCCAATTCACCTAAGACATGCACTTGCCTAATTCATGAGGCATCGGAGCGAAGACAAAAAGATCAGAACAATCTGTGTTGAACCTTATGTGACCTGACTGGCTCGATGGATGGGATTATTTGATCTACTACCACTGATACGATAGATGATTACTATGGCGGAACTTAATTTAGCAGTGATGCGACATATATGCATGTTACATTGACGTTAAGGTCCTACAGGTGACATCTACAAACTTATTGGGGAGCCCGAGGAGTCAGTAATAGAGGGTGGAGACAAAGTAGAGCAACCTGTAGTGGAGCAGCCAACACAACCACAACCACCACCACTAGAGACAGAAGATACAAAACATGACACGAATGGTCTGAGAGCTCCCAAAGTTAGGTTGCATAATTCAGCTTAGCTAAAGACATGACTATTGAAGAGATGGGTGGCCTAGCTTTTAGAAATTCAATAGACCAGTCGACTTCATCAAAACGATCTTCTAGAGCAAGTAGGACGATTGGAGACTTCGGTTGAGCAATTAGGCTAGCTTCAACCTACAATTGGATGGATGGGAGAGATGATGCTTTTAATGGCGAGTCATCTAAAGATTGATTTCCAACCTCTACCATCTATTGAGGTCACTTCCTCAAGAGCTTATCCACCTGATTAGGATCATCATCACGAGAAACCTCTTTTGTTGAACTAGCCTGGATCACATAATGAGGGAGATGTTTAATCTTGTATATTCCTTCTTTTTCTTTATTATTTGTGTATATTTATTATTTCCTTTCCATTACTTATTTTGTTCTATCTAACATTATAGTTAATGATGTTTTTATTTATGAATTTTTATATGTTATATTTATTTATTTTATTCTTTTTATCCCTTTTCTTTATATTTTACAAGGATGTAGTCTAATATTGGATGAATCAGATATTAGAAAAATCGTCATTTTCGGGAAGTACCACAAACCTTCTTACTTATTATATACAGATATTGTGTACACTAGGTACAATGTATAAATTTAAGTTTGGGAATTAATGATTTTAATGATTTTCTTAAGTTTATTATATTCTTGGTTATTGAATTTTATTCATTAAGATCCTGGATTGGTTGAAATCTATCCATCAATACTTTATTTCATTATTAAATATTGATTTGAATTAGTATTCAAAAGTATGATAGTTAGAATAAAATTACTTTTATAAGTCGTATTTTTAGTATTCATTGAAATAATCACATTGAATGAAAATTGCATACTATTTACACATATATACCCATCTTTTTTGTGAGCTTTGAGCTTAAGAGCTAAAATTTCAAAAATTTTAAACTCTTTTATTTCTTTTATGTATGTTATCATATGTAGTTAATTGATTCTAGAACTTGCTTTTATTATACATATTGAGACCCTGTTTGTTAAGTTAGAAGCATTAAAGTGATAAAGGCACTTAGATTCAATAATTTGTTTAAGCCTATTTCTTTGATAATTACATTACCTTAAATTTATCTTTAGGAATAACTAAGTTGAGCCTTATCCTTTTTCATTAATTATAACCAATTACTAACCTTCATCCTATTTTTCTTTGAAGCCTTTTTATTTTTGTGAATCATAAAGGTTATTTACATTACTTGCTTGTTTAAAACTTGCAAATCTTGAAAGGTCCATTATTTCTTTAATTGTAGTACTGAATGCTTGAAATTATGTTTTGATTGATAAAAAAAAGAGCATAGAAAAAGAAAAAGAAAAGTATATGGAACTGATGGAGTTGAAATAAAAGGACTTGTGTATTTGTAAACAAGTTTCTTGTAATTTCCTTTAGTAAATTTCCTTCAATTCAACCCTCTTTATTATCACAACCACACCATACCTAAGCTCCATTACAATCTATATAAAGATCTTTTGATTTTTACTTTTAGTTTATACATAAGTGGTGAAGATGTGATAATATTGTAAGCCTATAGTAAGACTATGCATTGATTTGAGAATTTTGATACTTTTCACCCTGAAAACTTGAGTGCATTGAATAAAATCATGGTGAGAATGTACAGTTTTATACTTTTGATTTTGATGTGATTATCGATGTGATTACTATTAATATAGACTTAAAAAGTTAATTTTGGGATAACTTAGCTCTAATTGTATGTTAATTTAATTCAATATGACGTGATTTATTATGAATGGGCAGATCAAGATTAATGAAGGATGGATGTTGTAAGATATATAATTTTGATTATGCTTTGCTTGAGGACAAGCAAAAGGTTAAGTATGCAGATATTTGATAGATGCATATTTGACCATATTTATACACCCATATTTGATATATTATTCTTGATATTTTATACTTTTATTGTATATTTGGTATTTAATTTTCTCCAACTGCATTTATAGATCATAATTGTCTTCATAGACCAAAATGAGAAGAATTCGAATGAAAACGAGATAGAAAATGAAGATTTGAAGCAAATAAGGGATATATGGCCATGTTTGTCTCATAGTCCATGCAGAATCACAAATTTTGGAGATTTTGGGATACATATGGTCCAGTACACGCTTGTGTATCTCCCAGAAATCCTAAAAATTACTATGAAAAGATGTTAAAGAAAAAAAAATAAAGGAGCAGACTTTCAGAGGCAATTCCAGATGTGAAAAAAATTTAAAAGGGACAATATTAATTCAGAGAAATGGAAAATGTGAATAAATCATCAACGGATCCAATAGATTACAACATTAAACCTTAAACTTGTAAGAACATTCGATAGAAAAAAGGGGGATTTAAAATTATGAACTCTTTGTTTTCTATTGATTTTTCTTCCATTTTATCTTTGATTCATTTTCTATCATGTGTAACTAAACACATTTTAGTGTCTAAGTGTGATGAACCCTAGTTGATGCTACAATATGTTTTAATTAATTTATTTAATGCAAGTTTTGAATGATCTATCAACTACAGTATGTTTTAATTAATTTATTTAATGCAAGTTTTGAATGATCTATTATGATAATGATGTGTTTTTATATATGTACTAATATTATTACTATTATATAATCTGATTTCATAGTATAAAGATTGAGAAATCTATATATGGATATATCTACCATAATTGAAAAGAGTTGATTGCAAACCTAGAGATTGGTTGACATAAATCCTCTAGATTAGGGTCAAACCTAATATTGAAATTCAAAAATAGATAAAGCAATCCTAGAAACTTTAACCTGAAGAATTTTGGTTAATAAACCTAGGATTAGTTGAGTCTAATAGTCAATAAAACAATTATATAAACAAAGGTCTATTATCTAAAGGTTTTAAGGGGATACATCACCTAGGCACTAATTCTTGATATTAATTGTTTTCTAAGAGATTTCCTTGTTCTCTGTTCATTACTATTTCCTACTTTATTTTATCTATTTAATTATTATTTTTAGTTAAAAAATAACACTCAATTTGTAGCCTAGATAATAGGATTACGTTAATTACTAGTAATCATTATCTTTGTGGGATTCGACGTGTACTTACTTGTGTTAGCTACAACTACACTGTGCACTTACGATTAATTCAATATTAGCAACTTAAACAAAGTCAATCAAAATGATACTCATATTCACTAGACTATACTATAGGAATGATAGGTGCACTTGCCTAGTTGATCTTTAGGATTGTTTAAAAAGCATATTCTCCAAAAGTTAGGCTTAGATGTCAGTAGAAGTTAATTCTAAGCTATTTTTTTTATCAAAGAGTGGAGATTTAAATGTCATCTTAACTAATTAAGCTAATAGTTAAAGTAGGATTTCGTCTACATTTTTTTAACATATTTTCTTTATTTTTATCTTTTGAATTTTTAGTTTTGTATATGCTTTATAACTATATAATTTCCTATGTTTATATAAGAAAAATCCTATTATTTTTTAATTGATTGATT
This sequence comes from Erythroxylum baracoense, assembly GCA_025629805.1. Classification (NCBI taxonomy): domain Eukaryota; kingdom Viridiplantae; phylum Streptophyta; class Magnoliopsida; order Malpighiales; family Erythroxylaceae; genus Erythroxylum; species Erythroxylum baracoense. Next base: position 11,545,608 of record JAOTAY010000004.1, read on the forward strand.
TAGATTTATTTATGATATGAGATATATTTCTATGAATTACCTTTGATTGATATTAATGCGAATTTATTCACACTGACATCTAAATCTGATCTAAATTTGCTTATAGATAACTCAAGAGAGAATGTTTGTGAGTGGACCATAAATTAGGTAGTGAGGTTGAATAGCATGCTCAGGAGAGAGAAGTGTGATCTTTCTAATGTTTGGGTGAAACCTTTCACAGGATTTCATAGATTTAATGCATTCAAATAGGTGTTAGCTTAGTATAGAAATGAGTTAACTAATTAGAGAGTATATGGTTGTAACTCGAGAGTGTTAATTTTTATATCTAAGAGATATTCTCAATTTAGAGAATCTATTTAGTGTAGGTTAATCAAATTACAAAACCAAATGTACTACAGCAGGAAGTACTAATGTAAACATAGTTATCTGATTGAACTCTCTCTTGATAAATTGCTTTACCATTGATTTCTTTAGCTACTATCTAGTTTTATTTTTATTTTATATTTTAGTACTCAAAGCCTATAAAATCATATTTTTATTAATTATACTTAGTTTAGGTAATTGTATTGAGTTTTCTAATCTATATCACTTCTTCATAAGGTTGATTCTTACTTGTCATTATAGTACTTAACAACAACAAGTGTATTTATCTAGTTAGTTATTTATAATAGGGAAACTTTATTAGTGAAGTAACATATATACACAATATATCACCACAAAGTTTTTGACCCCATTTTCGGAGAAGTAATTGGTTTCAAAACACTTTATAGTTATTTTCTATTCTTGTATATTTCCTTTCTTTTTCAATTTCTTTTATAAAAATTTTGATTTTGTTTTCCTTTGTTCTTTTTTGTTTGATTTTGGGGGTGTCTTTGGTTTATGACAAGAATTTGTTAATATATTTTCTTAAAAGAAGATTTATAGCTTATGAGAACATTTTTTCAAAATCAAAAGGAGTGGACTATGTAAGAATTTAAAGATACATTGGAAATATAACTTAAAAATATGAAATAAGAATATAAAAATATAATGGAATACATCAAGCACTCTCTTATAGAGATCTAATCACATCATTTTCCAAAGATAAATGTTAAATACTTCAAGATCAAACCCAATACAACCTAGATATTACAACAAAAGGTAAAATTTGATGGATTACTAAATGAGGATCCCAATGCACATATCACCAACCCTTTAGAGATCTGCGACAAATTTAAGATTAATAGGGAAAAATGAAAATGTTATTAGGCTAAGATTATTCCTATCTACGTTAAAGGATCAGGTAAAGCAATGGTTAAAAGCATTATCTATTGCATCAATTACCACTTAAGAGAGTCTAATAGAGACATTCCTTGCCAAATATTTTTCACCATCTAAGAAAGAAAATTTGACAAATGATGTATCTTCTTTTCTACAATTCAATAATGACAGTTATAGGAGAGATGCAAAGATTTCCTCAGAAAGTGCCCATACCATGACTTTCCAATATAGATGTAAGTTCAAACATTCTATAATGATTTAGTAAACTCTACAAGGTAGATGATAAATGATCAAGTGGAATGTTAAGCATTAAGACTCTATAGGCCATCTTAGAATTAATTGAAGAGATGATAATGAACAATTTCTAGTAACATTCGAGAAGGGTGAAAAGAAACAAATCAACATGGATTTATAATCCAGATGCATTGACTATCTTAATAACTCAAATGGAGATGATAGTAAGAAAACTAGAAAAACTGAGAAAAATTCAAGTTATGAACTATGAATTCTATAAGTGAGGACACCAAGGTATAGGAATTTTCTAGAGGTAAAATAATATATACAGTAATACTTATAAATTAAAGTGGATAGGTCATTAATATTTTTTTAAAGCAATTAATAAGCTTAAAGACAACCCCCATTTGATTTCCAACATCATGTATAGAAAGATAAGTAGTCGATTTTTGAAGATATAGTGAGAAACTTCATACAAGTAACTACTTTTTGATTTTAAAACCATGAAACTTTGATGAAGAATCACAAAGTTAAAATAGGTAAATTAATTAAGGCATAACAGAGACCACAAGACACCTTGCCTAGCAAATAGTACCTAACCTTATAAAATATATGAAGGAGGTTATCTTAAAGGATGAGGAATTAACTAAAAAAAAAGGAAGAAAAGAGCAAGTTAAAGATACCAGTAATAGAGTATTAATTAAGAATTCCTCACCTTACAAGATTAGTGCATATAACTAAGAAGGAAGTAACCAATTCTCAGGAGAAGTATGAAGAAATTATGAAGAAGAGACCAGTGTCAAGAAAAAGTACAAAGAAAATTCAAAAGAAGAACATCTAGAAGAGGAGAACCTTAAGGAGGAAATTACATAGATAAAATCAAATAAGTGCAATATTGAGATATTCTAAAACACCATATTGTTAAAGCATAGTAACTTAAAGAGTTATGAAATTTCTTACATAATTGGTGGTGTCTATATTAATAAGGCATTATCGACTTTAAGAGCAAGCATTAATGTAATATCTTATGTCATATTTAAAAGATTAAAATTTTGTGAACTAGAACCCACTAAGAGGGTGATGTATCATTTAGATAACTCGATAAAAAACTTAAGGGTGTTAAGGAAAATGTGAAACTAAAAATTTATAGGTTCATATTACTAAAAATTTTTATTTTCTAGATATTTAAGAGGACTAAAAAAAAGTCACTAATTTTAGGTGGATTCTTACTATCTATAGCAGCTGTAATAATCATTATTAAGACGACGAACTTGTATTTTGAATTAAAAATTAAGAACTATTATTTTTAAACAAGAAAAATGTCATTTGTGCTTATTAAATATTTGGGAAAAACTAACTATTCTAAATTTTTATAAGAAGTCACAAAAAATGAAGTTAAAATGCCAAGAAAATGAGAATAAAGAAAAAATTAAGTAAGAAGGACAAGATAAGAGATGAGGACCCTGTAAAAGACATTTTTCACGATCTTAGATTATGTTTTAAATTTTTCTTAATCAAAATGTTCCATAGTCTGAGTTATATCCATGTCACAGGCTACGTCATAAAAATTTTAAAATATAAAGGTTCATGTTAAACCCCCCACTTTGGTCCCTCTCTATGATTTTTTTTCCTAATTCCTCTTAAATTCTTCAAACACCCATTATCTAAATGAATTTTCCTAGCCAAAATCACTATAGTTTTGGCATTTAACCTCAATTTACATTGAGATTAACCCATTTTCTCACCCTGAAATCAATATTTTTGAAAATATATTACTCCAAACCCATATTTTTGGGAATTTTTTTGTCTTAAGCAAAATCTTATATACATTTTTAATTTTCAAGCTTCACATAACGCAGTAAACATGAGTTTGATTATCCATTTATTCCTTAATGTTTGATTGATTATTGATAAATGTTTCACATTTTTAATTGATAAATGTTTGATTGATTATCCATTTATTCCTGAATGCTTAATGATTAATGTTATATTGCACCTAAGATACCTATTTTGGTTCATATTTTGGTTTAGATACAATTTGGAGGAACGAGAACCAAAATGAGCTATATTCACATCCTTGGTGCCTTTTTATCAATGTTCAGTCTTATTTACCTTCGCGGAGCAAAAAGGAGATGATTTAAGGTGAAAACAGGACAAAGAATGAAAGAATTGGAGTCACTATGACATACATGCCCATATCGGGCAACTTTTAACTCACTAAAAATGTTTACAAACTTGAAGACACTGTTTAATTCATATATGTGGCCTATATGCTAGTATAGAGACCTACACGATCGTGTAAGTTGAGATACACGACTATGTATCTTGGTCATGTATCCAACTATAAATGTGTAACTCCACAATTTTTAGAAAATTAACATACACGATCACCTATATACTCCTATAACTGATTGTGTATCATCACAACCCTAATTTTGCAGTATAAAAGGGTAATTAAGAGTCCAAATAGGATATGTACAGATTAGAGACACAAAAGGAGGCAAATTCCTTTCCCTTTTAAGAGCTATGAGCAACTAATCTTCTTCTTATGAGTCCAAAGGAGATATCGAGGCTAATGAACATGTTTAGAAGTTGAACAATCTTAGTTATATTGTTCTTAACTCTCTTTTGCAATTGACTATGTTATTTTGTGTTTAAAGTTTGGGATGCATGTATAAATGAATTAGATAGGCCTACTAAATTATTCATGTATAGATTCATTGCTAGAATCAAGATTGTAATTTGTAATAATTGTGAATCTAATTCATATGTTGTAAATTAATGGTCGTGCATCATTAGGGATTACATAGCATAAGTTAAATGATCCAAGTTTTTGTGGTTTTTGCTTAAATTAACCTATTATCCTAACCCTTAATTTGACTGTCACACTAAATTTGGAGATCTTATTACGGGTTATCTAACAGCTAGACCTAATTAAATTGCTTATTTTATTTAGTTACAATATAAGGGAAAACTAAGATTGATATATCTTGATGTTAATCAGCAGTTAACAGTTTCAAAGAGAGGTATAAGAATAACATTATGATTGATTATGCACATTCATGTAAAGGTTAAGATTGATTAATTCCTGAAATTTTTGTATTGTTTAATTTAATTTGTCTTCCATGGTTTAATTTTCTTTCACTACATCAATTGAATTCAACCAAAACCCCCTAAATTTTATACATTGTGGATACAATCCTTTTTTAATATTACTACATCTTTAGTTTTGCAAAGTTAGGTTTTATTTTTAGGTGTGTTTGACATGTATCTAAATATTTTTGGTGCTATCTTTGGGGAGTGAGGTTGATTTAGTTTTGGTGTTTGATATTAACTAATGTTTTATATATTTATAATTGTTTATGATTGGTTTATTTTTTTTATTCTTTTCATGTTTGTTAGTGTTTATGCATGACAATGACTAGGTCTTCTCAACAAGATTCTATACAATTTGATCCAGATATCCAAAAAACATTGCAACCACTACGTACAGATTATACAACAAATCCAGAAATATAATAAGGAATTGATTTGGAAGAAGCTATGATCAATCCGAGAACTCTAAGGGAGTTGGTTACCCCAGACATGACCTAAAGATCTTTATGCATTTCTTTCTCAAATTTTGTGGAGCATATTACTTTAGAGCTTAAGTCTAGTTTGATACATCTCTTGCCTAACTTTGATGATCTTACAGGTGAGGATGCTCATAAGCATCTTAAGGAGCTTAATATGGTTTGTCTTAGTATGAGACCTCTAGGGGGTGATGGAAGAGGTAATCATATTGAGAGCTTTTCCATTTTCACTAAAAGATGTAATAAAAGACTGGCCTTTTGATTTGCCTGTAAGAAGTGTTACCATATGGAGAGAAATGAAAAGACTATTTTTGGAGAAATAATTTGCATAAATAATAGCGAATGAAATTATTTTGCAATACTCATGATTATATTATAAACTAATAGCAAGTCAAAATAAAAATAGACATGCTCAAAGGTATATTTACTTCTAACTTTATAAAAGTCTCTGATAACTCCTTATCCATTTCCTCCTTGTTTGATTTTGCCATCCTGCTACGAAAAGGTAGAGGGTTAGTTTTAACCATATTGAGACATTCAAAATTTACCTTTGAAATAGATGAGGGATTTTCTTCTTCTCCTAACTCTTTCTCAATCTCGTCTTTGTTGGCCATCCTTTGTGGGGTCCTCTTAGGATTCTTAAGCTCCCTACTACTCCTTAAGATCACTTTGCTAATAGTTTTAGGATTTACCTTAAGTTAAGATGGAAACTTCCATCCACTTTGTGATTCTAAAATGTTGACACCCACTGCCATTTGACCCATTTGACTCTCCAAGTTTTGAATGCTAGACCTTGTATCTTAAAATTGAGATCCTATCTCTTACTGAAATTGTTTTACATTTTGTTGGAATTGCAGACTATTAATGGCAAGAGACTTAACTATATCTTCTAGAGATGCATTTGAGTTTAAAGAAGAGGTTTGTGGTCTAGGTTAGAATTGTTGTGCTCCCTGTGGCCTATGTGGGAAGTAATTATGCTACCTATTTCCTTCATAACTCAGGTTTAGGTTATCACTTCAACCTGGGTTATAGGTCTAGAAATATGGGTTGTATTGATGGGAAAATTTTCCACTACAGTGTTAACATACTTTATTTTTCCATCTTGCAGAGTTGAACACCTATTTGACGGATGGTTCACAGCTGCACATATATCGCAAGCTCTCTCCTATGCCTACCCTACAATAATTTGTTTTAAAAAATTCTAGTTCATCTAAACAATGTTCTATGGATGAACTGTTTACCTCATTTAACTTACAAACATCGTTACGGATGCCAAATTGTTAAGTATTTATTGCCATATGCTCGATTAAAGTTCTGGCTTTTATGAGAGTCTTTTCACACTTTTCTCCACCATTTACTACTTTTATCAAGCTCGTGTCCATAGGAAATAATCCTTCATAGAGCTATTAGATGAGGAGTTATTCAGTGATATTGTGATTAGGGAAGCTAGCACCTAACTTTTTAAAGCACTCCTAATACTCGTAAAATGATTCGATGTTGATTTATCCCGCAAATCTCTTTCCTTATACTAGCTGTTTTTAATGATAGAAAATACTTCTTTAAAAACAACCTCTTTTGCTACATACTTCAGTGAAAATGGAAAGTCTTTCAATATAATATGCTCATCCATCATCTATGAAGGTTTCGTACTAAGACATACCATATTGAGCTCCTTAATATGTTTATGATCATCCATACCTGCAAGACCATGAAAATTAGGCAAAAGATGGATAAAGCCAGACTTAATCTTAAAATTAATATGTTCAACAAAATTTGGAAAGGTAATTCGTAAGAGTCTTAGAGTCAAGTTTGGTGCAGCCAATTCTCTTAGAGTTCTCAGATTGGCCATAGCTTCTTTAAATTCAATTCCTTATTGTATTCTTGAAGTTGTTTTGGTTTCCCTTGGCAACCTTTGTAATGTCCTTTTAATCTCATGATCAAATTGTACAGAGTCTTGATGAGGAGATCTCGTCACTGCTTTGCAAAAACAATAACAAACATAAAAAGATCAAGAAATAGATGTAAAAACTAATTATAAACAAATATATATACAAAATAAAAATAAAAATAAAAAATAAAAAACTAAATCACTTCACTCCTTGGTAACAATGCCAAATTTCTTGATGTTCGTTAAGCATACCAGAAATTTGTAATAGTGGTGAGTGAGGAACGTATCGATAGAGAGTGTTCTTTTAGCGTTTGTAATGAAAAAATCAGTGTTTAGAATTTTGAGGGAGGGGGTTTGGTTGAATTCGATTAATAAAATAAATTAAAAATAAACTATTGATGTAAATAGAATAAACAGTACAAAAGTGATAAAATTAACCAATAAGTTTTGAATCCAATTTATGGTTTAATCTCAACCTTCACATAAATGTGCATATCAATCGTCATGTTGTTTTCATACCTATCTTTGAAACTATTAATTGTAGATTAATAATAAGTTTTGTTAATCCCAATTTTCTATTAGGTTGTATCTAATTAAAACAAACTCTTTAATTAGGTCTAGCTATCAGACAACCTAAAATAAGCTCTCTAAATTTAGTGTGACCACATATTGTGTAATAGGAAAACAATTTAATCTAAGCAACAACTACATAAACTCGAGCAATTTAACCTATGCTATGTTATTCCTAATGATGATCGACCATTAGTTTACCATAAGTGAAACAAAGTTACAATGATTATGTATTGCAATCTAGATTATGGTAATGAGGTTATATATGGATAATCTATTTGGATTATCTAAATCATTCATACATAAATCCCAAAACATTAATCATAGAATAACATAACCAATTTTGAAAGAAATTGAGAATAACATCACTAGATTAATCAATGCTCAAATATGTTTTTTAACCTTGATATCCCCTTTGAACCAAAAGGATGAAGTTTAACTCCTCAAATATCTCTAAAGGGTAAGAAATCTACCCCTTTTCCTATCTCTAAAGTCTTCACACCTCATTTAGCATCTTAAATGCCCTTTAATTAGTAAAAATTAGGGTTATGTCATAATATATGATTAGCTACACAGATGTCTAGGTCGTCGTGAGTGTACAAATTGCAAGAATCGTAAACTTACACGTTCGTAGTGAGCTACATGGCCACTTACACAACCATGTAACTCACTTAGATGGTCGTGTAAGTTCGCACATGGCTATATTGGATATAAAAGTGGCTGAAGCTACATCTTCGTGCCCCTATACGCTTTTAGTGAACTACATGGTCTTATATACAACCATATAAGTTGTAATAACTTCATTTCTTGTATTATTTGTCCCATCTTCACCCTAATTCATATCCTTCTTACTTCCACGAAGGCAAATAAGATCAAAAATTGATTAAATAGCTCCAAATATATGTTTTTAGCTTATTTTTGTTATTTTCCCTCCTGTTTGTACCTAAAACAAAATATGAACCCAAATAAGTATCTTAAGCATAATAAGCATTAAGGTGTAAATATATAGTCAATTAAACACTCATCAGGTAGATAGAAGACGAAGCATTGTATTTGATTACTATGGTGTCAACTGTTGATCACTAGAATGAGTAACATCTAACTTGACCCTCCTAATATAAAAATCAATTATTAGACTACCTAAATGATCCTTCATAAGTTATAGGTTTCAATTTAGACTCTTTGTAAATGTTTCTTTTTTTCTTAACATTCTTAGTAGGTGCTAGAGGTAAAGTTCCTTCTAGTTAGTTTCCAAACTCTAGAAACAACTTACAGGTTTAGATTCTATAAAACTGATTTTAACTTCCTAGAGCTTGCCTTCTTCCCCGAGTCTCATGATTTTTAAGGAGTTTGGAAGCTCCTTGTGTAACTCCACTTCAATACATATCCTTGTTGTACTAGCTATGTTTTTAGCAAGGTACAAGAGCTTTCTAATGGTACTAGCTAGATAACTATTACCTAAAAGGCTCTAATATTCTAATGGAATATTATAAAATTGCACATACATATGGATGGATTTCAAATTTTACTTTTCTATGGACATTGTAGATATCTACTTTTGAAGGAAAAGTGGCTTACCAAATACATATTGTAGTCCCTACTTAAGAATCTTGTTCAACCTCATTTTAACTGGGAATCTAAAAAGGAGATAGCCTCCTCTATGATCATGGTACTTTCTAATCCCATCTTACCTCATCTAGTTAAGGTTTGTCCAAGCAGAATCCAACTGAGGCTCTTAGCCAATGTATTACTTGTTCACCTGAGGTTACACGTACTAAGTTTTACTATTTATAACCTTGGTAAATTCCACAAGCGCACGAGTCGTTCGCGTAGTATCTAAGGTGTCGATCCCACAAGGAAGGGAACTAGTCCTAAAATCTAACGGCAACTAAGTTTGCAATTCCTAAATTGACAACTACTGCAGAAATTAAAATTAATCAAAAATCAATTATGAGAACTTAAGGCACCAATAGAACAAACAAAAGCCAACTCACAAAAATAATCTGAATTTCAATCTAGAAGTGACCAATTGAGAGAAAGGGGGAATTTATTCGAAATTAAAGAAAATCTACCCAATTCTGAAATTTCTGACGTAAAGGGCCTAGACGGTCCTAGGGTAAATTACCCTCTCTCGAGTTATAATTCTTAACCCTAATTGATAACCCATAATTCAAATAATGAAAATTGTGATCTCTCGATCCGTAATTGGCCCAAAACCTAAATTAGTTCTAAAGATGTCTATTAACCTATCAGGAATCAATGCTCAATCTCTCGTTACAAGACTCTACCAGTTTGATTCAATTCTCTACCTATCGATTTACCTAACTCTCGTTAACCTAAATCGATGATTTTTACCGGCTCACCCTCTCAGTTTATTGCCAGCTTACGAAGAATCAAATTGAATCACAATTAAATCGAATAAAACATAATTAAATCAATTTTATTAATCTCAAGAATAAAAACCCGAAGGTGAGTTTAGACAAACAATTTAACACTCAACAATAATAATTCTATTCAATCCCCGAATTTCATACATCAATGAAATCGAAATAAAAAATATAAAATACTGTCGGAATGGATCTCGAAGGTCACCACTACGGGAAACTATTTGTTCCGGGAAGTACGTCTCATCAATCGTGTCTCTGTGCCTCTCTTCCTTCGTCTCCTTCCACGATCACCTGATCTCTATCTAGCTCTCTCTAGAATTTTTGGCAGAATCTCTCTTTTGTACAGCTCTCTCGGCTCTCTAATGTCTACTAGCAGCCGCTAGGTATTGTTCTATTTATTCTGTAGCAGCTCTAAGTCAAACTCAGGGTCAAAACGGTCTATAAAATCACCCAAAAATTGAGTTTTTGTGTCAGCTCGACATAAGACACGATCGTGGCTCTGACTACCACGATCGTGGTTGGTGATTTATTCTTTCTGTCACGATCATGGCCTGAAGTGCATGATCGTGGCCTGACTTGATGCTCTTTGTCACGATCGTGGTCCCTGGTGCAGGATCGTGGCCTGCCTGCTTCTGACTCTTCCTTCTCTGTCACGATCGTGGCCACTATGGACGATCGTGACCTATGTCTTTTAGCTTGAAACTCTTTAAATCTTCATCGTTCTTCCCCGTTTACCCTGCAACACTAACACACACATCAAGGTTCCTCAAAAATATAACAATTAAGCTCAAAGATTCATACTAACCTATAAAAGACACATAAACATATAAACTAACCTAATTAGCACATAAACACACACTTAACTCTCAATTTAACTCTAAATACTTACCAAATTACACCCTAAAACATCATGCAAAATGTAACTATCAATATCCCCACACTTAAACATTTGCTTGTCCCCAAGCAAACAAAACAACAAAACACAGAAAAACACATAACACGTAATGCATTAATGAGACAATGGCTCTGACTTCATGAAATAACTTTAATCTTGGACATAATCATTCGAATTATGGCAAATCATTAACAAACAAAATATGTGTTTAGGGGCTTTGAACTAAATATACAACTTAATCGAGACCTAAGTGTTAACTTAATTGTACCCACACATTAATAATTTTTCGGTCCCTCAAACTTTGTAACTATTCCTAAGTACATTTTCATGAAAATTCAAGCTTATTACAGGTCCGGTAGGTTTTTAATTTAGAACACACATTTTTTTAAACCCGGACTTAATCTTTTACTCGGAGGCAAACATTTGTAATGAATGTCGTTTCGGTTACTCAACTAAGTAATTTTATTAAACAGCTTGGTTGAAACGTATTTATAGCCTTTTTATGCGAAGGCACACATCTGTGATACATGTCAATCCAGTTACTCAGCTACATTACATTTTCAACTGGCTACTAGCTCTATTCATAACCTGAAGGTCAGCGGAATAGTGATTTACTAATAAAACATTTTTTTATTATTGCCTACCTTGTTGCTTTTGGTTATTCGATTTCATGAAAATGCTAGTTAAGCTACTTAACCTAAAACACCTCAAATTATGAATGAATGTGACAATCTAGAGGGTGCTAAATTTACACTAAATCCTAATTAGGCTATATATTCATCCAAAGGCCCCCTAATTCACTAATTTCGCAGGCTAATGATCGTTCACAACCTAATAGACTATGTCCAAAATTAAATAAATTTCACTCATCTAAGCCATTGACACATTCAAACAATTCGCATAATGCAATCTAATGACTATCATACAGTATGCAAAATCACATTCAAAAGCAAAAACACATAATCCCTCCCCACACTTGAACAACATATTATCCTTAATGTGAGAGGAGAGCACACACATGGGGGAAATAAACACAATATACAAAAAAACATAAGAAGAAAATACTAACATAAAATGAAACGATAAGGGTTAGAACACGAAATCGTTTACGGTGAAAGAGGTGGTGATGGCTATAGTGTTGAGACCAAATCAGTTTGACATCGAAAATGTTTCCCTATCTTATAAATAAGTCAAGAGAACAAAATAATTAGCACTCCAAACTGTTCCAAATTATTCACGACTTATTTAAGAATTTAAAACAAACCTAACTACATAACAATTTAAACATACTACTAAACATGCTAATTTATGATCATTAGCTTGACCTTCATCCTTTAAAACTCAGCCAAGATCAATTATGAGTGACTTGCTTCCACTCTTTTCATTCAACATCAATTTTGTAGCATGTGAGTAAGTTACAAATTGCAAAATGATCAGAAGGACAATATTGATAAAGTTAAGAAAACCGGTTAATTTCATCAATGTCCTTCTTATTAACAAAAATAGAGAATAACAAAACTCGCTGAATCTTTCATTAAATCCAACAGTTTGTCCTATACGAAGGTGAATTGCTCTCCTTTTTCCTTCATCACCTTCGTCTCCTTTGCTTCTTTCGCTTCATGAATAGAGACCTTTATTGCTTCTTCAAACTAGATGTTTGTTGTCATCTGTTCATCGTCCTCATGTTCATCATAAGATTCGAACACATCAATTATCCTGAATGAGCTACTAACCTTTGGATTCTTAAATACATTATTCATGTGGAATGTCTCTTCATCATGATCAATCGAAAGGATAGGGTTCTTTGCATGGACATTTACCCAAGAATTTTAGATTTTCATATGTGGTATATCCAAGGTTGGTGAATAATAGAGAGGGCTGGAATTCTTTTCCTCGTACATTTCCATCTTCTTTTGGTTGCCAACAAATTGGGGTTTGGCATGGTCTTCCTCTGGTTCTTCTAGCTCTACCCCATTCCTAAATGTGATAACCTCGTATTGCTCTAGTTGTTGTAATTCCATTTTTTCTCAAAAAAGTCTTCCACACTTTTCTTACAAAATTTACGGGAAAGCTGTCTTACTTGAATCTTCAAGTTATGAATAGAAGCCACATGATTTTCTGTCACTTGATCAATTTGCTCTTCTAATCTCTTCTGCCTTTCTTCCATGTCTGTGAGCTTATCCAAGATCTTGTCCAATTTAGAATCCTATGAACTGGATTCGTCATATTGAAATTCAAATAGATCTTGGTGTCCTATGTGAGTACTTGCATTGTTGGACCAATAGAAATCTGGGTAGTTCTGCCACCCTGAAGTATACATGGTCCAATAATGGTAGTTATTTCTCCAACCATACTGCGACTCATTGTAATTCTCAAAATTTCCTTACTCCCTCTAATATCTATCTTCCATCATTGTTCAGGATTTAACTCTTTAGATATCCCATTTTAAGATGTCTCAATGTGTCTTTACTTTACGCCCTAAAATTTTTTTAATAAAAACAAAAGTTAGTCGAAAAGTCTTAGACTAAAGAACTAAATTGCCTTCCCTAACAACGATGCCAAAACTTGTTCGCCTAAGGTTACACCTGCTAAGTTTTAGTATTTATAACCTCGATAAATTTTGCAAGTGCACGGGTTGTTCGTGTAGTATCTAAGGTGTAGATCCCACAAGGAAGGGAACTAGTCCTAAAATCTAACAGCAGCTAAGATTGCAATTCCTAAATTAACAACTACTGCAGATATTAAAATTAATCAAACATTAATTATGAGAACTTAAGGCACCAATAGAACGAACAAAAGCCAACTCACATAAATAATCTGAATTTCAACCTAGAAGTGACCAATTGAGAGAAAGGGAGAATTTATTTGAAATTAAAGAAATTTTACTTAATTACGAAATTTCAGACTTAAAGGGCCTAGACGATCCTAGGGTGAATTACTCTCTCTCGAGTTATAATTCTTAACCCTAATTGATAACCCATGATTCAAATTATGGAAATTACGATCTCTCGATCCGTAATTGGCCCAAAACCTAAGTTAGTTCTAAAGATGTCTATTAACCTACCAGGAATCTATGTTCAATCTTTCGTTACAAGACTCTACCGGTTTGATTCAATTCTCTACCTATCGATTTACCTAACTCTCGTTAACCTAAATCGATGATTTTCACCGACTCACCCTCTCAGTTTATTGCCAACTTATGAAGAATCAAATTAAATCAAAATTAAATTGAATAAAACACAATCAAATCAATTTTATTAATCTCAAGAATAAAAACTTGAAGGTGAGTTTAGACAAACAATTCAACACTCAACGACAATAATTCTAATCAATCTCCAAATTTCATACATCAATGAAATCAAAATAAAAACTAGAAAATACTGTCGGAATGAATCTCGGAGGTCACGACTGCGGGAAACCACTTGTTCCGGAAAGTACATCACGTCAAGCGTGTATCTGTGCCTCTCTTCCTTCGTCTCCTTGCCTCTCTTCCTTACCTCCATAATTAACAAAGGTTTGAAATATGCTACTACGTCTCCATTCTTCCCTTTCGCACTTATTAGTGGTTGTCATTACCCGTCGAACCACTAAAGATTCTCCTTGAATTGGGTACACATCTATATTCTCACTTTCTTTCATGCCATCATCATACACAGGGTTGACACATCCTCCTCTTCTTCTTCTAATTCAGCGAGGTTCATCCTTCGCTCTGGACAAGCATAAGAAACATGACCCTTTTCTCCACAAGTAAAACATCGAATCTGTGAGCTGCTGCCAGCTTTAAAATTATTAGGATTATGGTGTTTGCTGCTCCAAACTTCACCAAAGCCTTCCCTTTTTCAATGTTGCCCATATTTCCTCCATTAGTTCAATTCATGTTGGCAGTCTCGCGACTGCTTCTGGGAGCTGATTGACCTGTTTTTTCATTGCGAATAGCTCCAGCACTCCTCTGAACAGCTCCATCAGTTTTTCGAAACAAAGGCCTTCTAGAACCATACCTTCGGATTCGTTTTTCTACCATTAAAGCCTGTTGCCTTGCTTCCACAAGGTTAAATAATCGAACTACTCTCATCTCATCCCTAATTGATTGATTCAAACATGCTAGATATCGAGAGGTCAATTGTTCATTAGTTTCATTCAACCCCACTTGAATTGAAAGGTTGTTAAACACAACTATGTATTCCTCCACACTTGAGCTCCTTTGTCTCAACGAATGGAACTTTTCATTCAATTCCATTAAGTAATCAGCTGGTAAAAATTACTTGCGCAACTTCGCTTTCATGTGTTCCCTAGTGCTAATTTTAGGCTTTTCTTGTCGTGCACGCTGCTCCTCAACTCGCTTCCACCATTGAAGTGCAGTGCTCTTCAATTTAAGTTTAACAAACAACACTTTTCTAGCTTCAGCCATAGGTTTCCATTCAAAATAAGTCTCTAAACTCATCTCCCAATCCAAATAGTCCTCCACATGCATCTTTCGATGAAAATCAGCAACTTCAATTCTAATTCCACCACCATTCAATTCAAGGGCATGGACTAACCTCTCTTCTAATCCACCTCTTATCGCATTGTTTGCGGGTCTAGCTACATGAAAGGGATTGTTATCCACTGAATCTTCAGTTTTAGCCTCAAGACTACCTTCCAGTACATCCGACAGGTCTTGGTCACCTTCCGGAATCTCCATTCCGGCTGCCACTGGTTCCCGTCGTTACTGTAAATCTTGCACCACTCGTGACAAGTCTGCAATCATACGTCTCAACTTAGCCATCTCTCCTTGGTTATCTTGATTTCCACGTCCACATGTTCTACTGCGTCCAACCATAGCTAAGCAATCAAAATCTAAGGATCTAACTTGCTCTGATACCAATTTGACGTAGTGTGGGAAGGAAAACAAAAATAAATAGAATAGAATAGGCTATAATTGACATAGATTGTAGCTAGAACTTGAAAATAGGGCTTAGAGTTTGTAGAAAAACCTCTAAAAGCATAAAATTATTTGATTGATAAAAGACATCCTTCAAAATCAAACATAGGCAGCCTATTTATATAGTATAGGACCTAATCCAACTCCTAATAGGAAAAGGAAATACTAATTAAAAAGTAATATGCTAATCTCACGATAACTAGGAACCCAAATAACTTAAGAACTACTAAATAGTAAGAAATCCAATTTTAACAAGGAAAACTAAACTAACTGCTCCTGCATCATAAAAAGTGAAAATCAATGCAACTCATCTGGAACCATTGAAAACTTCTTTTCAGGGTAATCCTAAAATAAGATAGGGCAAGTATCGGGTCATCTACAAGGAAATCATCATATGAAGTTCTACGCAGAGAAAAGAAAAAACTAAAAACCTTGTACAGTGAGCTGATGTCAAATTAAAAATTTTCAACTCTTTCATATTTTTCTAGGAGCAAAAAGAAGGACAGGTGAAAAACAGACCTCCGGATTTGCGTCGATTGACAGAACGATTCCTGTAGATTGAAGGGAAAATAAGAAAAATAAGGAGATCGTTTCAGGTCGAAAAAAAAGAAACAAAAAGATGATGACGAGTCAGTAATTAGACTAATTGGGGGTGGGGTGGGTTGCCTTAGATTAGGAGGAGCGTAGCGTTTGACGGCGGAGACAGTAGGATCTGGGGGAGCTGCTGTTTCCGTTGGAGGGTTTTCCAACATTTCTTCTGTCCCTGAGCCAGGAGGAATTGATTGCTCCTCTTTTTTTCTATTTTTGCCTATATATGCCTAATTTAATATACATAAGTAGACTTACGTCACCCCCTATTCTCGAAAATGCCACTACTGGAAGCCATTTCATCTGTATCTATTCTATCCATCCGCAGTAAATTCCATTCAATTGTATTACATACTGTTTTAGAATTAATATTATAAAATTAAGTATAATAATTTAATTTTTAAATTATTATTAAAATAATCATATATTAAATTTTTTCTTAAATATAATAACGTGATGAATCAGGTCACAGTACATTTTCACCATACGTATAAGGATCCGTGTTCATCTTATCAAGCTCTGCAATCCTATTGTTAAATAAATGCAGAAGAAGACTCCACACCTGCGGAAAGATTTTTGTTCACTGGGGTGCTATTTCAAGCATTTGATATGCTGCAGACTCTTCCCCTCGTAGCATTGGTTTTAAAGCTGGATAGATCAACTCTTCACGAACATTTCAATGTGTATTTTACCCATCCGTGTGTTGGTTTATGCCCTACAGCCAATCGCTTAGTCATTGTTCTATTAAGATTGGACATTAATAGAACGTAAAAAGACTAGCATACGTTGTGTTTTTCCTTATGAAGG
>JAOTAY010000004.1:11585762-11601008 GCA_025629805.1 Erythroxylum baracoense
ATGCATGAACATAGCAATACAATTTTACACATTCCTAACCCGTTCCAAATTACTATTTTACCCTTCCCATAGGTGAGGGGATGTTACATGCCCTATCAAATTTTTCCTTATAAACCAATCAAAACCCTATTTATTGCTTTAAGTATATAAGTTCCCTTCTAATTTAAGATCAGTTACCCTCAGATGTCCAGCATAATTCATGAGGTCATTTGCAAATTTTCTAAGATAGCACATACCCTGATTTCGTTATGAATGAATAATTAAACCAATTTGAGAGAAGAATGTTTTAAACTTAGTACGTAGACTTAGAGACCACTAACTCATAGGTACTAAGTGGGAATTTAGAAACAAATTAAACAAATTAGGTACCTCTATACAAAAATAAATTTATATTAGTGGCTAAAAGGTACATTCAAGAGGAGACCACAAATTTGGAGGAAACTTTTATGTAGATAGCTATATTAGAAGCTATTAGATTATTACTTGAACTTGCATCTTATATTAATTTCAAATTATTTTAAATGAAAGTTAAAATCTCTTTTTAGATAGTTTTATTTAAGAAGAAGTTTATGATGATCAACTACCTAATTTTGAAAATCATGATGCACCTAACCATGTGTATAAATTTTATAAAGCATTATATAGCTTAAAACAAGCTCCTAAATCTTGGTATGATAATTTAAGTGCATTTCATGTGAAAAATGATTTTACTAAAGGCATAGTTGATATAACTTTATTCATTAAAAAGATAGGGAAGATATCTTAACTATTCAAATTTATGTTGATGATATTTTCTTTTGTGCTACTAATGAAAGCATATGTAAAGACTTTTCTAAGTGTATGAATAGAAAATTCGATACAGACATGATGGGAGAGCTTAACTTATTTCTTGGAATTCATATAAAGCAATAAAAGAGTGCATCTTCATTAGTTAAGACAAGAACTCAAATGCTTTAGAATAGATCAAATCAAGCCACTGGGAACACCTATAAGTATTATAACTAAATTGAATAACGAAAAAGGAAAAGCTGATTGATGTAAAACTATATTGAGGAATGAATGGTAGTTTACCTTATCTTACCTCAAGGAGGCCTAACAATATGTTCAGTGTTTGTTTGTATGCTAGATTTCAATTAAATCCAAAAAGAGTTTGAACTTTTAAGTGTATACTTAAATACCTATGTGGTACCATGTCATTAACACTTTGGCATCCTAATTGGACAAATTTTGATTTGGTTGGATATTCAAATGTAGGTTATGTCAATAGTCTTTTAGATAGAAAGAGTACATCCGACATTTGTCAATTTTTAGGCAAAGCATTAGTGTTATAATTTAGTAAGAAATAAAATTTAGTTGCCTTATCAACTGCGAAATTCAAATATGTAGTAGTCAATAATTGTTATGCACAAATTAAATATCATTTTCATTAGAGATCATATGCAAATGATGATATTGAGTTAGAATATATTGATACATTACATTAATTGCCAATATTTTTATTAACAAATGAGTTAGAATAAATTTTACATGAGTAGTTAGTTAGAATAAATTTTACATGAGTAGATAGAACTAATATGATTGATTAGGATTTTCATAGGTGCTTAAATTTGATTTGATTGTTGTTTATTTGAATTATCATGTGCTTTATTATTTTAATAATATTTTGACAGACTTTTGGGTAATTGACTCTTTTGACGTTTTCAAAAAGGGAGAGATAAAGTTAGTGCTATTAGATTTATGGTAAGTGATTAATTTCAATGCTATCTTGGTAATATTTATACAAATGTTAATATTCACTTAAGATATATTAAATTGAAAGTTTTTTTTATGATGTGTCAATTTAAAGGAAGCCAACTATTCATGTTGTCTGATAATAATAAACTATATGTATTTAATTTTATCATTGTTTATCTAATATTACGAAATATTTTGTCATCATAAGAAAAGAGAGTTTGTTGAATTAAGAGAAGTTACAATATGTATTTTAATGATAACAAAAATGAAAAATAGAATAAAGATCAAGGAAGAATAATGCACGACAAAGTTATAAATGAATATATAATGATTATTGTACTACCTACTTAGTCAGTTTGATATTTTAGAGACTCAACATGCATAAACACATTATTATTTTAACTCGTTGTGTGAGTCTTTTCAATCATTAAGAGGAACTAAAGTTTTGATTTTAAAAAATTATTTTAATCTTTAAAACATACTTTGGAGAATAGTCATAAAAGTGTTTAAGTCAATTTTGCATTAAAAAATTAAATTTGAGCATTTAAAATGTTTGAATCATGATTTTAGATATATTAATTAACCAATATAGGTTAAAGTTATTAAAATTTATGTACCCTCGTAGCAACATTAGTTGATACATTGGTCGACGAATGTAATGAGTCACAATGATTGACCAATATTCCAATGGCCAATAGTGGTCAACCAATGCATAACAGTTAGTTCTTATTGCTCACAGCTATGTTGACCTCCAAACCTTGTAAACACATGATTTTTTATTGTTTTAGACATGAAAATATTTAAGTGTCTGATATACACATTTCTAAAAATTTTCCAAAGCATCTTGTTGCTACATTTTGAAGTGAGTGAGCCTTTAAGGTAATTAAAATGATCAAGTGAGGTCTTTTAAGTTGTGAATTCTTTTGCGAGTTAAGTTATTCTCCATCTTAGATAAAGATTACAAGAAGAGTTACTCTTCCTCGTAAAAAACAAGATCTTCATAAGAAGGTTCCTTTATGATTTGTTATAAGAAGAAAATGCAAATTCCATGAAGTATATTATAGATAGAAGTAGGTAAGTGGTACTATAAATTTATTTGACTTTCTTCTTTTTTATACTCTTTAAATTATTATTTGATTATATTATTGATTTATATTAAACTATTGTTATCAAATATTGATTCTTGTCCAATTGTATCCATTAGATAAAATATACTTGTTTAAATTATTAATACTCAATTTACTCTCTCCAATGCAAACCAACATAATCTTACATGATATAAAAGGCTAGACATTTCCTCTAATTTCACCACTATTTTGTTTTTAATCTATTTAACAAATTTATTGAGATAGAATTGTATTAGACAAGCATAACTCATAATTTTGAATGTGATTTTTTATTTTTTTAAATTTATTTAACTAGGGGTGGCACCCTGTAAGAGATAGATGCCCTATTTTATTAAAAAAAATGACAAGTACAAAACAAAGGGGGCATGAACCTGACCTGCCTGAAATAAATGGAGTTGACATTCACAAATGATCTAACACTAGATGCCAACCATCAAAGGCGTGATAATTGAAAGAAATTACAAAAGTTAATACCGTTGAAATCTATTGCAATTAGATAGTTCTTACTCTTAATCAAGGCAAGCTTGACGTATCTAAAGTCAATATACCTCTTAAGAAACTGAGGCATCAATGATTAAGTGTTGTAAATGGTCAAACTCTCCAATAAACATCCCAGATTTGCCAAGAAATTTGCTACTTGATTTGCCTCTTTAAAACAATGCAAGAAATCGTCCACAAAAGAAAACCTCAATCCCTCAACTAACCAATCCATCAGCTTCCATGGAATCTGAACTTTACCAAGGCACATGTCAACCAAAATTCTAAAGTCCAACTTGACTATTACACGAGAATTGGATGATAATTCAGCGCAAAGTTTCAATCCTTACAAAAGAAATTGCATTTCTACTTTCAGGCTTGTAACATGTTGCACAAAGAACGCAAATGCCAATACATACCTTCCCAACTTATCTCGAACAATCTCACTACCTCCTCCTATTCTTGGGTTTCCTCTCAACGAGTGTGATTTACTTGTATATTTCTATACGATGCCGAACTACCAGTATAAGAAATGAGTTATCTACGAACTTGTATTATATATTGCAAAACCCTGCTTGGTTTACTTTCTCTCGTCTTGTACTAGACGTAACATAGTTGAGAAATAGCTCCTTTTTTAATCGAATAGGCAAGCAGCAATTTGTTAAGGAAAAGCAGTTACAGTATAAAATGTTAGAAAAAACAAGTATATTTTGTGAACTCTACCAAACTACAAAGATCTGTCCATGAAAATTTTCCTAAAGACAGCAATGACATAAATCTGACAGACGTATTTGAAAGGTTATTTTTCAAGCAAGGTAGATGTACTTGTGCTTGTAGCCAAAGCGCACATGCGAGAGAATTATGTATACCGATGAATCCCAACCAGGGTGGAACTTGCTCAAGAATCAATATATTGCCAACGTCTGTAATTTCGGTAACAATAAGCATATGCGAACCCTCTCCACATCTCATGCTCTACCCACAAAAAGAATAATTACTAAATAAATAATTGAACGCTCAAAAAAGATCCTCCTGCCATCCATGCGGGCTCAGGTAACTAAACATGATGAATAACCAAATGAAGTTTGATGTTCTTCCAAACAAACAGTTCCATTTTTCTGCCATAGTTTTGGGGAACGTCAGTTTACAATACATCCAATGTACTACACCTCTGCATCTAAATAGCTACAAAAGGCCATCCCAAATTGTTTTATCAGTTGCGATCAAAGTAGATAACTGAATCGAGAAAAAGTCCATCTGCTGGAAGTTTTTTTCACTTACAAATCTACTCATTTTTTGCCAAGCATTGAGTTCAAGGTATTTAAAACAGCTCCTCTGAATTAAATTTGTTCCATGCTTCCTATTTTCACAGAAGATGACTTTGCATGAGCAGAACAAATGTGACACAACCAACTGTAAAACTAGTGTAAAGGATAACAAGGTAAAATTCCAAAGCTACGTTCCTTTGTGGTTTCAAGTAAAACGGAGAAATACCTTAAGCAAGTCAAACACTTTCTCAGCAATATACTTTTGCTGAATATTGGCACCCTTTTGTTGAACTTTGTCCGGGTGTATGCACAAAGTTGCCTTCCTATAAACCTTCTTGACTGCAGCAGCTGTAATTAAATCGGTCAAAGAAACAGGCGGCCAACCACATTCAGGCCAGAGCACCTGTTCATTGTATAGAAAAATATTAGCATTGAGTAGAAACTATTAACACTTGAAACAGCAATTTACAATGCCAAACTAATGCAAAGACTATCCACACAACCAAATGAAATAAGAAATATTGCACAAGATGTCTTATATGCCATTATGTACAGGTTTATGTAGTTCAGTATTTCATATGAATTTACAAATATGCATTTGGGTGGAAAACAAGTACAAAGGATCACATCTACTACGCAAATCAAGAACTTGAAGGTTGGTTCCCCAAACCCTTGCAGCAACATTTATATTCAGATTTTAGCAGCCGACAAGATCAGCATTTCTAGAAGCAAAATACTTGTATCATACGAGAAAACGATAACATATAATTTTAGCGAATTGCAGAGTTAAAGCCCTTTAAACAAAGGCTATGCAGGTTTTATCTAACTTAGGAGAGATGGATACACACATATTGCATTGTTGATAGTAAAGCACGTAAATTCCCTTCTTTCCCTGCTGCCCATCGCTTTATCTCAACATCTAATGTTTCAGCAATCATCTGAGATGCAAAATAAACCAATATCAGATCAATTGAATCTGGAAAGAATCATTACCACAAAGTGAAATATCATTAATGGAGTTACAAGCCAGATAAAACACAACATAAAGATCTCCTCAAGTATTTGAATGTCTGTCAGGTAAAATACATTGGGCTTCAATCAACTATAATTTGTTTCCAAATTCTTAGTTGCTGACATGACATCAATACTTCAGAAGAGCAATAATACATCTTGGTAACATTTATGTTCTGATACTTTCATCAGTATAACCACAAACCTCGAAAAGCCAGCTACAGCTAAAAATGATCATTTCTGTATTAGATGAAGACAACTAGAACTGATTTTATCAATTTCATAGTGAAATGTGATACAGATTCCTAAAACAAAGAGCCCAATATACTAAGCTTACATGTCTTTCTGATTGTTCCCTCTGAGCTTGAAGATCACGTTCATTCTTTTCAGCTAATGCCTTTGCCTGAACAGAGAAACTCAAGAAATTAAAACCATTGAAACTAGTATGTAAGTGCTTAACATTAAGCATATGGCATGAAATAACTCTTGAGTAGTACTATGAAGTCATAATAAAACAACAAATTACATACCACTCGCTCCTGAGTCCTCTGGTGGCGTTCCAACCTTGCTCTACGCCTTTCTTCAGTTTCCCCATCAATCTCTTGGAATTCTCCAGATAAACAAATTCAGTAAATTCAAACCAGCACGATAATTAAAAAATCAAAAACAAATACTGCAATCCAAACTTCAGCTACCTCCAAAAATTGAAGATAAATCATCAACAATATTGGCAGTTGAAGATGCTTTTCGCATGTTAGCTGCAGTTCCAACAGACGTCCTTTTAGGTACTTCAGGGCCTCCCTTGCTCTGGTTATCAAAGAAAGGATCCTGCATTAAAAGTTGAGAAAATTAATACACTTCAACTAGAATCAGAAATTGATGCCAACACAAAATCTTGAAGCAAGTTTTCCTAATCGGAGCACTTGCCCGAGGTCTTGGTGCGCTGCTTGCTCTAGAACTAAAGAATGATTCAAGATCACTGTCATTCTTTTGTTGGTTTGCCCTAGCTGCAGCAGCAGCTATTTCTACAGCAGTCAGTTCAGATCTAATACGAGCCTCAGCACTAGCAGCTCTCTGCCTTGCTTCTGTATTTTCCCTTTCACAAGCTTCAGCAGCAATCTTTTCTGCTCTTTCTCTTGCCTCAGTGGCAGCTCTTTCACGTGCTTCAGCTTGTGCTCTATGAACTGCAGCCCTTTCTGCCCTCTCTCGAGCTTCAGCAGCTGCCTTTTCTACAGCAGCTCTTTCAGCTCTTAGACGAGCTTCAGCAGATGCTCTTTCACGTGCCTCTCTAGTGGCCCTTTCCACAGCCTGTCTAGCCTTTTCCCTTTCAATCTCTCTTGCTCGTTCTCTTTCCCTCTCAAGTCTTCTTTGCTCCCTTTCTTTCTCCTCCCTTTCCATTTCACGAGCTTTCTCCCTCCCTTTCTCAAGCCTCCTCCGTTCTCTATGCTCTTCCTCCCTTTCCCTATGTTGCCTCTCACGTTCTATTCTCTCTTGCCTTTCTCTGAATTCTCTCTGTTGAGCATCTTGCATGTCTCTCTCAAGTTGAATTGCTTCTTTATTTCTACCAGCCTTTAGATCTGTCTCCCTCATTTGCCTGAATTTAACTTGAGCTTTATCCATAGCCTCCTCCATCGCAGCAGCAGAGGAATTGGTATCAAAATCTTCCCCAGAAAGAGTATCAGGATGTTCATTATTGTTGTTTCGGATCCTGCCAGTGGAAAAATCTTCAAGTTCATCAATTTGAGGGGCCATCGAGCTTCTTCCTGTAGGGCTTTGAGCATATGGACTGGAATTTGAGGAAAAGCCATTATCATCAACTTTTTTCCTCAAGTTTGCAGAAGAAAAGGAAGTTTCTGATTTTGAAATCCGAGGTGGCCATGGAGGTGGGGATCTTGAAGGAGGTGGAGCAATAGTGGGTTGAGTAAAAAGTGGAATTTCAGGTACGGTAAGCCACACATCATCTGATAATTCTAATACTTTTTCTGGTCTAGGAGATGTAATTGTCTCATTATAACTGGCATTCACATATGAAGGATGAGATACAGTTTGACTAGTAGATTTACGAAAAGAACAAGAAGCAGACGTATCAAATACAGATTCATGATGTTCTTGGAGATCTTCTGTTGACTTCTTGAATGACTTTCCCTCAGCATTCTCCACAGGATTTACAAATGGTTCCTTACTACTAGTAGAATAAGTACTTCCTATTCTTTGTTCACTCCTTAGAGGGCTCCTATCCTTTCCACTCCTAGTGCTCTCAGGTGAAACTGGAGGCACATATTTTCCAAGATTATCAAGGGGATCTATCTCATCAAATGCCCCCCTCTTATTAGATGAATTGTCAACAGAACTACTGAATCTGTTAATTTCTTCCAGCAGATCAGTGAAAAACCCCAAAGAAGAAGCTGAAGGCGTAGAAGTAGACTCTAATACTACAAAGGGGTCTTCCGTTACAGTGGTTGCTGTCTTGGCTGAATTAGAAGATGGCTTTTGGGATTGAGTAGGATCAGAACCTAACCTGTGGAGAGTAATGACTCACTTATAAAAATCAATAATTGAACAAACAAGAAACAATTCCCAGCATATAAAAACATGGTGGTGAAAAAGTATACTAAAATCAACCCCAAGCATGGTTGAAGAATCAAAATAATTCTCTTGGTCTGGTTTGCCAGTCCAAACCTGTAGCTTGAATGAGAAAACATCCTTCACAAGTAAACTAAAATTTAAATAAAATGTTTGTAATTTTAGCAGAAGTTACAGCGGCATCTAGAAGCAGGATATAAGCTGCAAAAAGTTATTAGTTAAAACAAAATCCACGGAAAGCCTTTCAATACTCCAAGTGAGATCCTGCATTAATAACCAAATGACATGCAACTAACCTTTTTTTTTGAAATTTTTTTTTTGGAAAAATGACATGCAACTAACTTTACTCCATCTTGCCATGTTAAAAATAACATTCAGTTAGGTGTATGACCATTGTTAGGGCTTCAATTAGCAACAATTCAACTGGTAAATAGCAAAACAAAAAGTCAAGATTGTTGTAACTTTGTAACTAATTAGCAAGACATAATTCAATACTAGTAGCGCCTGCAGTTCAATAACATAATAAACTTCTATTTTTCTATTGTAGTCTTCAATTTTAATTTTCTATTTTTAGTTTCCATTTTTCTTTCAAATAAGAACAAAAACTTGTTTAGTTGTTAATATTAATGAAGTTATATTTTTATCACTGATAATAATTACATAGTAGATAAAATTTAAAAACAAATTATTTTTAATTAAATAAATTTATTTTAATCTCTTATATAATATTTATTAACAAAAATTATTAATAAAATTATTTTATTTTGTACACTTTTTATTTAAAATTTAATATTTATTTTAAATATATTTTAATTATTAAATCAAATTTTATTTAAAATTTATATATTTTGAAGATATTTAAATTTAATTATATTTATTAATAATTATTTAATTTAATTTAATTATAAAAATTAAATAAAACTATTAAGTAAAATTAAATTATTAATAATTCTTATTAAAAATTAATAAATTAAATAATTAATAATATAAATTTAGTTAATAGTAAATCAAATAATGAAAAAAATAGAAACAGAAAACAAAAATCAGTTTTCATAATTTTTGAAAACAGGAAGAAATCAAAACTAAAAATAGAAACCAAAAATTAAAACAAACAAGTTTTTTTTACTGAAATTGAAAATAAAAACAAAAAAGTCAAAAATAAAAATGAGAAAAACAAGCCCTGAATTTGCATAACAATAACATCCAGATAAACAGTACACCACTTGGAGTCAAATTCTGAAAAGACGGTGTCGCTACTATTTGTGTGATTATAGTTCGCTAATTCTTTTCACCATCAAATTTACGTTTCCAGTGCAGCCCCAATGAAGAAATAAAACCATACAAACTAAATATGACTTAAAGATGAGGAAGCAATTTTACAACCTATATGTGTTACCGAATTTACATTTATAGCTTCAAGCACAACTTCATAAGGGCTACGTTAGTAGAGTGAAATTTCATTAATGGTACTGTTAATCACAATTAATAAAAAAATCCAAGACTTGGATCAATAGATCAATCAAAATCCTTAGACCACTATAACACGACACCCGTAGACACCTAAATTGATCAATCCCTCTTAATATTTAGGCAGGTGAGTATAGAATGGCATATGATCAAGAGTTACTAATTTAGAGAATATTAATGTGAATTTCTAGGGTAAGGAATCGAAAATCCAACTCAAAATAAAACAAAAATGAAATATTGAGGTGATCAACAGTATAATGGTAGACAAGGTCACAATCTAACATCATGCAAGAAAAGGACAAATGAGTAATCATACAATTTAGTTGACTGCTCCGTTTGATCAAATATACTTCTTTCATGAAACTTTCCCTGTTCGAAGATGTATAAAATTTCAAATCAGGTCCCTCGGAAAAAAGAAAAGGATAAAATAATAATCTAAATCCTTTAACTATACAACATTTTGGCAAGCAATGTCTAGATGCAATGTCAATGATAGCAACTTTAGTTACTGATCTAACGGGATCAACTTCTGAATTTCAACTCAAGATAACTGATAAAGTCACTGATTCTGCAATTATTTATACCTGCTTAAATTGGGAGCCGTACTGGCACCAAAGACAGACACAAAATCATCGAAACGATGTGAATCCTTATGTACTCTGGCACTCCCTCTCTTTGCTCCTGTATCCTTTTTACCTAAATTCACTATCAAATCATCAAAAGGCGATGAGCTGTTTAGCGACTTATGCTTAGGAGAAGAAGCTGTCCCGATTGAAGCAAACACATCGTCATACTTCGCCGACGAAGCCCCACCGGATGACGCGTTTTTAATCCCTGGCAATCCGCCAAAAATATGGTCATCGTAGACCGGCTTATCGATAACCGGCAACGAAGACGACTTGGCATTCTGATCCTTGAAAATAGAGTCGTAATCAAACGACGGAATCGAAGAAGACGTGGTGGTCGCCGTTCCGCTCCTAATTCTGGCAGCACCGCGCGATTCAGAGTACTTGGGAGGACCACCGAAGACGTCGTCGAAGAGAAAATCATCGCCGGCACGGTTGTGATCATCGAAGACGGGATTGGAGGACGATCGGTGGGTGGATCCGAAGCTGCCGGAGGAGAAGGAAGGACTGTTAGATGGGCCTCCGCGCTGCGGAGCCATGGGAGTCGACTTGCCTTGAGGCTTGTAACCGAAGTCACGTTGGAGGAGACCTGGAAAATCGTCCATCAATTGATTTTCAAATGCTGGGATACGTCTGTCTGTATTTTCCCTTTAAGGTGGCGGCGAGGGGCGTTTTGGGGAATTTGATTTTCAGATCTAATTGTTTCAATAAGGCTGGGGTATATAGTATTAGTAGTAACGAATCCAAAAACAAAGAGAGGGAGAAAGACGAAGATAATATTAATAGGCGAATGCTATAACTAATAAAACTGGAGTGTCAATTATCGGAAATTTTATTTTAAACTTAGTTTTTAAAAAGGCAAAAGAAAGCGGTGTTGATTTTTACGTATGTATTTTTTTCGGACAAGTAATAAATAAGTATGGGAGGAGAAGAGAGAGACTAGATCCTAATATTCTCTCCCCCTTTTTCTTCTTCTAGTATTGCTCAGCTTTTTCCCTCCGTGCTTCTCTTGTCAAATTCCTATGTATTTCCTATAGATTTTGCAATTTCTTTTCTAAGTTATAAGGAATTGAATTATTGAACTAGCTCCCCAATTACAGCGTACACGGTTGTTACTACAAAAGGCCAACATCGGCTAGTGAACATTTTTATGCACGTTCTTAACCAATGTGATGACTAAAACAAAATAATATAGTTGTTATTATACCTTATTAAAAAATGATAAAAATATAAAGATATGAATTAAGAATCTTAATTAAAAAATGTTTGACTTAACTCACCTATTTTGCATCATGCAACCACTTAACAATTAACAAAAAGAAATAAAAGAAAAAAATTATTCATTTTAAGTTCCTCGTAGGCTTGGGCTCATGCTAGGTACTTGGACATTAAGTATAAGCCCAACTAATTTGAAAATGTCTTATTTGGTTCGTACTCTTCAGAACTTAAGATTCAAATATGAATTTGAAAACATTATAGATTAAAAGAAAATAAAACATGTAACTTATATGACACATTAAAAAAATCATATCATCTCCCTAATTATTGATCTAAAACAACAAAACGTCTTATTGTTAGAGAGAGAAGATCTTGCTCCTTTCTAAGATTTTTATGGGATGACTGTATAATTGCTGGAATTCCTAAGGGCCTGATTGGTTGGATGTTAATTAATGGAACAGAACGGAACAAAATGGAACGAAGAGAACGGTTTATAATAGAATGAAATGTAATATAGTGAAAAATTGTTTAAGAGGGAAGGAAGAGTTCATAATGTAACGTAGTAAAACATTACTTGGAAAATGGATAGAGTAGAATGAAATGTATAATAAATGACTATTATATTCCTGATATTAAAATGGTTGTTGCAAGATATTTAATGTTATGATTTTAAAACAGAAATCATGTCTAATTAAAAAGTCAAGCAAAACCGTGACAAATAATTTTTTATATATTTTATATCTTAAAATAATACAAATTTTATTATTTTATTATTAATCATATATAATTAATTATGTAAAAATATTATTATTAATTATTTAATCAATTTTATTTTATTATATGTGATTTATATTTAAAATTATTTATTTTTATTTTTATTTTTATAGAAATATATTCAAACAATTAAAGAATAATTTTTTTATTTTTTTATTTTCATTAATAAAAATTTTATTAAAATTTTTATTTTATTATTAATTATATACAATTTTATTAATAATATAAAATATCATTATTAGGGTAAGGAGAAATAATATAAAAATATTATTAATTATATACAAGGGGGTTAGGGTTAGAAGAAAAAATTAGTATTAAGAAAAATTATTGAGGGTACATTAGGTAGTATTATTTATAAGTTTACACTCCATCCTAAACCTCCCTAATCGAAGGTTTCTTATTTTCACTGTTTATGATGGAATGGAACGTAACATGAAACTCTTCGCTTCCATCTCATTCTGTTCTATTCCATTATGAAGCCCTCAACCAAACGATGGAAGTGTATTATATTCCATTCTATTCTATTACTAAACCTCCAACCAAACAGACCCTAAAGGTGAGGTGCCTCTCTAAGGTGCTGGTTTCTACTTCTTCTCCCTTTCTTTAGCAAATTTCCTATTGTTTCTACTTCTTCCATCCTTGATTCTTTCTACATCTCCTCTTTTTGTTTCTTTATCTAAGCCTCTCCTAGTAATACCTTTGATCTACATCTTAGTACCTTAAACCTTTTCATATATCAATATGAGTTTGTTTATCTTCTTATTATTTCTATCTAGTTTTTCTTGCTCTCCCCACTTTTTTCTTCCCTTCTCCTCATATCCTTCTCAACTATTCTTCCCACCCTTCGACCTATCCTTTTTTATGTTTAGTTACCTTTTTTTTCCTTTTAATTATATTGAACCAATTTGGTCCCTTTCCTTTCAAAGGGTTTCTCATTTTAGCACCAAATGGTCATATCCCAATCCCTAATCTCTTAAACCCAACTAAGTCCCCTTCTGCACCCATCTTTAACCCTTCCACTTTAAAACCAACTCCTGACGAAAATTCAAAACCTATTAAGATTGTTCTTTAACCACCTTTAGGTATTAGAAAGACATAGGATTAGGTTATAAGGAACTTGTCTGGTGCCCCTAAACTCCACTACTACCCCTTACCATGTTAGAAGAGAAAATCTTATTCTCAATTGACTTAGAAACTCTCAAAGAAGGGGCTCATAAGTGGGAAGCCATCTCATAGGGTTCTTTCTTAACATAGGACCCTCTTTTACAATATGCAGGCCTGTGTAAACCCCGCTAAGGGAAGCAGGGACTCCTAGAAACCATAGTGGACAATGAAAACTTGTTCCTCTTAGGTTTGAATTGATAAATATGGCTCACAAGGTTATTGCATCATACCCTTAAGACTTCAACAACCGCTTTTCTTATAAGCATGGAAGCTGGCATCACACTTCACAATTTAAAGAAAAAATAGCTACTTTATGGATAAACTTCTATAGAATTCCACTGGAGTATTGGATAACAAGGGGGCTAAGCCATTTGGTGAGCTTAATTGAAGAACTGTTATGTATGGATGATACCATAACAAGAATTGAGTTTGGTGATCTTTGTAAAAATATGCATACTAGTGGATGTTGATTAACAACTCCTTAAAGTCATACCAATTTTGAGATTAGATAAAGAAGACAAACTTTTTTAGGATATGGTCTATGTTACTTATTCATAAAAATCTAATAGCTCAAAGTAAAAGAAGTCGTAGATCTTTATAGATAAGAGATTCAAAACTGGCAACTCATCTGAACTGCTTGAGGAGATACAGGACAAGGAGGTTGAAATCCAAGTCAATGAAGATGAGGGCAAGGATTTGGGTCCCTTAAGGTAGGATGCGGATGGAAATGCAATATTAATTCATAACACCAAAGAGGTGATGGATACACAATATTAATTCATAACACTAATGAGGTACTAACATAATAACTAAAAAGCCCTAATATTTCAACAAATGTAGAGGATCGAATCATAAAGAAAACTCAGAAAATCTTGCACAATAATTAGTATGAAGACAAGATAAAGGGGTCTATTACTCCTACTAAGGAAGTAAGATCAAGCTAAAAAATGATAATAACTAAGGCTGAACTTGAATTCTAGACAATCTTAAGAAGGAAATCAAAGAGGAAACTAAGGAACAAAAAAGCACCACCTAAAAAATGTCAATACTCGCATGGAATATAAATGTTGGACCCAGTTTTCGGAGTCTAACTTTCATGCTGAAAATCATGACACATGAGCTATTTCCAATAGAGAACACCTCTTCCTCAAGGAAGAGCGTTGGTGAGTCCACCATTTCACATATGTACCTGCTTCGGGGCTATTGGCATAACTTTTTCTATAGGCATTCAATTTAGGGTTCCTTTGTATAGTTTGAAAGAGGACTTCAAGAGCTACAACTTTTATGAAGACCTCAAAGACCAATTGTATCTTCTGAAGGGTCGAAAATAGGGCAGAAGATAAATCGTGAACAGTAACACAGAAGAAGTTGCGAACAATAACACAGACGAAGTCTGTGAACAGTGACACAGAAGAAGTCTGTGAAAAGTAACACAGACGAATCTGTGAACAGTAACACAGACAAATCTGTGTACAGTAACACAGACGAATCTATGTACAGTAACACGGACGATACTCTTCAACTAATATAACTTCTTAACTTCTTCTTATAATCCTTGGCCTATGATCTATCCTCTGTGCTCTATCCTCTGTAGTTGAATTTTATCTTCTGTGTTGACCACTTATCGTCTGTGGTTTATCCTTTGTGTTTTATCCTCTGTAGTTGACTTTTATCTTTTATGTTGACCACTTATCATCTGTGGTCTATTCTCTGAGTGATCACGTGTCCTCTGTGTTCTGACGTCATCACAGACGATACTCCTCCTCTCTATTCATCCTTTCCTCTGTGTTCTGACGT
>JAOTAY010000004.1:11627290-11637335 GCA_025629805.1 Erythroxylum baracoense
TATTGGGTTTAATTGATTCATCTGCGCAGATCTCATTCGCAAAGGTATAGCTTTTTCTACATAGGTCCAATGTTTCTGAAACTTTCTAGACTTCTATCTAACACACCAATTCACATATTTTCTTTTATGACCATTTTCTAATTCAGTCAATAAGGCTTCCAAATATCCCATTTACAATCACCCTTAATATTCTGTCATGAGTTGGACCCATCCTGTCTAAAATCATTATAACTTATTCATTTCTCATCCAATTGAGGTGATTCAAATTTACATTTTTAATAGACTAATAAGGTTATAACATATCCAAAGATGGATTAAAAATTATGAAATTTCCATTTATTGTGATTTTTATAAAGCTGTCCTGTTTCTGTTCTCTTCTGTGTCATTAAAGTCAGTAACACCCTTCACTTATTTAGCCATCTCTCACAGAATACTCATCCAATTAAAATGCCGTTTATACAAAACTTAGATGACACATTTTCAAGCATTTCATAATAGAACTCATCAGCAAATTCTGACTCTAAAATCCTCAAACAATTAACTTTCATTGCGTGTTTCAATCCCGCTGGTATTCTGAACCAGTTTCAATTCTGGACTTTTCTCATTCGATTGGCTCACCCTAAATTCGTAACAACATTCAGGGATACAGAAGACACCTGTATCTACAACTTCCAAGTTTTTCGTTTCTCCAAATTCACACGTTAAATAGCTCAAAAAAAATGTATAAGGAGGACCTACGAATCTGCCTCCCTCGGAAGCTTTGAACTCCAAACCCTAGGTTTTGGTTTAGCCCCAAATCACCATAGAAAATGAAATTTCATCATGTTTATCAGTCATTAAACATCAAAGAAGAAGAATCCATCATCAAAATCACCAAACCCATAAATTTCATCAAGTGGGTTTCATAGTTATGGTAAAAGAAAATGAGAAACCCAATTCCAATTGGTAGAATCAAGTGTCGGGATCGAGGCTTACCGTTTTGTATCGATTAATTGGCTTGATTCTCCTTCACTTTCTTGTCACAAAGCTTGAAAAAATTTGAGAGGAGCTTCCATGGTGAATGTCGTAAGTGAGGGAGGAGGAAGAAGACAAGATTTTGTCTTATTTGTTGTTATCTTCTTTTATATGCCACTTTGTTCATTATTTACAAAAATGCCCCTCTTGTATTGGTTCTTTCAAAATCTGCTCGTACAATTTCCTGTGACAACCAAAAAAGTGTCAAACATTGTTAATTTGATGTCACCAAAAATTATAATTCACTATCTTGGTTTTAATGACATTACTCTCTGTTGTATCAGGTAAATCAGATACCGGGTGTTACATATAGTTACACTCTACACTGATTTAACAAATAAAAAAATTAATTATGATTAATCAATAAATTAATTAGATATAAATTACAATTAATAAAAAATGGACAGTAATTCTAAATATACACCCGTGAAATTGAATTAATATACGAACGTGTTTTTTAAAATTTTTAATTAAATCATTTTTTTATTGAAAAGGGTTCTTATAGTTTGATTAAGGAAAGAAGAAAGAGAATTTAAGAAGGCTCTGTGTTACGGCTGTGAGATCTTAAGTCACACCGTGAAACTCCTTCACGGATAATTTCGTTTAAACCAAGCCAAAAATCTATCTTGAAATAATAAACATTGTATATATAGATATCTTTGTAGTCTTTGGTTCAGACCTAAATGGTATACTATTTGTAGGAAACTAAAAAGATCATTATCTAATATAAAATAACATATTTCAATAAATTTCATAGAGATTTGTGCAAATAATAATGACATGGAAATAGAACATAGAATGTATGCAAATAGACAGAATGAATGCATTATGAGATTAATCTATAAGATAGTTTATTTCTTTGACAAATTTTTTCGATTTTTACGATTATTTCTTAAGATATGTTTGGACAAATGAATCAGTTGAGCAGCTTTAAGTGCTAGTTGAAAATTATTATTTGTTTTAGCAAGTTCGAAATATTCTGTGTATCTCTGAATTTCTTTATTATGATTGTCTTCTATTTTATCACAACTTCTAATTAAATGTTTGAGCATAGCTTTTTCATAAAGATAGTTTTATTAATTTAAGGGAAATGGTACAAGATAGATCTGAGTGATACAAGAAATCTAATCTATAAGAGGCTTTAGTAAATTTTGATAATATTTTCTCGTTCTAATTACTATATCCTTTAGTTCGTTGGTGAGTACAATAAGTATACTGGTTTCATACATCTACACATCTGCGTGCATCGAGACTATTATGTGCAAACTTATTTTGTGCATGATATCTAGCAAGTATATCATCTAATGCCTGTTCTCGTTCATATGTCTCTTTGATATGATTTTTCAAATATCGTTTTTGTTCAAAATAGCCTGAGTTCATCTGTTAAAGGAAAAAAACGTTTATCAAGTAATTTACTTATTGATTATATAGGTGCTTTGTTAATGTGAGAAATGATGAAAGGAAAGATAATAAGATGTGATGAATATATATGATGAAACAAGAACTTCTAAGAGTTGCATACATTTTTCTCCGTAAACGCTTAAATGCCAAACTGTAAGGTAAGAGCTGAAGGAGAGTTAGGTAGGAAATTGAAAGAGAGTATTTATTTCATAATGAGCTGAAGCTCGAAATACATATATATAGGCAAGGAAAGGAATCTAAGCTCAAGAAAAATGGCCGACAAACCTAAAAGCGTAAAGAAAAGAAAAGAAAAGAAAAGACACAAAGCAATAAAGAAAACTAAAGAGTACAATAATTTACAAAGAGAAAAGACTAAAGCAGACAAATCTGCTTTAGTGACTGGCCTCTGTGGGGCCTACATTGCTTTTGCTGGTTTTGTCCTTAGTCTCTATCCTTATTCTTTAATAATTGCTTCGATTGAGCCCGTTTCTTCTTGATCTCCATGTGGATCTCCATGTGTTTTATCCTGTGTAGTTGAAGGGCAATATTTGCATTTATGCTGAGGATAATGCTGTAATTGTTTACAGAGTGCATATTTCCAAGTGTTTGACAGATCATTAAAAAAGCGTTTTAGTGTGATAAAGGGACTGACAAATTTTTGAATCAGTTGAAATGCATCGAATTTGAGTGCTGACTTGTATGTTGATGTCATAATTTGATTAATGCCTTTATAATTCACTTTAACTGTTGAATCTGCTTGAATCTGAATTCCTTGCATAAAGACTCCTTCAAGGCAATGGAGGTTGAATTGATTAATTAATTCCCATTCAAATGGGTGCTTTGGGGATTCATCAATGCCAGGATAAAGGTCGTTGCTTATTCCAATATGGATAAAAGCAATTCGAGGTAATTTGATCTCTGCATCCTATAAGTCACCTTCTTTGAAAACGGGATAGCTACTCCAAATCTTTATAAAGATTTCGCGATCTTTGGCAAAGAGATCTTTATAATTCTTAACTGCTTGAAGAAATCCAGCTAGAAATTCAGAGAGGATATTAAGATTGGTTAAATAAATGGTATCTATAACTCCATTCTACAAAAAGAGGTAGGTAGTTAAAGGATCAGCTTCTGGGAGAATAATTGCCTTTGGTCCATACTTACCACGATTCTGTGGATAATATTGATAAACCTTGTGCGCTTCAGTCCATGTATTGAGTGATTGAAAGCAATTGTAAAACATTTCTGAGGTTAATCCTTGATTCTATTTGCAAAGCTGTGGTTGGTATAGCATTGATGCGATCCATATTGATAGGTTTACCTAATGATATCATTTTGTTTGTAGCAGGAACAAGTGCTTCCAATACTTGTTTATATTGCGGTCTTAACCTTAGATTTTTAAATTTGGAGAATGTTTTTTCAGTGTTAGCTCTTGAGGTAAAACTCTTATGTAAAATACCTGAACAGCCGGTGATGTGTATGACAGCTTTATCCCATTCGTCATACAAACCCGCCATTGGGCCATTATAAATGACATAAGTTTTTCCTCTAGAGGCGTCTTGCTATTGTTGAGATTTTAGTGGATTGCTTGATTGTATAGATGTTGTGTTTTTGGTGATTTGGGAAGGGGTGATTAATGGAATAGTATCTATAGAAGTAGTAGTTGATTTAGGATTATTGGTAGTTAGAGGAATGGTTGTAGCTGTTTATTGGTCTTTTGTATTTTGTTTCAAAATCTGGATCGTAGTTCGAAGTTGGTTGATCTCTTTAGTGGTACTACCAACTTGCTATTGTAGATTTATCAATTATATTTCCTTTTGTGCTAATGCTTCTTCCAGACTTAGGATGGCTGCTTCCATTCTCTTGTTAAAATATCTGCAAGAAAATTGTCAGTAGATTTTATATATTGTACCTGAAATTGATACTGGTTGAGCTCAAGTTGCCATCGGATGAGATGATCCTGATTATAATTGGCTTTTATATTATATCGAATGAATCCACATAAATATTTAGAATTTGTTTGAACTATAAATTCAACCGGTAATAGATCAATGCATCATTTTCTCAAAGTTTTGAGGCAGGAAAGTGTTTCTTTTTCATGAATTGGATATTTATATTTAGGGGGATTGAATGTCCCATTTATATATTTGCAAAGTAAATATTTTTTTGATTGGGAGGTTGTACCAAAAGGCATCCAGCCCATGTATCCATATTGGCATCAATATGAACCAGTAGTGTATCCTTGCGGAGATAATTATATAAAACAGGTAAATCCTTGCACAAAGCTTTAAGTTTTATAACGGCTTGAGTATTTATATTAGTCCAATTCCACTGAGATTTAGTACTACATTTTAGTTGTAAAACTTTTCTTTCTTTAGCCAAAATTTTAGAAAAGCCTTGATCAGAAATATAATTTAAAATACCTAAAAATTGTTGTACCTAAGTTCTATTGGTTAATTGATTGGGAAATTCTTTAATTTTATTTAAAATATTATGTTGTAGTTTTATATATCCATTTTGGAATTCAATTCCTAAATACTCAATATTTTGTTGTGCTATTTTAGCTTTTTTTTGCTAAGAATTAATCCTTTGTCTTGACAACGTTTTAACCTTTTTTAAATGATCTAGTTTATCTTGATTAGAATAGATAATAATATCATCTATATCCACAAACGTAAATTCTTCCAATCCTTCAAGATTTTTATCCATAAAGCGTTGATAAATACTAGGTGCTTGTTTTAATCCAAATGGTAATACATTCCATTGATAGTGTTTTTGTGGGGGACATGTAAAAGCAGTTAAAGGTTTTGTATTGTCATGTAATCTTAATTGCCAATATCTTGATTTTGCTGATTTTGCATCTAAAGTTGTAAACCAGGTATGCCCTTTGAGTTTAGTTATAATATAATCTTTGCGTGGAAGTTTATATGCATCACCTATAGTTGCTTCATTTAGTTTTTTATAATTTATAACCATTCTAAGTTTACCACATTTTTGTTCAGCAGAATTATTGATATAAAATGCAGGTGCTGAATGTTTACTCGTACTAGGGGAAATTAATTGTTTGGCTAATAAGTCTGCACATTCTGTAATAAATTCTTGTACATCTTGTTGACTATATGGAATATTATTTCAAATATTAACTTCTTGTGTCGGATCTTTGAGTTTTATTTCAATTAATTGTAGATTATTATTTTTTATTGGATCTAAAGGATTTTCACTACAAACATTTTCTAATTAGGTATCAATTTCTAGTTGAATAGACATATTGTTTAGAAGATAAAACTGAAGATAATCTAGTTTGGTGGTTATTAGTTGTAATGTTTGACAATATGTAGTATGATAAATCGGAATTTTGAGAATGATTGATTTTTGGTTTAATGTTTTAATATATGGTGTTCTTAAGGTAATATAATGTAAATATTGACAAAATGGATTATATAATTTTAGAAAATTATAGCCTAAAATTAGTGGTAATCCTGATTCTTGTTGATATATAGAAGGTACTGAAAAGGTGAATTTTTCTATTATAATATTATTATAGTAATTGATAAAAAAATAAATTTAAAACTTCCATCTGCTATTCATATTTGTAATGGCTTTTTTAATTTTTTCCAATTAGATAATAATTGTTTAGAAGCAATATAAATAGTTGCTCTTGTATCAATATATGCATTTACTTTTTTGTTCTGAATTATTACTTGAATAAAAGTTGTATTCGGATTCAGTTGACGATTCTGACTTGCTTTCTGTATGAGATTCATAATGATATATAGAAGAAATAGCTGAGTCTGTATAATAATCAGATTCTATAGGTTCTAAATCTGCTTGAAATGCTGAATGTAATATATGGAGTTTTTCTTGATATTTTGTATTAGGGTTTTTACATTTAGGACATGTATTTGCATAATGTCCTTCTTCTTTATATAACCAACATTTACAAGATTTTTTCTTTTGTGGATAATCCTTTCTTTTTAGTTTAAATTGTCTATATTTATATCGTCTAAATTGTTTTTTTATAAGGGATATATGGTCATTTTCGGTAATAACGACGAGGATATCGTTTCCATTTATAAAACTTATATGGTTTTTTCTTTTTCTTTTTGTAAGAGGAGGATTTTGTTTCACATCCATATTGTTGTAGTACTTCTGCATAGTTGGAACAACAAGGTTGAATATCTTTATGTCTTAATGTTCGTTGTAATTTTGATTCAAAACATTGTTCTGCTAAAATTTCTTGATTAGAATAGCTCCACGTAAATTATAAGCAACCGCTCGTGTAGCTCTTTTTTCTTGAAATGTGGCTTTTACTTTTTGATTCATTAGGTAGGGTAATTTTTGAATATAGATTTCCTGTTCAGGTCTAGTTAATTTGTAGTAGTATTTTTTAAATTCACATACATATTCGTCTAAATGACAAATATTACATATACGCATATTATTTAAATGTCATAGAGCTTTTAATCGTTCGTGATGTGATGCTTCTTGTTTAAAGGAAAGAATATCTTTGCCTAAAAATTCTTTATAAATTTGTCCAGCGATAACTTCAATGTTTGCATATTATTAGAAGTTTGTTGATATGCAGATGTATTTTTAAAGGCATCTGCATTATCTAATAAAAATGATTGTACAATTCCAGTTGTTTTTAAATTCACATATATATTCGTCTAAATGACAAATATTACATATACACATATTATTTAAATGCTATAGAGCTTTTAATCGTTCGTTATGTGATGCCTCTTGTTTAAAGGAAAGAATATCGTTTCCTAAAAATTCTTTGTAAATTTAAGTTGTGATAAAATCAAAGAAAATCATAATAAAGAAATTAAGAGATATACGGTATATTTCGAAATTGCTAAAGCTAATAATAATTTTAAACTAGCACTTGAAGCTACTCAACTAATTCATTTGTCAAAACATATCCTCATAAATAATAGTAGAAATAATTTGTAAGATAGATGGTATCAATGAGTTCACTATGAAAAAATAGATAAGTGGTTAAAGGGTCTGCTTCGGAGAATATGATTACTTTAGGTCCATATCGGCCACGATTTTGTGGATAATACCGAAAAATTTTATGGGCTTCAATTCAGGTGTTTAATGGAGAATTCATGCCTAGTGAACCCGACGTACCAAAAATCGATATGCCTGGTTCTAAAAGTCCTCAATATGACACAGAAGATACGGTATCTACTATTGCAGGTCCTTCACAACCAGACAACTCTGGTTTTCAGGATGTTCGATAGATTAAACTTCTTGTATCACTAAGATCTTGTATCACTTCCCTTTTTAATAAAAATATCTTCTTTATGACTTACTTTGAAACTAAAGCTATGAAACAAAATCTTCCTCTTATAAAAAAAAAAGAAGAAACCATATAAGTCTTATAAAAGGAAAAGATATCCTCGCCATTATTATCA
The DNA here is from genome assembly GCA_025629805.1 of Erythroxylum baracoense. Taxonomy (NCBI): domain Eukaryota; kingdom Viridiplantae; phylum Streptophyta; class Magnoliopsida; order Malpighiales; family Erythroxylaceae; genus Erythroxylum; species Erythroxylum baracoense. The sequence continues at coordinate 11,635,126 of JAOTAY010000004.1, forward strand.
AAAACGACCATATATCTCTTACAAAAAACAATTTCGACGATATAAATAAAGAACATTAACTCAACATCAAATTACTACTCCTTATCATTAGAATGACTGAATCCTCGTCAAAACCAAAGATTCAACTATATTAGATGTAGATAATTTAGAATTAACGGAATCTTTAAGAACTTTTCATATAAATACTTTATTATCTATGATAAACAAAAACAAATTGCTAAAACACATCTAAATTTAAATCAGATTCTATAAGTTCTATTGAGGATAAGTATTTGCATAATGTCTTTCTTTTTTATATAACCAACATTTACAATTCTTTTTTTTTTTATAAGAGGAGTATTTTGTTTCACATCCATATTGTTGTGGTCTGCATAGTTTGAATAACAAGGTTGAACCACTCCATACGTAGTTTATCAAATTATTACAATGTTTTAAGTAACATACAATTCGTTTCAGGTGGTAGAGTGTACTTCCTCAGTGAAGCGATACAAGATCTGGCATTCTTCGGGAAATCTCACCCCCCGCCAACTACCGACTAAAAGGAAGACACTGCTCTTTCAGGAGGAGCACAACGCATTGAAGACGCGCGAAACCCCGAAGGTCTTTCATGGTGTGAAGAATTGGTATATCTGAATCCTCTCTCTCACTCTCTCTCTCTCTCTATATAAATGTGTATGTTATGAATGGATCAACATGGCCATGTTTTGGGGCTGGAATATGTATACAGGTATTGCTGTACGGGCAATGTCAAACTTACGTACCATACATGGAATTTGCATGCCTGTACACATATCGTGTCCAAATTGCTTGGGCTTTCTTAGGGCTTATTATGAATGGATCAACATGGCCGTGTTTTGGGGCTGGAATATGTATACGGGTATTGCTGTAGGGGGCAATGTCAAACTTACGTACCATACATGGAATTTGCATGTCTATACAAATATCGTGTCCAAATTGCTTGGGCTCTCTTAGGGCTTATTAGTTCTAGACAGGTAATTAGTGCATATTTAACGCTAATTAATATTTGCAACATGATTGACAAGTAAAGAATTTGATTTCTGCTGATTAAATTTTGTTAGTGTGAATAATGATCTTGATCGTGAACGTGAAGGTGAGCCGAAGTTAGGGATGACAATTGGGTCCGACTTCGGGCCCACTTAGCCCTGATTAATTGGATCTCAGACTCGATTTCTTTAAAAAAAGGGTCTCATGTTGACCTCAGCCTTGAGTTGCCTAGGGCAGGTCAAGTTTAAAATTTGATTTTTATATATAAAATGATGTTGTTTTGACATTTTAAATTGAACAAAAACTGACTCGATCCGTTACCTTAGGCCCAAATAGGCCTTAAGTTAGGGCTAGATCCCTAGTAGCTAAGGTTGGATTAGGATCGAGCTTCGCCCGAGCCATTGTCATCCTTGTGTAAAGCAGTCGGATGAACTATCTGAGGTCTTCTATTTTTTTGTTCCTAATTTACATTTGTTTCATGCGGTGAAACTTTTTATAATGGTGTAAAGCATATGTTAGAGTTTGTGTCTTCTATTTTTTTGTTCCTAATTTACATTTGTTTCATGCGGGGAAACTTTTTATAATGGTGTAAAGCATATGTTAGAGTTTGTGTCGCAAAAGATAAGGAGACAGAAAATGCATAGACATTGTGGAGTGCTCTTTGATTTACATTTTTAGTAATTACCCTTTTTGTGTAATGCCTGATACAATTAATTATCCTTAGTAGTTATTACTATTATAAATAGTAATAAAATAAATATTTCTTTATTTATTAATATAATAATCAACAAATAATAACCATATAATTATTAAGTCTTTCCTTTTTCATACCAAAAATTGGTTGTTGACACAACAAGTAAATGATAAGCGTGAAGCACGAAATTTGCTAATTTTAAAACAATGGATGAGCTTAACATCCGAATGAATTTTACTAGTAAACGACGTCTCGACTTTGAAAACTCGTTCTGTATCTTGTTCTTGTTGAATTATATTTATGAGAAGAATAGAAGAGAAAGGTTAGAGTCGCCGGCTGCTAGTCTAGTAGGATGTTGACATGTTGTTAATTTCTATTCAAGTGTTTGACTTTTGTCCCAATAATTATTTTTAAACCATATTATAGGTTATCATGGTCCACAAAATTTGTCTAAGAATTGCACTTTATACTATACAACTGAATGTTTTATGGACACTTGGAATATATTATT
>JAOTAY010000004.1:11642765-11664559 GCA_025629805.1 Erythroxylum baracoense
GTAATTACACGTAACGCTTCGTTATCTTAGGTTATGTGTCGGAATGACCTACGGGCGTTCCGGTACGTACCCTAGGGTAATGGGGGGTTACAGTGACTGTAACTTACCAACTAGAGCTTGATGTTTTGCCTTAATCTATTAGCAAGTCAAACACTTAGCCATATATTTAGCCACTTGCCTTTTCATCTTGGTAGTATCAGGATGCATAGCATAGGCTACTATGTGTGCTTCTTCCAGAATCTCTTTTCTCAAATTATCAATATTGGGCATACATAATCTCTGTTTCAACCATAGTGTATCATCTCTTAATTCAAATTAAGAACTCAGATTCACCTTCAAGTTCTCAATTAACTTCACTAATTCTGGATATTTACTTTGAACTCTTCTAATTCTTTGATGTAATCTAGGTTTCATCTTTAATATAGTTATCAATGTCTCATTTTGCCCCAAATTCAACTCAACATTCAATGCTCTCAATTGGTCTAGGCTAGGCAACCTTGATAGCTATACTTGTGCTAAACTGCTATCTGATTTTCTATTAATGCATCATCTACAACATTAGCTTTACCAGGATGATACTCAATTGTGCAATCATAATCTTTCAGCAATTATATCCACCTCCTCTGTCTCATATTTAACTCTTTCTGACTCAACAGATACCTTAAACTTTTATGATCAGTGAATACCTAAAAAATTTCATCATATAGATAATGTCTCCAAATTTTCAACGCAAATACTACAGTAGCCTCTAAATTATGTACTGGATTATTAAACTCGTGAGACCTTAATTGTCTCGATGGATATGCTATTACTCTACCATACTGCATCAGTACACATCCTAACCCCCTAGGGTGAAACATCACTGTACACTATATCTCCTCTCAATCCTAATGGAATAGCTAACACCGGTGCTATAGTTAACTGATGCTTTTTTTATTTTTTAATGAATCATAACTATTAGTTATTCTCCACTATGTGGACTGTGCGGGGGAGATGAATGTGTAGAAGAAAGAGTATAAATAGCTAACACCGGTGCTATAGTTAACTGATGCTTTAGCTCCTGAAAACTTCTCTGACATTCATTAGTCCATCTGAATGGTATATTCTTCCTCAAAAGTTTTGTCAAAGGGGCTGAGATCAATGAAAACCCCTCGACAAACTTTTTGTAATAACCAGCTAAACTAAGGAAACTCCGGATCTCAGTCATATTTCTTGAAGCTTCCCACTTTATCACTGCTTCTACTTTTTTTGGGTCTACCTGTATGCCATGTCTAGAGACGATATAATCCAAAAATACTACTTGATCAAGGCCAAAATTGACACTTACTGAATTTGGTATACAATTGCTTCTCTCTCATTATCTGTAACATTAATCTGAAATATTCTAAATGTTCTTCTTTGCTTTTCAAATACACCAAAATATCATCAATGAACACAATCACAAAACAATCTAAATAAGGTTGGAATACCTTATTCATTAAAGCCATAAAAGCTGCTAGGGCATTCATTAATCCAAAAGGCATCACCAAAAACTTGAAATGCCTATATCTTGTTCTAAATGCACTCTTCTATCTTTAATTGATAGTACCCTGACCTCAAATCAAGTTTAGTGAATACTTGAGCTTCCTGTAACTGATCAAACAAGTTATCTATGCTCAGTAGAGGATACTTGTTCTTGACTATCACCAGATTCAACTGTCTATAATTGATATGTAATATTAGAGTCTCATCCTTCTTCTTTACAAACAATACCAGAGCTCCCCAAATTGACACACTAGGCCTGATAAAACCCTTTTCCAACAACTCCTATAACTAGGTCTTAAGTTCCTTCAGTTCCAAAGGTGTCATCCTATATGGAGGAATAGATATAAGAGTGGTACCTGGAATAAGGTCAATAGAAAACTCTGTTTCCCTTTCTGAGGGTAAACTCGGTAATTTAGCAGGAAACATATCCAGAAAATCCCTAACAATAGGAATATTCTGAATGGTCTGTTCATTCTGGATATCAGTTACATAGACTAAATAAGCCTCACATCCACCTCGAATCAATTTTAAAGCCCTCATTGAAACAATTAATCGAGCTGGCACTACTTGACTAACTCCTCAAAACACTACTCTTGGATAATTATGGGATTCAAGAATTACCTCCTTAGTATAGCAGTTCATCACAGCTTTATGAGTATTGAGCCAATCCATGCATATAATAAAGCCTATCTCCTTCAACTACAATATTATCAGATTGGCTTTCAATTCCGCCTGATCAATCCGGATGATACACCCTTTACACACCTCACAAATCAATATAGTACTACATATCGGAGTACTCACCTCTAAACCACAATTCAACGTTTCTCTATAACAATGTTGTCTAGATGCCAGATGCAGTGTGATGAATGAAAGTGTAGATATTAGATTTACCAATGCAAATGCTTTAAAATTAAAAACATTAAACACACCTGCTACCACTTCTGGGGAGTTCTGTGCCTCCTATTTGGTAATGGCATAGACCTTGGTCTGAGATTGCGGCCGGTTACTCCGCACCTTAATCTTGACACTAGGCACCGCTGATTGTGTTCTTCCTTTACCTATGCCTCTCTATACTGATCTAGTAACTCTATTTTGCTGAATCATTGTCTCGGTCACTGTTCTTCCTCTCATTTTAAATTATAGTCCCAAAGTCTTAGGACAATCTTTAATCTGATGCTCAACAAAGCCACAATGGAAACAAGCTCCCAATAACCTCCAACACTCTCTAACATGCTTCTTACCACAATGTTCACAATTAGGCATTTGTTACTAACACTTTTCCTCTCACTTCTATTTCCTTTTTCATTCATTTTCTCTAAAAAATTCAAAGAAAGTCAAACTAATTCATGTGTCACCATTCCATTGGTCCATGTGTCACCATTCTATTAGTACATATGTTATCCTTCTATTGGTCCATATTTTACTATTCTATTAATCCATGTGTCACTTACTTTAGGCTCCACATATAACTCATTTAAGCCTCCATATGTCACTACCTATAAGGCTACATATGTCACCAATTGTAAGGCTACACATGTCAACATTCTATTGCTCCACATGTCACAAGTATAAGGTGCCATTTGTCACAAATTTAAAGGGCCACTTGTAGCAATTATACTCAAGCCACTCATTATCCATTTAACTGAACCATTTGTCACTTATTCCCAATGCCACATGTTACCATTTCATAGGCCTAATCAACCTAAATTCCCATATATCAATTTATCTTACTCTTTAACATTTTTCTTATACTAGATGCACATATCACCTCATCAATTACTCAATTGTAACAATAATTTCCCAATTCACTAATTATAATCCATCAATTCATATTATTAGTAAATCAAAATGCAAAACATTGGGAATGCACATTCATATTACATTCATTTTCGTTCCATACCCTAGAATATGTCAATTGAGTGCATATACTATCTTGCAATGTTTTCTAAATCATGATTCATATGTGTGTATGCTAATATAATGCATGCCAATGAAATGCTCTTCATATATTCTCACATGATATGGCTTAATCTAACAATTAATCCTTAAGTGTAGGAACAGGTTATTACACTATTAATGTCTAGAATTATCATAATCACAATCAAATCATTAACAGTTCAATAATTGGAAGTTAAACAGAAATAAATCAATCCTAGTGAGAACATCTACGTTACTCACAGTATGCTCCAATTTACGCTATTGTCTGGATGGTATAGCAATGCCGGGATGATGGAGTTCAACTTGAGAAATCATACAATTAACACAAAATTCACATTACAAAGTTGATCAATCAAATACATGAATCAATCATGCACATATGTACATGCCATATGCAATGCATACTCAATGACTTTCCCGAATATATAACCTTACTTAAATTTCTTAACCAATCATCATCATATTTTGTATACTTATCCTTGAATAGTTCCATGATCTAAAAGCTTCTTATAATACACATCCACAATTAGTAGTTTAAATCTAAAATTTCAGTAAGCTAAATCTATACATTCACCAAAATTTTTCTAGCAACATAAGCTCATACATTCACCCAATTCTCATTCATAAAAACCTTATGTTCTTCAATACTCATTCACCCATAGCTTATACACATTATTCATGTCCTAAAGATCATGTTTGCATTAAAAGAACTCATTTATTCCTTTAATAACTCAAATTTTCTATATTTGAACTCAACATATCGAAACAGTCCATTCTTTAGATTATTAAATCAATTAACTACATAAACTTATCAAGATCTTAACCGATTAATCAAGTAACAATCTAGGATCATTCCTAACCTTAATCAAGTCCAAATATACCAATTTAAAGTGAAATTTCCCAGCTGGTTCAACATGTACATAAGGCTGAAATTAAAATTTCAGAATTTGTCATCAACATCACTAATGTATGTAACTTTTATACCTTCAATACCTCACGAATTTACAAGCTTAAAGACATCACTAACATCTGAAATTTTCCAGATTTGACGTCCCTTAAGGTTACTTCATTTCAGGTTAATTAAACTTCCAAATTGTTTACACTAAGGCTTACAAAATTCTGCTCACTTATGTCATTAACATTCATTCTTTTACAACACACCTACAGCTCAAAATTTTCAGATTTGAAAACACCTTAGTAACACCTATCTTTAGCATGATTCCTCATCAATTATACTTCAATTCCCAAATTAAATCATCCATACAACAATCCAAAAACTAGTATTTTCTTATATGTAAAAACAGACTAGAAAAGTATCCATTCATTAGTTTTTTCCAGATTTTATCATCTTTATACCAAATTCAAAACATCTTCATTATAGCCCATCAATTATACCTCAATTAGACCTGAATTATACTCTAATTCCTCATCAATATCATCTCCAATTCTAGTTCAAAATTATTCAATTGATAGCTGACAAATCATTATCTTTCATGCATCAAAAATCAAATTAGAAACTATCTTACATTATCATGCATACAGTCCTAGTTATTTCTCAATTCAATCGCACTTAATTAAATTATACTTCAAATCCAGACCTAATTCATCCATGAATCAATCTATATTCCACGGTTTTCATTAACCAAGAAAAAGTATATAAAACTTCTAAGTTCAATCAACATATTTCCAACACAGATCATCACCAACATTATATGCATTTCATTCCAATTCAAGCATGATTCACATACCACTTAGCTTGCCAATAGGCTCAAATTGCTACTTACCTATTAGGTTTTCAATTTAGCTCAAAACTTAAGATAATAGTATCTCTCCATGTAAGAAAAATTCATCACAAACTTAAGGTGAAGATGAGCTAATTTCAGTAAAAACACAAGACAACAAACAACTGGTTACTTGGTTGTTTTGTGGAGGTTAAGGTGTGAATTTCGTGTAACAATTTAGCTAGAGTAAAGTCTAGAATACAGAGAAAAGTTTGAAGCAATTTTGGTGGAGAGAGGTGAGGGAAACAGCAGAAATGTTGCTGCTGAAATTTGCTTCATCAACATGCTAGGTGTCACTAATTTTTAAAGACATATGTCTTAAGGCATGGAATCAATTTTCCCATTTCATATGCTACCATTAATCCACACATACAATTGCCATATGTCACCAATTAATTAGTCCATATGTCCCATTATAATTAGTCCCCATGTCATACAATAATTGGTCCCTTTGTCACTCATTTAACTATGCCAAATATCCCTCAATTATAGGCTTAATCGTCCTAATTTTTCATATATCAATTTATCTAGCTACTTGGCAATTTTCCTAGTCCAAATATACATAGTAATTCATCAATCTCCCATTTAATAGCAATTAATTTCAATTTACTCATTGCAATTCAATCAAATTAAAATTCGAGACATAACAATTCACAATTCACAATTCACATCATAGTCATTTTAAATCTTTCATACCCCAGGACGTAAATTGAGTGCATATGCTAACTTTGTAATGTGTATAAATTATAATTCGTGTGTATGCTCATGGTATGCATGTCTATGCAGTGCTCCCAATGCTAATATTCATTCACAATGATTTAGGGTTCTAACCCTAAGCATGTTCCAGAAACCAGATATTACATACAGGATGGAGCAATGTACAAAACATCTTTTACAACAATTTAAACCCTATGGAAAGAAAGAAACAAGAGGATATATAGGGGTGAGGAAGTAAACAAGCATCAATTAACTGAAGATATCATCAATTGGATCAAACCCATTATGATTACAAAATCTGATTAGCATATACAATCTACAGAAATGAGAAATAATATATAACTATTGAATTATAATCTAGTTTTGTTATAGTAATCTATACTATTTTTGTGAACTCATTGTAATGTTGAGATAGATTTATTGTATTTATAAAAAATTTATTCAATTTCTAAAAAAATAATTAAATTAATCGAAGTCCACGGTGTAGTTGTAACTAACACAAGTAAGTACGAGTCGATCCCACGAAGACAGTAAGTATTAGTAATTACCCTTCCTCTATTATCTAGCTTATGAATTGGATGTTTACTTTTTAATTATAAAATAAACTTTAAAATAAAATAAAATTTGAAACAATAATGAACGCAGAAGACTAAGAAAATTACTTAAATTATTTCATTAATTATTAGACCACGAAAATTCCTATATTTTATTAATAACTCTCTTGAGACTACTAACAAGTAATACATCAGTTGATTAATAGAAATCTTTCTAGTTAGAACCCCTAGGATTGCATTATCGCTTTATGAATTTTGCTATTGGGTTTGACCCTAATCTAGAGGATTTATGTCAACCTATCTCTAGGTTTGTAATCAACTCCTTTAAGTTATGGTAGATATATTCATATAAAAGATTTCCAAATCTTAATTATATGAAATCAATTCTTGCACTAATATTTTGGATATATTAAAATAAACATAAATCATATAACTGAATCACAATAAATCATTCAAAATAATTGCATTTAATAAAATATTAAGGCATATTGTATCACAAACTAGAGTTCATCACACCTAAACACTAAAAAGCATTTGGTTACTCATAATATAAAATGAAATCAAATATAAAAATGCAGAAAAACTAATAGAAAACAATGAGTTTATAATTCTAAATCTAACTTTCTATTGTATTCAATCTTCTTACAAGTTTGGATTTGATGTAAATGTTAGTTTCGTGGTCTCCTTGTCTCTGGACAAAATTGTCACCTCTTTAAGTTTCTTTCATTTGAAATATGTTGTAAAAGTCAGCTCCCTCTATTTCCCTCCACTCACATCTTTTTATAGTAAAATTTAAGATTTTTGGGATGTACACAGTCTACTACATGGTTGTTAAAAGACTGTGTATATTCAAAAACACCTGAATTTGTGATTCTACACTAGCACTAAGACTTACACAAGCACACATGTCTATATATCTCTAAAGTGCTTCAAAACTTTGTTTTATGCAGTGTTTTCTTTTGAATTCTTCTCCTGTTGGTCTACGAAGGCAATTATAACCTACAAATGCACTTGAAGAGAATTAAGTACCAAAAATACAAAAATACTACAAGATATCAAGTAAAATACATAAAAAATAAGGGTGTATAATAATATTAAAATACACATCTATCATATACCTTTGTCAATTTTTAGGAAATGGGGCTAAGAGATGTGGAGCCGATTTCCATGCTTATTTAGTTGGTGCATCAATCTATAGAGAAACCATTTGCTGTGGTGTGGATGATGTGCTAGTCAAGGTGGAAAAATACATTATTTCAATGAACTTTGTAATGTTAGATTTTAAAGAGGATAGGAACTCCACACTTATTCTTGGCAAACCATTTATGAATATAGAAAGAGCCTTAGTGGATGTTTATAAAGGGAAACTCATCCTTTGGATTACTAAGGAGCAAGTGGAATTTAATATGAATAAAGTATTGAAAAATCCTAAAGAAAGTAGCTTTTTCATGAAGATAAATATAGTGGAAGAGTGCATAAAAGAGCAGGAGGAGAGCTATAAAGAAGAAGTAAGTGTTAGTCAAATAGAGGATGAAGGAGAACTAGGAAATAAGGAGTTAGGTTTTAAATTGAAGCAAGAGATCTTAGTGAGAATGGAAGCACCCACGGTACCCTCCTTTGAGAAACCACATATTTTAGAGTTGAAAATTGATGGGGAAAAAGAAAAGAGAGTTATGGATATAATTAGAAATGCAATGAGAACTATGAGGCAAAAAATTTTGGACAGAAGAAGCATGAGTCTTAACGTGATGATGAATAGGACCTTAAAGTCAAAAGAGGACTTGGTTGAAAAATAATGACACTAAAATGGTTAAGCTAGTGATCTTAAAATTAGCATGTTTTGCATAGTTATGGTTTCTGTAATTTTCCATTTATTAGTTTTTTGTTGTTTTTATATTTTATGTTATTTTGTAAAGAGTTGAATTGATGGATATTTATGGCATGAAGTGTATTCGAGAGGAGAGGAGATGATGCTCTCAACTCTACTACTACATGTTTATTCCTTCGGCTACATTCATATATAGGTTGCATGTTCTCCAACTTGTTTCTAGTGCGCACCTTCATCTAATTTATCCTTCTTCTTCTTTGCTCATCTTTTCCCTATGCCATCATCTCTCTTATATCTTCTTGAAGCCTAAGACACTATTGTCTTTTTACTCCATTTCATTTTACCACCCATTCTCTTTTTCCAGTTTGAAACATTGCAACTTAGCTTTTCCTTCTGCTATATTTGACCCTTTCTTTTTTTGGCTTTGCTTCCTGACCAGATAGCCTTTAGCTAACAATGACAAAGAGGATTTCCCATCTTTTCCATCCTAGATTCCACCTCCTTCATCTCCAAACCACTCTCTACCAGACCTTGTCTTTACCATTCCACCACTTGCATCTCTTGCATTCATTCCCTAAAAAAGTTGGAAACAAGTTGTCGGGGACCAATTTTCCTTAAACCTAGTCTTTAAGCCTCCAAAGGAGATAGATGGAAAATATGTTTTCTATCTAGAGATTAGCATTTTGGAAAAAGGGACCCGTAGCTAGGAAACTACACTAGTGGGGTTCTTTTTTTACCATCATCCACCATTTCCTGTCATTCAACGATGGGCATAGAAGGTATGGAAAAATAAAGGTCTGGTTAATGTCCTATTAATTGAAGAAAACCATATATTATTCACCTTTACCTCTACTCCAACAACCCACAAAAGCTAAGAGGAAGGCCCCTAGTATATAGGTAATTAATCCATTTTCTCCAAATTTGGCAGCCTTGTTTGTAGTTGGATGCTATTAAATTTTATAATATCCCTTTATGGAGTAATTTCCATAATTTGCTCCTTGAATATTGGACTACACAAGGTTTGAGTACTCTTGCAAGCTTTATAGGGAAACCTCTTTGTACGGATAAGAATACAATAACGACGAAAAATGAGCTACCAACAAAAATACCAATCATGCAATTAGGTGAAGGACAAACTCTTCAGAAGGATAGCATAGTAGTATCCTATTAATGGAAACCAATTCATGAAAGCTAAGGGAAAGTGTGGAAGGAAATAGGGAAAAAATTTCAAACAAGGAGTTATCATAAATTAATAAGGTTGGAAGCTAATAATGATACCATTGCAAAATTTGGAAAGGTCTCCACTAAAGATGCAGAGCAAGTAATCTTTGTCGAAATTTCAAACCACACTCCAATTAAGATCCCAAACATGGCTCGAATGAGTAACATGGAAAATCATATTTCCCCTACAGCTGCACATGATGCAAAGACGAGGTTCGCTCTTAAAGATTCCCCTGTAGCCACCTTTAATGATATTATAGTTGATAATCATGCTTCTTCAAGTGAATAAATCAATAACACCCCGCCATTTTCTCAATTTAAGCATAAACTCAACTTGAGGAGAAGAATTATAACTTCCAAATAGTGAAAAGGTGCAGATCTCAATAGAGTAAGAATAAAGGCTCCAAAAACCAACATCTCTAATATGTTAATTATCATCTGGAATGTCCGAGGATTAAATTTCCATACAAAGCAAGTTGCTTTAAAAGATTTTGTTGGGATCGAAAGGCCTCTTCTTGTAGGATTACTTTAAACAAAAATAAAATTGAAGAATGATGGTAAATTTTATTTAGGTTCAGGTTGGCAGATGGTTACTAATCACACATATTATATTCTTGGTCGAATTATTGTATGTTATAAGGCTGATGAGGTTAAAGTGGAGCTCCTTCATTCCACTGACTAATTGATGCATATTAAAATATCCTTTTTTCATGAAAACGCTGATATTATTGCCTCCATCATTTATGTTAGCAACTTTGGTTTCCAACGAGTTCCATTATGGGTTGTTTTATTAAATCTTAGCAGTGATATTTGACTTCCTTGGCTACTATATGGTGATTTCAACTCTACTTTATATTGATATGAGGTTAATAGCAATTGTAACATTAGACATTATTCCGAAGATCTTAAACTATGTATGGACCAGCTGGGTGGTGTGACATATTTGAGGTCTATTGGCAACACATATACTTGGTCCAACAAACAAACCTCACACTAGTTTATACAAAAGAAACTTGATTATGCTTTAGTTAGTGGAAGATGGATTGAGCACTTTCCTAATAGCAACTTAAACTTCCTCAACCCTTTATTCTCAAATCATGCCCCAATCAGGGTAGAAAAACTCTTTCACTCGACTGCTCGAAAATTCCCATTCAGATTCAACAATTATTTGACCAATGTACCAATTTTTTTAAGCTTACAGAAGAGGTTCATACTGTTTTTTTATGGAACCAAGTAGTATATTTGTCTCCAAAAGTTGAAAAAAATTAAAAAGGAGTTGAAATTCCTACAGTTTTTGATGGAATCAGTTGATCACACACTATCCAAAGCTTAAGAAGACCTTACTAAAATTCAGAGGACTCTTGCACTCTCCCCTCACGATCCACAACTACTGACCCCCCTGTTAATGAAAAACATAGCTTATCTAACTATTTGCTCTTTGTTCAAAACCATCACTCACTACTTCAATAAAGAGCAAGAATGAATTAGCTTAAAGATGAAGATAAGTGCACCAAATTCTTCTTCAATTCAATATTGGCTTGCAGGAATATAAATAGAACCAATTCAATCTCTACAAATGAAGGCTTTCAACTTTAAAACCATCTAGAAATTCAGAAAGTAAGTAATGAAATATATTAATAACTTGCCTAGTACTCCCACCTCTAATACTATCTCCTATGTAAACCTCTCAGATCTCAGTTCCAAGAAAATAAACCAGGAAGCCATTGTTCTGTTAACTAAGGTTGTCGATGATAAGTAGATCAAGTAAGCTTTGTCTAAGTTGAATGGCATGAAAGCACCAGGTCCAGATAGCTTTAACTGCTTCTTTTATTAGAACACATAGGACATTACAAGTTCTTTTATTAAGCAAGCAGTGAAAGAGTTTTTCTCTAATGACATGCTTTTTAGGGAAGTCAATCAAACTTTCCTTTGTTTGATCCAAAAAAATAGCTAATGCCACTTCCTTTGGTGAGTTCAGACCAATATCTTGCACAAATTTCTATTATAAATTTATATCAAAGTCCCTTACAACAAGATTGAAAACTGCTCTCACCCCCACTTATCACCAAGGGGCGTTCATCTGCAGTTGACAAATTAGTGATAACATTCTGATTGTGAAACATTTACTTCAAGGATATTCTCAAGCCAATTCACCTCCAAACTACACTATCAAGGTTGATTTTCATAATTTGTTGACTATGTGCGTTGGAATTTCTTTTGATAGACAATGGAAGCATTTGGTTTTCCAGCTATCTTCATTACTTAGATCAAGGAATGTGTCTCTAAATTCACTTATTCGGTCCTAATCAATGGTAGCCCCTCCAACTTTTTCAAGGTTGGGAAAGGACTGAGGCAAGGGGATCTTATTTCCCCTAACTCTTTATCATGTGCATGAAGATGCTCAACATTATCATTTAGCGTAAAGTGGTCTTAAACACTACTTTCAAATACCATTTGAAGTGACTTGGTTTAACTAACCTCTCCTTTACAAATGATTTATTACTCTTATGCATAGCCACAACTAAATCAATTTGGAGTTTCATTAAAGCTCTTGCTAGGTTCAAAGAAGTCTCAGGTTTAAGCATTAACCCCAATAAGAGTCATCTTATCCTTTCTAAAGGAATTGCTCCAATGGCCTCTAGAATAACTTCGCTTACTAGAATGGTTGAGAAAGCTCCACCTTTACTTTACTTGAGCCTCTTAGTTTCGACTAGGAGATTAACAGTCCTCAAATGCTATCCTCTTGTTGAGAAAATTTAGAAAAGAATCGAATCTTGGGTGAATCAATTCCTTTCAAAATTCAATTCATCAAATCGGTTCTTAACTCATTGCATGTTTATGTTTATTAGAGCTCTCATATATTTTTTTCCAAACTGGTCATTAAGTCGATTGAAGGACTACTTAAGGATTTTTTGTGGAACCAAATGATGGGAATTAAAGGTAGTGCCAAAGTTACATGATCTAACATTTACTTCCTAAAGGAAGAAGAGGGCCAAATATCCCTTCTCTGAAAAATCACCAACCATATCCTCATACTAAAACCCTTATGGTGGATTCTTGAAGATAGGCAAATGTTATGCATAAGGTGGTTAGATTCTTATTTCCTTAAAGGGAGAAGTATATGCGTTATCCGCAAGACGACTAACAACTCCTATTTTCTGAACTAGTTAATTCATTTGAGGAATTTTGTTCGGGACCAAGAGTATTGCACTATTGGTAATGGGAAGCTTATTTCTTTATGGTTTGATAATTGGATAGGTCAAGGACCTTTATTTCATTCTCAAAATTTTCTTATAGGTTCTGTCAATTTTACTCTCCATACTACAATGGATTCCTTCATCAACAGAGGCTACTGGATTTTGCTAGATAATCTTCAACATTTGCAACCTTTTTATTCTCCATCTCTCACTCAAGGAACTTTCTTTTGGAATAATAGGCCAACTAATAAATTATCAAATAAAGCCATTCGGGGCCTATTACGGGTGAGGAAACCAAAGGTGTTGTGGCATTGAATCATTTGGAACAAAATGAGCCCCCATGAACCTCTTATAAGCTCTTAACTATATTTTTGTTAATGCATTTTATTCTTTATTTTTTTCAAAAAAAGTGTATCCAAGCTCCTTCTCTAATGCCATCACCACCACAATACCCATAAGTATTCTTGTTATTGTTTATATTATTTTTATTTTTATTCGTTATATTTGTTATATATGTTATTTTTATCGTATTTTTTCCATAATGAGGATAATATATAGTTAAAGTGTGGAGAAATATATAGACTTGTATATCATTTGCGTGTGAATTTGCATTTGCATGGTGTTAGTTTATGATTGCGTTAGCATTATGTACATTTTTGATTCATGATGTTGCATTTTGTGAATGTGTCAATGGCATGAATTGAACATAATTGACTTACCTTCAAACATTGTCATCAATGTGTGTAATGTTGGGTTTTGATCTTACATCACATGCATCAAAAATGGAAAATAGTAGCAGAAATATAAAACAAAATCCAAAAAACTAAGAACTTTCAAGTGTTATTAGATGTAACTTTAACAAAACATGAACTTAAGATGTGTACCTTACAATCTCCTTCGTTCTCTGTTGTCTTCAACTCTTCAAGTTGTCGTAAACCACAACAACAAAAGGAAGATGTCTTTAATGATATCCACAAAAAGAGTGAAGCTTGAAACCTCTTAGGAAGAATGGCTATAACATATACAAAGTGCTAGCTTTGTGATGTATTCTTTGAGAGAATGTTTGTAGAGAGTGAGAGAAGATGATGAACACTTCACCAAAAAAATCCTGTGTTCACACAACACTTACATGAAAATTGATGTTTCTTACATCCTTTGGCCTTCCTCAAACCCCAAACATCAATTGAAAGTTAGTAGGCATTAAGTGGATTTTAATCCCACTTAATTTGGCATGAAACTTTCACCCCTTCTTTAAAGGGTAATTTTGTCGTCTTGATTATTAAAGGGTAATTTTGTCATCTTACCTAATAAGCAAGATTCACATGATTCACAATCAAATGACCCTAAACTACCACACTTGTGTAGCTTAGTCATGCATCTCTCATATCTTGGATCCCCATCTAAAACCATTTTACTCATTCTTCACATCTTTAATGTGTGTGACCGATTAGGTTCCCAGTTATGTTGACCACTTGAATTAACACTTAATTCAAGCAAGTCATGAGTCATATCTAGCAACACATCATGAGCCCACCAATTGATTAAAAAGTCAGTGGTTTGACTACAAACCCTTCCACAGACAATGTTCCCTTACAATTCATCCTTTCACCATATATACCCCACTTGGTTCAGAGTATGGTTAAAGTATCAACTCCCACTAGACTGACTATGTTACATCTAGCCCAACTGATGTTAGTTCTTATCCCCAAAGCTTATTACTCAATTGGATATGGCATGGAAGACTATCTTCCACTTTGGCTAGAGATTCTTGAGTAATGCCCCTGATAAGAGGCCGTGGGTATCATCTCCTTCTATTAAGATTGGTGAATTCTTTATTGGATACTTAATTACCTTTGAATACCTCAAGTTGTACGCATTCACCATATGAGCAACCTTTAAGCACAACATTGAATGGAGTCAAAGTACAGGATTAGTATCCAAGATATCTTTGAGCACCTCAAGTCTAAGGATATTTGCACCATTGCAATGATGAGACTATCATTGACACTAAAATAGAATATCCATATCAATGTCTCATGGCAGGTCATCTAATGTTCTTACTACTCTTAGCCAACATCCATATGTTGACTCTAAACAACTCATGCTTACAGCTTATAAGATCCATTTCTTGATTTAATCAAGGAGTATAACATGTACTAGTCTATATCGATTAATAATTTCCTGTTTCATTAATCCTATGACTAGGGATAATTTAGACACTACCATAATTACACATGATAGGAGTCTCATTATCATGATCTCATCATGATTTCCTTTATGCTATGTAATTTATCAAGGACTTCATTAATTTGATTTAAGATCACTATCATCTCATAAAAAACATGAAAATTAAATTAATAAAAATCCTTTTTATTAATCAAAAAGATTTGTACAATAAGTACTAAAGGTGATTGCCATTAGAGCACTTCTCTAACAATAATTACATTCATTTAAATTGTTAGCCATCATTAGTAACCTTTCATGGGAGTGATTGAATAAGAAGAAATAAGGTATGCTAAAAAATGGAAAAAATTTTAATAAAATCCCTATCCAACTGGCCCTTTCTAAGAAAATTGGATTAAGAATAAAGTTACTAATCAGTTAAGAGTTATGATATTGCTGAGCAACTGGGGGCATTTACAACAAAATGTTTATCTTTGTGTCAAAAGGCTAGAATGACACTTAAACCAAGATAAGTAAAAATATAACCTACTTAAGTAATTAGGGGATATTCATGACAAGGAGTTTGTCTTTGCATCAAACGACTAGGTGATCATTAAAGAAAATCTAAAAAAATGGTGCTTGCAATGATTTTAAACCTACTGTTCTTTTAAGAAAGAAATAATTTTCATGAAAGGATACTTAGTAGTAGTTTACCTCTTTAATTGATCAATAATAATTAGAGCATGCTTATAAGTGCCATAGATACATAAATAGGGTGTCGACATTTTGATTGATATGTGTATTAAAATCAAATTGCTTGAACATAAATGGAATAAGTTAGTCTGTTGGAACGTTTTGAGTGGCTGATGTTTGAGGTTAAGTTAATTTCATGATATTTGATGTCATTGAACCATTATTGTAATATTGCATGATTATTTATTTATATGTTTTATGTTTTGTTTATTTTATGATTTTAGTTTTGCTTAGGGAATGTTGCATGATTGTTTATTTATGTGTTTGTATGTTTTGTTTATTTTATGGTTTTAGTTTTGCTTGGGGACAAACAAAGATTTAATTGTGGGAATGTTTGATAAACAATTAATTGACTATCTTTATATACCCATATTTAGTGTATTTTTCTTGTTATTTTAGAGTCTTATGGTATTTGTGGTACTTATTCTACTTCTAGTGTGTTTTTAGGTTATAACTGCCTGAAATCATATCATAAAATGGAATAATTAAAGCAACTCTAGACCTACACTTTCATGTATTATAATCGTTTAATCACTATAATCGTGTGGAACTTCGTAGACACTATTTATGTCTATATAAAGATACACACTCGCGTACATTAACATACACACCTGTGTATATTGACATATACAATTGTATATATGCCTGTGTAAGCTTCTGTGACCCTGTAAAGTCATGAGTCAGAGAATTTTGGAGATAAACGATCACCTACATGGTCATATAAGTGACTGTGTATGTTCCTAAAAACCTAATTTTTTTATAAAAATAATATTATAAAGGCTATAACAACGGGGACCAGATTCAAAAGTTAGTGGAGACTACAAAAGAAGAAATAAAACATCAAAAAAGGGCTGAACATCACAAATAATAAGATCAAGAGTGGAAACATCAAAATCAACTCTAACTTTCCATATTTTCTAGATCAAGGCTTCAAGTTGATTTATTGCAATCTCCTTTTCTATTTCATTACCCAATACTAAATCTTAATAGTTATGTTTTGAACGTGATTACGAATTTCTAAATCTATATTAGGGATTTATTCTTCAATTGTTTTGTATAACTTTTACCTTGTTGGATTCAATATAGTACTACTCTGTGATTTTTTTATGCCCATACTTGATTTGAATTGAGAAATTTGTGTTAAGTTGTATAACTACAATTGGTACCTTAATAGACATACAAATATTAGGTTAATAGCTAATTGAAGAGAGATTTTAATTGTAAGTTTATCCTTATAATTGCTTAAACTCCAATTGAGTAGTTAGGAGTAGTTTTGAGAAATCAAGGGATAGCAATTAATGCAAATACATAAGGTCATTCTAAGTTCAATTTTCTTAGACATTGGGATGGTAAAAAATACACATTCCATATTCTAGAACAATAATCATTTTTCTAAAATTTGGACTTGTATAAGCTAAGGTAGCTTCTGACCTGTAGGAGAATTCTATTGTTGAATTGTTCCTTGGTTTTACTTCTATTATGAAATATGTGAGCATGCCTCTCATCCCTAATGGCTTTAACAAGGAAGGAGAAAGTTAGGCAGAACTACCACTTGATTATTTTGTCAGGGTGCTTAACAGCACCACTTCATGCCTTGACAAAATTCCAATCTCCTGGAGCATTCTGAATGTGACATTTTTGTAATACAAAACTCCAAATAGGAGTGACAAATTCACATCAAAAAAACTGATGATCATTGCTTTCCTTAGAACTCTAACAGAGACTACACCAATTAGGAATGTTAAAAAACTTCTTCAATTTATTAATATTTGGCAATTTATCCTTTATAGCTAACCATAATGTAATAGATGCTTTAGGATGTAGATACTTAAACCAGACAACCGTAGTCTAAGGTATTTTGCTATAATGATTCTGAAGAAACTTTCTAAAAGATTGATTAGTAAATTTTCCACTTCTATTATTCTTCCAAATGATGCTATCTTCCGCTCCAAGTAGGCTAGTTTAAGTAATCTCTTCATAAAGAGATATGGAAATTGCACTTTATGTGAAACTATGTCTATCAACCAATGCTTCAACAACTGTCATCCTCTGAACAATAAGAGATTTAAAGATTTCCATTTCTTGCAAGTTGAATAAAGGGCCATAAGAGAGCCAATTATCAAACTAAAACTTGGTCTGTCTCCCATTTGCAATAAGAGCGACAAACTTATTGTTCAATAGATCTTCGTTCCTTAAAATAACTTTAGAATGATCTAATCTTTAGTCTTCATATGCTTCTAATTTTTATGTAAATGTCATAAATCCATTTACATTAAAGAGTTTCTTTGTCAGTCATTAATCTTCATAGTCTTTTATGTAGCATAACATTATTCATTAGCTTAAGAGAAATGATCTAAAGCCCTCCTTTTTCTATAGGCAAACAAACCTCCTTACATTTCATTTTCTATGTTTTGGAAGTTTCCCCATTCCCATTCCATAGAAACCTACTAAATGTCGTCTATGTTGATTTAAAATCTTCCTAGAAATAGCTAAATATGAAGCCTAAAATACATTACTTAAGTTTAACACAGATGAAATAAGTTGACCTCTACTAGTAGTGGAGAGAGGTTTAGAACTCCATGAGGAGATTTTATTGTTGATTTTATCACTTAGAATGCTGAAATCTCTAGAGGAAGGATTAGGGGTTGAGATGGGAATGCCTATATAAAACATTGGAAAGAGACGTATCCTAAAAACAAATGATAGAACTGATAATGGGTCCTTCCCCTATAATAGATGTATAGGATTTGGGTATTAATTTTTGTAGCTAATACACTTAACTGAATGATAGAGAGGATAATATTCTTATATTGATTATGGTATGCCATCATTTATGGTAGTTTTGAAAGTTGAACTAACATCCATAATGTTTTGTGACATTTGTGGGGGTAACCACCCTAATCATGAATGTCATGTATTAGAATATAGGTGGAGGCATCCAAATTATGTAGATAATTGGCCTAAAGATACCCTATGTAGGAATACTTATAATCTAGAATAAAGTGGTTATTATGAATTTGTATAGAATGATTCTTCTTCACTTAGATTTCTGAAATAGTAATAGCAAGAGGAATATTGACATCTTAAGGATGTGCTTATGAACATAAAATGAAAGAGCACAATTTAAGGGAGATATAAATATGATAATGTTATAAAGTGGGGAGGAGTTAGAGGTTGAAGGGAGGAAGGAGGCTTCTATTCAAGGAAAAGAGAAAAAGGAAAATGAGATTGACCCTATAAAAATGGAGGAAATAGCCTATCTTGAGGCTAATGCACCCATAGTGCAGAGGAAAGAATTTAAAGAGATTGACATGAGTAAAAAGATAAAGTTGAAACCTCCATTGAAGAGTCACCTATGTTAAAACTAAAGAAACTACCTAATTATCTAGAGAACTCATATTTTAGAAAGGATTTGAAGTTACAATGATCATAATATCAAATTTGAAGGCAAATTAAAAAGAAAAGTTATTGAAGGCATTAAAGAGCATAGGATGAAAATAATGTGGAATATCATAGATATTAAAGGGATCAACCCTTCCTTTTGACCATATAAAATTTTAATGGACGATAATTTTAAATTGGTTGTGCAACCTCAATATAGGCTCAACCCAACTACAAAGGAAGTCATAAAGGAAGATGTAATTAAGCTACTTTATTTAGGAGTAATTTGCCCTATTTCTAAAAGTGCTTAAGTGACCCTATGTAGGTTGTACTAAAGAAAGGAGGGATGATAGTGGTGCCTAATAAGAGGAACAAGTTGATATGCACAAAAACCATCACCGAGTGTAAAGTGTGTTTAAATTATAAGAAGTTAATGACTCCACTTGGAAGGATCACTTTCATCTTCCTTTCATTTCCTACATGCTAGAGTGGTTAACTAGCCATATCTATTACTATTTCCTAGATGGCTTGTCAGGCTATTTTAATCCCTATAGCCCTAGAGGTTTAAGAGAAAATGATATTCACTTATCCATATAGTACATTCTCTTATTAAAGAATGGCTTTTGGATTATCTAAGACACTTGCTATCTTTAATGACCTAGTCAAGGATATCATAGAGGTATTTATGGATGATTTTTTAGTTTCTAGGGATTCTTTTGATTTATACCTCTAAAATTTAGGAAGACTACTCATACATTGTAAGGAAACTAATCTGGTGCTAAACTAGATAAAATGTCATTTTATGGTAGAAGAGGGTATAACTTTAGGCCATAAAATATCATACAAAGGGAAAGGGGATATAGTAAAAGCGGAGTTTTGCTTCTACTTTAGTTAAGGCCATTAAGAGTTCCCTAGGACATGTAAGTTTCTATATAAGCTTTATTAAGGACTTATAAAATTAGTAGGCCATTAACCAAGTTAGTTGAGAAGGATGTGCCTTTTAGTTTCACTCAAGAATATTCAGAAGAATTTATTTTTAGAGAAAAGTTAACTAATTCCACAATTATGGTTGCCCCAGATTGAACTCTTCTTTTTAAACTAATATGTGATGCAAGTGATTTTGTAGTAGGTATAGTTTTATATAGAAGAGCCACAAGCATTTTTAGCCCATCTACTATGCTAGTAGGACGTAGATAGATGTTTAAGAAAACTATATAACTACAGAAAAGGAACTACTGTATGTGGTTTTTACATTTGATAAATTTAGATCCTATATGATACTATATAAAATCACTCTACATTAAAATATTTGTTAAATAAGCCAAATGTGAAACTAAGATTAATTAAATCTATTTTTTTGTTGCAAGAATTTGATTTGGAGATCAAGGATAAGACGGAGGTTGAAAAACTAGTTATAGACCATCTATCAATTCTAGAAAATTGAAATTTAGAGAGGCTTGTAGAAAACAAGATTAACTATGCATTCTCTGAAGAGTGCTTATGCAATCTCAAATAGGTCAGTAAACCTAAACTTCTATGGTTTGCTAATATTTCTAAGTATTTGACTACTTAGATTCTTCCTAAAGGCATCTCATTAGCAAAAGAAGAAATTATTCTCTAATTTGAAAACTTACTTTAGGGTAGACCCTTTTTTAAAAAGATTTTGTACAAATTAAATAGTTTAAAGATGCATTTTTGAAAGCAAAAGATGGAAGATTTTAGAGCATTGTCATGCCAGTCTAATTGGAGGACATTATCATGTAAATATAATGAATGACAAGGTTCTTCAATAAGGTTTCTATTGGCATACATTATTTAGATGCAGCCAAAGGCATGTTCAAATTTGCGATAAGTTCCAATAAACAAGGAACACTTTTCAACGAGATGAAATGCCTAAAATTTTATTTTGTTTTATGAAGTATTTGATATTTAGGGCATTTGTTTTATAGGTTCATTTCTAGTTTCTAGTAGAAATAAATACACCCTAGTAGCTAAAGATAATGTTTCTAAATAGGTTAAAGCTCAAGCTTTACCTATCAATGATGCTAGGGTTATACTAAAGTTTCTTTAAAAGCTATTTTCTTGGTTTGGCACACCAAGAGCAATTATTAGTGATAATGGTACTCAATTTTTGTAATATACATTTTGAAAAAGTTATTAGCAAATATATAGTTACACATAGAGTTGCGACTCCTTATCACTTTCAAACTAGTGGCTAATTGGAAGTAGCTAATAGAGAACTTAAATAGATACTAGAAACGATGGTAAAACATCATAGAAAATATTGTTACGATAAGTTAGATGATGCTCTATAGGCTTATAGAACTACATTTAAGACACTTATAGGCACTAAACTTATAGGTTAGTGTATGGAAAAGTTTTTCCCGTACCTATTGAGCTCGAACATAAAGTATATTGGGAAATCAAGTTAATTAATTTTAATCTTAATCTTATATGTGGGAAAATGAAATTCCAAGGGACTAAGCTTGAAGAATGGTGTATGATGGGTTATGAAAACTCAAAGCTGAAGGTATCATGTTATGAGGATTAAGCAAGCAAAGCAATTTAAAGAAAGATATCAGTTCCTCTTATATAACTCCCAACTTAGTTTAGGCAAGTTGAAGTCTAGATGATCTTGATGTTAATTCAAGAAGACTTTCACTTCTTCTATTGATTTTGATGAAAGTCAAATAATAATAATAATAGAAGTGTGTGAACTGTTTTGATGAATTTG
>JAOTAY010000004.1:11693015-11710604 GCA_025629805.1 Erythroxylum baracoense
CATTTGCCTAAGGACTAACCTCCTCTAGCAAAGCCCCTTCGCTAAGCCCTTTCTCTCTTCACCATCTCTTGCTTCTCTATCTTAATAGCAGCTTGCACCAGCTGATGGTAACTCACTTGCGGCAAGAGAGTAATTGCCACCATATGCTCTTTGATCGAATCATTCAAGCCATCCTCAAACTAATGACATCAAAACTCTTCAGTAAATACCGATTCAGGTACGTACTTGCTGAGTTGATTAAACTCTCTGTCATACTCAGCAACAGTCAAGTTTCTCCACTTCAGTTCAAGAACTACTTCCATTTCTCCTTTTTATAGGCTTCCATCACATACTGGGCTTTAAACTCTTATGAATGGAAATCCCAAGTCAGAAGCTCTGGTAACAGAGGATTCCTCAAAACAAACTTCCACCACTCATAGGCTGTCCCCTGAAGAAGAGAGACAACACAGTGCATCATTTGATCTAGTGGGCAACTAATTTCATCTAACACTCTTTTCACTCTCTAACCAAAATTTTACCTTTTCAAACTCCTCCAGAGATGTTCTGATAAATTCCTCAGCTCCCTACTTGCGTAACTGATCAATCGGAGCTTTAGGTACTGCTATACGGTGTAACAAAGTCATCATGTCTTGCGATAGCTAAACCAAGGCCTCCCGTTGAGTTGGAGGTGGCGGTGGTGGCACTTCATCTTTACCTCAGTTGACCCCAAAGGGTCCTGATTTAAATTGACGAGATCGCTCAGGATTATTTAATTCTATAATCAAAACATCAGACAAACCGCAATAGGCCAAACACAACTCTTATATCCATATATAAACAATAGTTAAGCATTAGCTAAGCCATTATCGCCTAAACCTTCTCTGATACCAAACGATGTAACACCCAGTTTATATTGAGGAATCCTCAGTTATAGGAGCTTCTGGTTTGGGATTTTTTTTCCTAAGAGTTTAAAGCCAAGTATGTGAAGAAAGCCTATAGAAAGGAAAAATGGAATCAGTTCTTGAACCTAAAGCAGAGAAACCTGTCTATTACTGAGTATAACAGAGAGTTTAATCGACTCACTAAGTATGCACTTGAACTGGTACTTACTGTGAAGTTTCGATGTCGTTAGTTTGAGGATGGCTTGAATGATTTGATTAAAGAGCATCTGGTGGCAATTACTCACTTACAATAAGTGAGTTTCCATCAGCTGGTGCCAGCTACTATTAAGATAGAGAAGCAAGAGATGGTGAAGAGAGAAAGGGCTTATCGAAAGGGATTTGCTAGAGGAGTTCAGTCCTTAGGCAAGCAGAGTCGTGAAGGTGTTTCCTCTACACCAGCATTTTGTATTGAATTATTATATGAATGTGATTGTGTTGAATCCAGAAAATTGATTGTCTGAGAAGTTCTATATTTTGGACTATATTGGAAGTGCTACTTGAATGTGAATAAGATCGACTATTTGTTCTCAACTTCAATGTTGAATGCCGAACTAAAAGTCCGAAGACAAATATGAATAAGAAATAGTGTGAATGTGACTGAATGAGTGTAATCATTGAATATACATGAAACATTTCATTACAAGACTACATGAAACATAAAGGCACTTATGGCTGTAGTTGCCAGTGAAAAAGAGCTTAAAGCTCAAACAGTAGTAAGAGCTAAAGGCTCACTAAGTAAAATAAGCCCTATATCCTGAACAGATAAGGGACAGTATTAATGCGCCTAGTATCCACAATGGATACAGGATAGTGAAAAAGGCATTTGATCATAACAATAAAATAAACAATTGTGAGTCTCATGAGCATTGCATACACACATGAATTATATGATTTAAATGATTGCAACTGAAATGTGAAATCAAATTGATTGAAAAATGTGAACATATATGTACAAAGTGTTTTATGATGATACATGAGAAATTAAATGTTGTGAATTATCCGTTGTATGTATTGATTTGATATTCGTGATATGAGTGAACCGTCGAGGATGGTTACTCAACTGAGTTCGCAAAACTCACTAAAATTGCACTTTGACTTTTCAGGTACGAGAGTGTAGACTTAGCTGCTAATACCGCATAGAAGGACTCTAGTACAACTTTTTGGTTGACGACATGGCTCAGAGATCGATCAATTGGGACTTAAAGTTTTAGATAAATTTTTTTCTATTTTCTCATGTATGTAGCACATTCTATATACGGAGATGTGAAATCTGATTACTTTTTGAGGATGTACATATATGGATGTTAATGTAAAGTTGTAATGTATATATTGTTTATGAAATGAAATGAGTAATTTTTGAGTTTTAGAAATTGTGATATTTATGTTTTCATTTACGATGCCATGCGATATGTGAAAGTGATAAAATTAGCACGCCATTTTTGTCAGGCACGTGTACAGATATCTAACTGGCATATGTGTACGCTTCGGATGGGAGTGGGGTACTACAACAATGATATATAAAGACGATACATATGGATGTGCTCCTTAGCTTTAATTTAACCTCTGAATTGGAATAGAGAAGCCTAGCTCTCCATGGGTCTTAAAAGAGTAAGTTTTTTGCCTTTCACGAAGTCCCAAGTTGATTCCCTTTATTTTTGTGGTTCAAATGTTCTATTTATATGAAAAATTAGGTTTCTAGGCATATAAAAGGTTTAATACACCATCGAGCATCAAATCGTATAAGTCAAAAAAATGTGAAACTTGTGTATCTAAATTTGTAAGTCAAAGTTTATCTTTCCAAGGCATACACAACCATATAAGTATATACACGACTATGTATCTCCTAGGTTTTGGTAAATTGCTCTTCTTGTAATTTCTTGTTCAATCCTCACTCTAATCTATCTCTTTCTTATTCCGCAAGGATAACTGAGTTTGGACATCAATAGGTTGGCTCAAGGAGTATGCTCTTAACTCATTTTAGCTCTTATGTTTCCAAATTGTACCTAAAAATAAATATGAACTAAAATGAATGTCTTAAGCATTTCAAAGCATTAATCACTAAGTTTCATGGAGTAAATGTATAAAAAATCAATCACACATCAAGTTCCCGAGCACTTAGCCTTTGATCATCCTTTGACAAAACAACAAAATCGAAGTCACAAACCAAAACACTTCCTCATTTTCTATATTTCCCAAGATACTGCTAGGATAAGGCTCTTTCTGACAAGGCCTGGTTAAATTCTTTCACCCAGCTAACATCACAACTTGAAAGCATTTAGTGCGAGTTTTTCTATATAAGTACTTCCCTCTAAGCAAGATAAGAAGACTGATAAAGGAAATTATCAATTTTAAGCAAAATGACGGGGAGTCTTTATTTGAAGTGTGAGAGCGGTATAAGGAGTTGTAAAGGAGTTGTTCTCATCATAACCTACCCAACGAATTCCCATTACAATCCTTCTATAATGGAGTTAATCTACCGATAAGGGGCATCATAGATGTAGCTGCTGAAGGATTATTCATGAGGAAAATAGTTGAAGCAATATACGATTTGTTAGACGTCTTTGAAAACCTAGTGAACTAAAACATCTGAGTAGATAAAAGAAGGGAAATCAATCAAGACCCCGTGAGTAGTAGTGAGAGAGAGCAAATTGGGGCTTTGAAGAAAAACAAACATGAAGCCTCAGAAAATTCAGTGTTCACTTCCTAAGTTTCATTCGATTTGTTGTTGATTGGATGATGGGAAAACTAGGCAAGCCTTAGCCTTTGATACAAGGAGCGGGTGCAGTGAACTGTAATTGTAAAATGGTTGGAAGATCTGGCCAAAGAAGAAGACGAAATATAGTAGCTATTTTTAGACATCGAAACAAAGTAGAGAGCAACCAACTGTCTAGGATCCAAAAGTTATGATTGCTTTAGATTTAATGACAAAATTGTAGGCTGAGATTAATAACCTAACTAAGCAACTGAACAGTTTGAAAGCCACCTCTTCCTCTTCATTCAAATCAAATCAGCATGGATGCGAGTTATGTGTACAAGATAACCATATCGTAGTTGATTAATTCCTAGTGGAAAATAACAACATATTGTAATTCAATTTTGTAGGAGCACAAGTTAGTAGGGGAGGTACTAATCCTTACTTAAACATATACCAACCGAGGTGGCAGAACCACCTGAATTTTTCTTGGTCTAATAATGAGGAAAATTGGTTTAGAAATCAAGTGTCTTATGGATTTCAACAGGATACATCTAATGACTATGGTTTCAAATTAGACAAGATCATAGATAAGCTCATAAGTTTAGATGAGGCCCAGAAGAGGCTAAAAGGGCAAATCGACCAAATAACAAAGACTCATGCCTCTTCTATTCACTACTTGGAGGTTCAAGTAGGAAAACTTGCCATTGCATTATCTACAAGAATTATGGGAAGTCTTCCGAGTAAAATGGAAGTAAATCCAATAGAGCAATCTAAGACTATCATACTTATAGGAGTGGGAAAGAGCTAGAAGAACCAGTAGAAAAATAAGAAAAAACCCACCCTGTAGAAGACCAAGAAAAGCATAAAAAGGATGAAGAAAAGAATGAGGACCCTCCCTATATTCCACCTCTACCTTAACCACTAAGATTACCATTCATAAGAATTAATATAGTCGAATCTTTAAAGGAGCGAGAAAAAGAAGAATAGATGATGACAGACATAGAGCTTGAAGCACATAAGAAAGTCTCTACTTACGAAGTGAAAGAAGAAGAGAAGACAATGGTGATTAAGGAAGAAAGAGAACAGTTCACCTTCTTAAAAGTCAAATTGTTGAATTTGAAGGAGGATTCAGGGAGTTTCATTATTCCCTATTTTGTTGACAGTTTGTCACCAAAAAGGAGATTACTAAACTTACTTGGATTGCTTAATTTGATTAATTATATCATTTTGATTATCTTACAACATGTAGCTTATTTATAGGCTACTAAATTGAAGTTGAGTGTAAACTTGAAGAAACGTTAAGCTAATGACATTAACTAATCGCTACTTGGGAGGCAACCCAAGAATTAGGATAAGATTTACTTTTTATATTTATATTTATTTTATTTTATTGGCGCTTGTTATTTTTTATTTCTTTTATTTTGTAGGGGAGTAGAATAGTTGGATCTTTATAGCATTAAGTGCCTCCAAGTTCCATCACAACACCATCACCACCTCATTTTTAATAAGTGGTTTCGTGCTCTTGACCTTTACTAGTCGTTATTTCTTGTTATTTTTATTTTCATATATTTATTTCTTGTTATTTTTATTTTCATATACGTGTTGTTGTTTATTTTCTCACATTGAAGACAATGTGTTGTCTAAGTGTGGGTAGGATTATGCATTGGCATGTCATATGTTTGTGAATTTTGCATATCATATCGTCATAGTTTTTTTATTAGGTTGACATTGTGTGAAAATTTTGTTGCATATGTGTGAATTGTGTCAATGTGTCAATTGCTATAACTTTACGAAATTAGTTTTGGTTTGAACATAGTTTTTAAAGCTATAAAGACATATTAGCTTGTGAAATTTATGTTCTAAGTATCTTTGGTTAAATATGCATGCCAATTAGGATATGACATTAGTTTGTTCACCTTAGGGAACTTGTTACATAAATTTATAATTATAAGTCAATTGAATAAGTAGCATCATTAGTAACCTTTCATGATAAAGATTAGCTAAAAGACATAAGGTAGGTTATGTGAAATTAAAAAGGGTATTTATCTTTAATAAATAACTATTTCACTAGCCTTTAGGTTATGAATAGAGCTAGTAGTTAGTTAAGAATGTGATATAGCTGAGTAACCGAGAGAAATTCATCACAAATGTTTGCCTTCACGTTAAAAGGCTAGAATGACATTCCAACCAAGCCTATTAATAAAACGTGACCTAGTTGAGTAACCAGGAGACATTTATCACAAATGTTTGCCTTCACGTCAAAAGACTAGGTCAACATTAAAGGAAATGAATAGATGGTGTTTTGATAAATAAATCCTACCAATCATTGAAAATAGAAAGAATTTTCATAAAAGGTTACTTAGTGATAATTGCAAATTTTGGTTGATTACTAATTATCAGTGTATGTGTACAAGTGCTTTAGGTGAATGAATATGATGTTAATGTCTTGATTAGTATGTATATTCGATCGAAAGTACTTAGCCATAAATTACATAGGTTAATATGTTGGAACAACTTGAATGGTTGTTCTTTGAGGTTAAATTGGTTTCATGAAGTTAGATGCCATTGTATCATTAGAGTATGTTGTATGAATGTTTGAGTTATTGTTTAGTTTGTTTAAGTTGTGTTTTTTTCTTGAGGACAAGAAAAAGTTTAAGTGTGGAGATTTTGATAGGTGTAAATTATACTATGTTTTGATATATGTTTAAGTGTGCTTTTGAGTGTTTCTTAGATGATTATCACGTATATAGTCTTAGAATTATGTTATTATTGGTGCTTGATTATATTCTAAGTGTTTATATAATTTTGGGCATGATTTGAATCTTAATTTTATGTTTCAAGAGGTGTTTGATGTGTGTTTGAGTGTATGGAAACAAGAAATTGAAGAAAAGAGAAGGATTGGAAGTGTGGAAGCTAGCTACGATCATGGCTTGTCTTACCATGATTATGGCAGAGGGCACAGACAAAAATTCCAACAAATTTCAACTTTTCCAGCACACGACCTATTTCATAGTTTTGATATTTTGAGGCTATTTTTGGAACCAAATTAAGTGGTTAAACCCTATAAAGAATACTAGAAGCCTCAAGAATTATAAAAAAAGAACACAAAAAAGAGTAACCATTATCTTCCAAAGTGAGAGAATAAGAAGGAGGAGTAAGAAGAGCAATCCAAAAATTCGAGATTTCAAGTTTGAGTTTAAATCAAGTTCTTTCTTTCTTTCCTTTGTTTATTTCATTAAACTTGATTTGTAACTTGGATTTGAATATGTTTTTCATGTTGAGGATGCTCTAATTAACATATTTGAATTTGTTCTTGAGTTGTTTTGTCACTTGATTGATGTTTATTTCAATTCAATTTTTTGGTGTTGTAATGTTTGGGTATGCTAATAATTCGATAATAAATCGAGAGAGTGAATCGAAAGTAATCCGATTAGGTTTGGTAATGAGAGTTAGTGATCTAATAAGTCTTCTAAATGTCAAATTGTTAATCATACGAAGATAGATTTTGTGTGAAAACTCGATTATTTGATAGATCACTTAAGAGCCAGTTGAAAATGTTAGGTAGATTTTGTGAATTGATAGGTTGAAAAATCTAGAATTTCGTAATCAATTAGGTTTTGGGAAAAATTACTCAATCTCTTAGAAGATCTAGAATCAACATATAATTAAATCAATAGCGATTAGGGAGAAAAATAATGATAGAATGAATCCTAAGCTTCATCCTTGATGTTCCTCATATATTTGTGGTAACTCATTTGTTATTTGATTAGTTACATAGTTTTATTTAATTGTTTTAAAATTTTGATATTTTATTTTCATTCAATTCATATCTCGATACCTTAGACAAAGTTAGGTTCACTTAATTCTAAACATTTCCTCATGGGATTGATATCTTTAACACTATAAGTTTACAATTCATATACTTGCGAATATTAGTGGTTTTATTAGAAGTAAAACTTGCTCAACAGAGAGCTTGAGTTTGAGCTGGAAATATCGTTTTTGCATTAATCATGGTTGATGTACATAATTGTGAGTGAATGTTAATTTTTGCACTTCATGTTATATTAAGTGTTACTTTTGTTTCACTAGCTTTCATGCTACTTTACCCAAATACGTCTCACTTACCTTTGCCCACATTACAACCATAAAAAGTCCTTTGATTCATGATTATGCAAGCGAACCTTAGTGGTGGGGAAATGAAATGATATGCAATGTTGTGGAATGTCATGATCATGAATGTTGTTGAGTGTACTCGAAAATATATCCTATTTAAACATATTTTCCAAGTCTACCATTAAATTGTTCAATTTCTGAAGATGATAAATGTTGATTGATCATAAGTAAAAATGTTGAATGTTAAATTCTTGCTATGATTTTTGAAAATAATTTATCTTTGCTTATGATTATGTATTCTTAAAGCACATAGGAAATAAGGAAATGTTTTTGGGTTTATGATCTTAATTTTGATGTTTTGCCCAAGGACGGTCAAAAGCTAAGTGTGAGGGAAATCGATATGTGCTTAATTGATTATGAATTTGTTCTATAGCATATAGTGATTATTGCTAGGGAAATGCTTAGGATACTTACTTTAGTTCTTATTTGACTTTAGGCACAATTCGGAAGTGAAGAAGCTAAAGTGAGTCGAAAGCATTATATTTTTTAGTGTTTTCGGTTGGGAGAAGAGTGAAGCTTCAGGAGAAGATAAGAAAGGAGAAAGCTCTCAACCTTGACAGACCCATGGAGAGCTAGCTTCCCAACACTGGTTTAGAGGTGACATCGGCGCTGACTAACCTGATTACGTACATTGATCGGGGTATTTTATGCTATGAAAAAGTTTTAATATTTTTAACCTCGATATTTTTGCAAGTGCACGGATCATTCTGGTAGTATCTAAGGTATCGTTCCTATGAGGAGGTTAATCTAATCCTAAAATCTAAGGCTTAACTAAAATTTGTAATAAATTAAAATAAATGATACAGAAATTGACCAATCAAATAATCAATATCAATAATTAAATTCATAAAATATAAACCAAACAACTATTTTGCATAACTGATCCATAATCAACCTAGAAACTACCAATTGAGAGAAAGGAAATTTTAATCCGAATTTAATAAAAATCTAATTGATTATGCAATTATCGAATTGCTAGGTCTAGATGGTACTAAGGTGGATTATTCTCTCTTGAGTTATAATTTATAACCTTAATTTATAATCCCTAATTTAAATTATAGAATTGTAATCTCTCGATTTCCAATTAACCCAAAACCTAAATCAGTTCTGAATTTGTCTAATAACTTATCGAAAACCTATGCTCGATCTTTCGTTACACGATTTTACCAGTTTGATTCAATTCTTATCTATCAAACTGCTTAACTCTTGGTAGCCCAATTTGATGATATTCACTCGGTTCACCCTCTCAGTTTATTACCAAATTATTAAGAACATATATTGAATCACAAATAACTCAATGAAAACACAATAAATTAAACTTCATTAATCTCAAAGATCAAAATCCTAAAAGTCAGTTTAGATAAAAATTGACATTCAACAACAACTATTTTCAACGATTATCCCAATTCTATACATCAATAAAATTGAAATAAAGACGAAAAATACTGTCGAAATAGACTAGTAGAGGCAGCGATGGAGGGAAATCATCTATTCCGGGAAGTACTTCGCGTCAAGCTTCTTCTCCATGTCTCTTTTCCATCTTCTCCTTCCTCAAATATCACGATATGCTCTCTAGGGTTTCAGATTTGACTGATGCAAAAAGGCTTCAAAGGCTGCTTCCTTTGTCTTTTAATGTTTTATTTATATCTTAAAAGCCCTAAGGTTGATTCGGAGTTGAAACGGTCCAAAAAGTGCCACGAGATTTGACGTTTTTAGCTATTTTTATGTCTGACCAATGTAGGCCACGATTGTGGCTAGTGCCAAACCCTCTCTATCACGATCGTGGCCCAAAGTGCATGATCAGGGCCTAATTTAGAGCTCTATGTCACGATCGTGGCCTGGGTCCTATTGGCTCGCCTCTTTCTGTGATGATTGTGGCCTATTGTGTCACGATCGTGGGCCATGGTTTTGTCTCGAAACTCTGCAAAACTTCTTCATTCTTCGCTGTTTTCCCTGAAATACTAATAAACACATCAAGGTACCTCATACACATAACATTTAAGCTCAAAGACTTATACTAACCTATAAAAAAACTTAAACATATAAAGTAACACAATTAAAACCTAAACACACACTAAACACCCAAATTAACACTTAATACATAACCAATTAAACCATAAAACATAATACAAATCACAACTATCAACATCCACACAGTTAAACGTTTGTTTGTCCTCAAGCAAACAAAACAACAAACATATAACACACATACAACACACAATGCAATAATGAGGCAATGAATTTAACTTCATGAAATACATTTAATCTTAAACACAGTCATACAAGTTATATCTAATCATTAACATGCAAAATCTATGTCTAGGAGCTTTGAACTAAATATACAAATTAATCAAGATATAAGTGTTAATTTATTTACCCTTTTCAATTGCACACACACATTAATAATTTTTTGGTCATTTAGACTCTGTAACTATTCCTAAGTATATTTTCATGAAAAGTCAAGCTTATTACAAGTCTGGTAGGTTTATTAAGGAAATACACATTTTTTTTATTTGTTCTTAAACATAGACTTAGTCTTTTTTCGTAGAGGCAAACCTTGGTAATGAATGTCGATCTGGTTACTCAACTAAGTCATGTTTTTACTAAACAGCTTGGTTGAAACATTATTATAGCTTTTTGATGCGAAGGTATACATTTGTGATGTGAGTTGATCTAGTTACTCAGCTATGTCACGTTTTCAACTGGCTACTAGCTCTATTCATAACTCAATGGCCAACAGAATAATGATTTATTTAATAAAAAAACATTTTTTCATTTATTACCTACCTTGTTATTTAAGCTACTCAATTCCATAAAAAATACTAGTAAAGCTACTTATGTTAAAAAGCCTTAAATTATGAATGAATGTGACAATCTAGAGCGTGCTAATATTACACTAAATCCTAATTAAGTTGTATATTTATCCAAAGATCCTTAATTCACTAATTTTGTGGGCTAATGATTATTCACAACCTATTCGACTATGTTCAAAATTAAATAAATTTCACTCCATCGAAGCCATTGACATATTCAAACACTTCACACAATGCAACCTAATAACTATCGTACTATATGAAAAATCATATACAAAATAAAAACACATAACCCTCCCCACACTTGAACAACACATTGTCCTCAATGTGTGAAGGGAACACACAAGCACATAAAAAAAAGGAAAAGATAGAATTTAAGAAGACAGAAAAATAAAATAGAAATACACATAAAAATTAGAACTAAAGGCTAATTTGTAAAAGAAAAATAAATGGGTTAGATACAAATCCTATGGAGATTGAGGTGGTGATGGTGTCGAAGGCGACAATTGAATGACCTAAGCCTCAAAATATCTATAGATCTGACGGATATCTCGGCTCTGGCATCTTTATGTCTGGGCCATCTCCTTTATCATTATGGTATTTTCTGCCGGTAGCTTGTTAGTTTTGGAGATTGCATCCAAAACCTCCTTCTAGCCATATTCTTCTTCCTTATCCTCAGATTCTTCACTTGTCTCCTCTGCCTGCCGAGTCGATGCTAAGCTCAAACTTGCATGACTTGCCCTGATTCTGACATGTGTCTTTTCGCTGATTTCCCTAAGTTCCTTTTTGTGGGAATGAAGGATCTCAGCTCGCCATAAGTGATGATGGTTTAGGAATTCAAGGAGGTGAACGGTTAGTCCACTCCGATCCATGCCAAAATATTCCGTAATGGCATACACTATGTACCCCATTCCTAGATTGCTTCTCTTGCGGGAGTCGTAACAATGACATTTAGTACACGTGTGGATGTACAGACTGGAATATTATGGTCTATGCACCATAACTTAAAAAGTTCCTTTGTGGAACACTTGTTAGTTTTGGTTTTGTCAAAAACCAGCTGGCACATGAATTTGTGTAGCAATAAGTATTCATGGGACCTTATAATATATTTAGGAGCATTTTTGGCATAAAATTGTTCAATTCCAGTAAGCTCATTCCAATATTGAGAAGGATGAAAATCCTCATGCTGATCGACTATGGAGGATTCGGGGAATCCATATATATCGCATATGAGTTCGACATTCAATTCGTAAGCTCTTCCTCTCAACCTAAACCACAATTCTTTAGGGTTCCTAAGGTTAGTGAAGTGAAGAATTCCAATGTAAGCTCCTGATAGATAGGAAATTG
The DNA here is from genome assembly GCA_025629805.1 of Erythroxylum baracoense. Taxonomy (NCBI): domain Eukaryota; kingdom Viridiplantae; phylum Streptophyta; class Magnoliopsida; order Malpighiales; family Erythroxylaceae; genus Erythroxylum; species Erythroxylum baracoense. The sequence goes on from JAOTAY010000004.1 coordinate 11,704,964, forward strand.
GAATTATATGAATTAGGCCCACTGGATTCTCTAGCCTATCAAGTGTTTCAAAATCAAAATACTTGGGAACTACAATCTGTCTAGCATTAAGAGTTTGGAAACGACTATCTTCGTCCTCCGTGTAGATCAGGAAGGGTGCACTGAAGTCTACTGCTCAGTTTCTTCTTCCACGTCCCGCAACTTAATTTCATTCAGCTTGCTCATGTTGAGCTGATTATTTAATACACGGTATAATTGGGTAGATTTTGGAAGAAAATTGAAAGGTTGAAACTTTTAGAGAGATGTGAGAGCTTTTGTGAGCTTGCAGTCTAGAGAGATAAAGTGAAATGAAAGTGAATGTAAAAGTGAAGTTAGAACTGAATATATGTGTGGTTAAAAGGGTAAAATGGTAAAATTTTTAAAGAAATTGCATCCTCCCTTGTTATTGCCCAGTCGTAGGCCACGATCCTTAGTTTTCTTCTTTTCTTCTTTCCCCGATCTTTCACAGTCACTCTTTAATTCTTTTGTGGCCCCTTTTCACCTCTCTTTTCTTACTTAATTCATCATCAATCCTATTCCTTCTTAGTTTTATTCAACACAAAAATGATCCTAATTATGAAATTCAAACGTTCTAACAAAAATAAATAAGAAACTAATTTTTCCATGTGTTGCCTCCCATATAGTGCTTCTTTTCACGTTAGTAGCTCAACACTTCTTTAAGCTCATAGTGGTCGGAATGAATGGTGCAATGGTAGCGTTGTCATTAATCTCAAAGTTTGAACTTTAGCTACCATGCTGCAGTGCCCACCTTCCTTTCAATTCTCTTTGCCTCGTCTTCATCTTCACAAGCACTTCTTCTTGAATGCGTTCCCAGGATCCTCGATATTCTCTCATTCTCCTTGAGGTTCAGATTCTTTGCTATTCTATGGAGGTAAAGGAGATTTGTAATCTTTTTGTGAAACTTGGAAGGTTATTTTCTCTTTTCCTATCCTCAGAGTTAATTCGTCCCCATCAATGTCAATGATTGAATGCGTAATGGCTAAGAACAGTCTTCTAAGTACTATTGCGTTATCCACATCTTCTCTAACTTACAATGTGTAGAAGTCTATAGGAATGGTATATTTGTCAACTTTTACTTGCACATCCTTTATAATCCCCATCAGTTAGTGCATCATTCTGTCGGCCGTCTTTACCAAAAAATTAGTGGACACTAACAATCTTAACCCTAACTTCAAACTAAAGGTGTAGGGAATCATGTTTATACTCACTCCTAGATCCACAAATGCCTTATCTATCATGATTGTATTGATGTTGCAGGGGATGAAAAAGTCCCTTGGGTATTCTTTCTTTTGTGTGACGTTGGGGTCCTTTTCTGCTATTCGCTCCTTAACCTTCTTCTTGACGGATTCCTTTAATGTGAGCTTCGTCTGTACTTGTTCCATCACTTCTTCTACCTTGTTTTTCTCAATCTCCTCTAACTTCCATATTTTCCTCTTTGCATATAACTCCCTTTGAACTAAAATAGGATGTGGAAATACAAATCAAGATGCCTTAATTAACTCGATCACTGGCTCGCTCGGAAGGTCTTCTTGAGCCTTCCCTTTTCCTCCTTATCCCTTTCTTGAGTCTTCCCTTTTCCTCCTTATCCCTGCACCTACTCTAGTTCTTCACCCTGTGTCTGACTGATGACCATTATCCTTTCTTTCAGATTAGACTCGGTATTGGTTGGAAGGGTTCCAAAATTTCGAGTGGACATTGCCTCTGCTAATTGGCTTACTTAGACTTCTAGATTATGTACGGACGAGGCATGGTTCTTCGTTACTTGCTCGAATTTATGCTTGAACCTCCTATCTGCCTCTTCTATGCCTCTTATCTTATCTAAAATCTTGTTTAACTTTGATTCCATCGAGTTTGCTTTATCTCGTTGAAAGCCTGGTTGCCCCTGAGGCTTGAACTATCCTCCCTTGTTGTTCGACCAGGAGAAGTTAGGATGGTTCTTCCACTCAGAGGTTGTAATTGTTAGAGTAGGGATTGTTACCCCCTCCTCATCTATACTACGCTCCCATATAGTTCACTTGCTACTAATTGTCTTATTTCATTAGGTAGTAGTCCATGGTGTCTAACTAGCCATAGAGTTCACACTTTAACTGTACAGACTTCACCGAAGCTAAGGATGACACCCTCATGCTGTTAAGTTGTCATGTCAAGTTGTCGATCTTTGCTTGCATCTCAATCATTTGATCGACCACGACGATTCCCTTCTGCTCTCTAAAAGTAGTTAGTTGCCTACTTCACTCATTCGTCCATAACCAGTAATTGCTTGCCATCTCCTCAATCAACTCCTCTACTTCATCAATAGTCTTCAGCATCAAGCATCCTCCTGAAGCTGCGTCGATTATGCCTCTTGTTGATGGGTTCAGTCCATTGTAGAAAGTCTGTAAAAGGAACTCCTTGGGTAAGTTATCGTGTGGGCACTTCCTTTGCAAGTCCTTATATCTCTCCTACGCTTTATAGATCGATTCCCCATCACCTTGTTGGAAATTGGTGATTTCCTTTATAATCTTGGTGGTCTTCATCAATGGGAAATAATTTTCCAAGAAAGCACACATAAGCTGATCCTATAGTGTGATATTAGCTGGGCTCAATGAATGATACCAAGCCTTAGCTCTATCTCTAAGAGTAAAAGGAAACAACCTGATTCTAACTGCATCTTTCGACATCTGATGATACCAAAAGGTATCACAAATTTTAAGGAAGTTAATTATATGTGCATTCGAATCCTCTTTAGCCAATCCATAGAATTGCACAATTTATTGAAGCATATTCAGAAGTGTAGGTTTAATTTTAAATGAGGCCACTTGAACAGGTGGCCTAGCCACTCCTTGGTTCGACGAGTTAAACCCTAGCCTCAAGAAGTCCATTAAGGTCCTCTGTTGCCTTCCTTAGTTAGCTTCCTGATACAAATTTTGTTAAAACTCCTCAACCATTGTTGATTTTCTGATCTCTTCTTCCTCTCACTGAGCTTTCCTAAGGGTTTGTTCCAGTCGAGTAATATCTAAATCTAACGTCTCTGTTACATAACTCGAACCACTTGTAACTCTTATGTTCATGCAAAAGCATGGTTTCTGAAATAAAATGAAAGAATGAAAAGAAAAATCAAAACTAATCAAAACTAATGCCTTAAACTATAGAACTAAACTATCGCCTCCCCGACAATGGCGCCAAAAACTTGATCAGGTTGTTTTATGTTATGAAAAAGTTTTAATATTTTAACCTTGATATTTTTGCAAGTCAATGAGTTGTTCACATAATACCTAAGGTATCGTTCCCATGAGGATGGTTAATCTAATCCTAAAATCTAAGGCTTAACTAAAATTTGTAATAAATCAAAATAAATAATTAATGCAGAAATTGACCAATCAAACAATCGATATCAAGAATTAAATTCATAAAATATAAACAAAATAAAAATTTTGCATAACTTAATCTAGAATCAACCTAGAAACTACCAATTAAGAGAAAAAGGCTTTTAATCTGAATTTAATAAAAATCTAATTGACTATGTAATTATTGAATTACAGGGTCTAGACGGTCCTAAGGTGGATTGCTCTCTTTGGAGTTATAATCTTAACCATAATTTATAATCCCTAATTTAAGTTATAGAATTGTAATCTTTTGATTTCCAATTAACCTAACACCTAAATCAATTCTGAATTTGTCTAATAAGCTATTGGAAACCTATGCTTGATCTCTCGTTACATGAATTTACTGGTTTGATTTAATTCTTGTCTATCAAACTACCTAACTCTCGTTAGCCCAATTTGATGATATTCACTATCATCACTCTCTCAGTTTATTATCGAATTATTAAGCACATATATTAAATCACAAATAACTCAATGAAAACATAATAAACCAAACTTCATTAATCTCAATGATCAAAATCCCAAAGGTCAGTCTAGATAAAATCGACATTCAACAACAACTATTCTCAACAATTATCCCAATTCTATACATCAATAAAATTGAAATAAAGATGGAAAATACTATTGGAATGGACTAGTAGAGGCAACAACAGCTAGAAACTACCTGTTTTGGGAAGTACTTTGCATTAAGCTTCTTCTCCATGTCTCTCTTCCTTCATCTCCTTCCTCAAATCTCTCGATATGCTCTCTATGGTTTCAAATTTGACTGATGTAAAAAGGCTTCAAAGGCTGCTTCCTCTTTCTTTTAATGTTCTATTTATATCTTGGAAGCCCTAAGGTTGATTCGGGGTTGAAACGGTATAAAAGGTCCTATAAAATTTGACGTTTTTAGCTATTTTTGTGTCTGCTCAACGCAGGCTACGATCGTGGCCCTACCTGCCACCTTTGTGGCTAGTGCCTAACCCTCTCTGTCACGATCGTGGCCTAAAGTGTACGATTGTGGTATGGTTCAGAGCTCTCTGTCACGATTGTGACCATAATGGCATGATCATGGCCTTGGTCCTATTGACTTGCCTCTTTTTGACATGATTGTGTCCTATTTTGCCATGATCATAGGCCATGATTTTGACCCGAAACTTTTCTAAAGTTCTTCGTTCTTCTCTGTTTACCCTGAAACATTAACAAACACATTAAAGTACCTAAAAAACATAATAATTAAGGTCAAAGACTTATACTAATATGTGAAAACACTTAAACACATAAAGTAACATAATTAAAACCTAAACACACACTAAATACTTATATTAACACTTATTATATAACAAATTAAACCTTAAAACATAATGCAAATCACAACTATCATGCATTTCTCACTAAGTTTTTGTTCTTTCTCTTCTTAGGGATTGATTGTGTTATCCTATGTTTAATGTTTGGGTATTATGTGAGGATGATTGAATGTTCTATTTGATTATTTTTATGCGAGAACCCATTGTTAGAATTTCAATATAATCCATAATTATTATGTTGAGATTCGTTTGTGGAGAATAATTTTTTTTAATCATTATGTATAATATAAACTAGGTTAAATGAATCGAGCATATGTGGTTATTGCCTAGATTGGTCTTTTTTCCTAATTCGTAATGTGACTGTCCAATTAAATCTAGAGATCATATCCTAGGTTATTCGGCGACTAGGTTTAATTAATGAACATCTCTTAATTAAACATGACCTAAGGGAAAATCGGGGTTAACAGAGATTGTAGTTAATTTATGACCAATCGTTCAAGGAGAGATAAAAGAACAATTAATCAATGAAATATGTTTCATTGGGGTTAGGATGAGATTAAACTAGAGAACTAGATTCCTAACGAATTCATAACTTTTCATCATCTTTGAATGTTTTCTTTAATTTGCTTTTGCTAGTTTAGTTTCATTTTATTTTCTCATTTGAACCAAACCAAAACCACCCCCTATAACCTAAAACTGCTTATTTTCTGAACACTCTCTGTGGGATTGACCAAGATTCACCACTACTATAATTATAGGTATAGTTTATTTTACGGAGTGTTATGACCTGCTATGTTGGACCCCAATTTATTTATTTATTTTATTAAGCATGATTTGATTAAATTTTGTGGTCTTTCTAGATAAATCATTTTTCTTGGAGTTAAATTATTATGTCAAGTTTGGGAGGATTTATTTCATAGATTGATGGAATTAAAGTGTTAATGTTGTAAG
>JAOTAY010000004.1:11725409-11759395 GCA_025629805.1 Erythroxylum baracoense
GCCTTAAGAAAAACCAGAAGTGGTTAGTGTTCATAAAGGAGTACGAAAGTTCGCATGCAATTAAGGTTTTGGAGATAATTGAAGATCTTGGAGTTTCAACAAAAAACTAGTGAGTAAATTCTTTAGAATTGGAGATTTTGAAATAAATCTGATGAGTTACTGTCATCTGCTTGAATATGGCATTTTAAGATAATTATATCCTTGAACACTGTGTTGAAGGGGTGCAAATTTGGAGATATGGTGTTAATTGGGTTTTGATGGATTATTAGTGATCAGGTGTTGTGGAAATGATTCTTGGAGTTAAAAAAATAGAAATAAAATATTGTATAAAATTAGTTGGAGAGTTAGATATAGAAAAGTAAAATGCTCTGTTTCTTCACTGAGCATGCATGAATACTTAGGTATTCATATGAGAATTGAGGAAGACTTAGAGATGTTCAGGAGCATAGACGTATCGTCTATGTTTGACTTTTACCGTCTACTTTGACCACTATCTTCTGTTTAAACCTTCTGGGTCTATCTTCTGTTTAGACCTTCTGGGTCTATCTTGTGTTTAGACCTTCTGGGTCTATATTCTATTTAGACCTTCTGGGTCTACCTTCTGTTTAGACCTTCTGTGTCTATTTTCGGGGTCTATCTTATGCTTAGTCTACTTTCTACTTCGTCTACTTTTCACTTATATGACCATAACTTCTTTTCTACATCTCCAAATGATCTGATTTTTGAACCAATAAATTCCTAACGCAGCGTTCTATCCTTTCATAAACTTTTGTAGCGTTCGGAATTGAATTGAGAAATATTGACCACATCAAAGTGCAGAATCTGTTGGAACAGTGAAATAGGATTTTCTTCCTGAACACCCTTCGGTATTTGGATTATATCTAGATCCATAAGATTCCAAATGAGACTCTTTTCAATTTGGAGTAAACTAGAAATATAGGCTTACAAATTTTCTCAAGAATTCTAACTTTGATTCTTTCTCTAAGATATTGAATTTCTAGATGGAAGTTGTATGTAGTACACTGTTTTTGATTGTGAACAACCCAATAATGTAAGAGGTATATCTTCCAAATTTCTGAACCAAATTGAGTGATTTTTGTGTCAATGGAAAGATAAGACATAGAAGAACACTTTTTTAGAAGATAATATAACCAAATTACATGAGTTTCGCTCTCTAATAGAATGTGGACAATAGACCCGAAAGTGTAACTTGGAAAAAAATTTGAAGTGAGTCAATAAGAAATGAATTAAGATTCTAATAGTCTTAGTGAGGCATAAACCTAAGTATAAATTGTACTTAGATGAGTTTTGATATGAAAAGACTTTTGTGAATGAAATTGATGGGAAGATACCCGGGGTTGTCATGAACATGCATTGTACATAATTCATTTCATACATGTGCATTATTAGACACTCATAATTTTACAAATTGTGATATATATGTATGGTGTTTGATATAGAGGAGAAATTGGAATGTCAACCTTCAGACGTTGCCAGAAATTCCAAGCATTAGCTTCGAGAGAAACTTGTGAGTAACCTAGACGGTCTCACTTAATTACTTGTTTGTTTAAATTTTGTTTTGAAATGATTGAATGAATATGGCTTGATTGTAGATTCCGGACAATGAAGGTCCGATGACTGTGATATTGATTGAGATATTGAAGTGTTGCTTGAATGTGAATGTGCAGAACTATGTGCTTCATAATGTGATTGATTGTGATAGATGCATTCCATATATGAATGTACAATCAGATAAACGCAATTGTGACCAAACTAGCCACCGATCAGAGCTTAAAGCTCTAAGTGTAGAAAGGAGCCTCGAGCTCAAAAAGTAATTAAGAGCCTAAGGCTCACTATGTAAAATTAGCCCTATATCCTCATTGAATAAGGGACAGTTACCAATGAGCCCGGTATCCAAATGGATACAGGATAGTTTAGGCACTCAGTTACAACAACGTAATAATTGGAAAAGAGTCTTATTAGCATTTCATATGCATCTGTTTAAGTATGTTTGATTGATTGAAATGCAAAATTAGTTATGCTTAAGTGAAAATGTGATACTGATGTAAAGTATAATTTGGTGAAATATGTGTTATGTGAAATGTTGTGCTGCATGAATTGAGTGAACCATCGATGATGGTTACCTCATTGTGTTCGTAAAACTCACCAAAATTTCAACGTTGTCTTTTTAGGACCAAGAGATGACCCTAGCTACCGAGAGGCTCTACCAGTCGTGTAGATTGTGATTTGGCAAGAGAAGTCATGGGTCAAAGGTCAGTCAACTGTGATTTTTGGACAGATTAGATAGACTTTGTATATTTTTTCTCTTTCATGTAGTTCTTTTGTACTAGGTTTTGATGATGTACATGTAATAAATGTTGAAAGATACAATGTTGACTATCGATTTTGTGAAATCAAACGAGGAAAAAGTTGGTTTTTAAAATATATTGTGATTTTCTTATGATAAGTGAGTAATGATATGATGCTTTGTGAAGTGACTGTAGCGATCGAACGTGGCTCACCCTTATCGTAGGATATATACCGGAATAACCTCCGGGCGTCCCGGTGTGCACCCTGCGGTAAGGGGGTGCTACAGGGTAGATCTAGGCTTGTGGGCCAGCAAGGACGTTAGGTCTCCGAGGGAGGTGAATCAAGGCCTATGGGCCAGCAAGGAAGCTGGGCCTCTAGGGGGCTAGATCTAGGCCTGTGTACTAGTGAGGACGTTGGGCCTCCAAAGGGAGTGGAGTGTTAGATTCCCATTTGGTTGGAGAGGGAAACGAAGTATGCCTTATAAGGCTATGGATACTTCTCCCCCAAAGACGCGTTTTCCCAAGAGGTAGGAAGAGCAAAACCGTGAGAGCTTGGCTAGGCCAAGGCCCAAAGCGAACAATATCTGTAAGCAGAGTGGTCTGAGCTGTTACAAATGGTATCATAGCCAGTACTCAGATCAGTATGTCATCAAGGACGTAAGGCCTCCAAGGGGGTGGATCTAGGCCTATAAGCCGGCAAGGACGTTGAGCCTCCAAGGGGGTGAATCCAAACCTGTGGGCCAACGAAGTTGTTGGGCCTCAAACGGGGTGGAATGTTAGATTTCTATATCGATTGGAGAGGGAAACGAAGTGGGCCTTATAAAGCTATGGAAATCTCTCCCTCAAAGACGCATTTTCCCGAACGAGTGTGAGGGAAGAGCAAAACCGTGAGGGCTTGGCTGGGCCAAAGCCCAAAGTGGACAATATCTGTGAGTGGGGTGGTTCGGGCTATTAAAAATGGTATCAGAGCCAGTACCCGAACTGATGTGTCAGCGAGGATGCTGATCCCTAAAGGGGGTAGAATGTGAGATCCTATATCGATTGGAGAGGGGAACGAAGTACGCCTTATAAAGGTATGTATACCTCTCCCCTACAAATGCGTTTTCCTAGGCGAGTGTGTAGGAAGAGCAAAATCGTGAGGGCTTGGCTAAGCCAAGGCTCAAAGCGGATAATATCTGTGAGTGGTCAGGGCTGTTACAGGAAATGTGTTATCAGAACACCAGGACCTGACCAGTTTTATTGGGGGATATTTTCAACAGTTAATGGGAACCTTTGATGGTTAGCAGCAGGGTTTAAGTATGAAAGATATATTTGAATTCACCCTTAACTAGACTTAACATGACATGCTTATCACTCCATTTGCACCTTAACATGTCATGAAAGTGCTCTTTAGTCTCAATTCTTCAAAATCTCCTGGCCCATATGGTTTTACTGTCTGTTTTTTTCCAAAGAACCTGGGAAATCACTGGTAAATTTTTTACAGATGCAATCTTTGAAAATTTTTCCCTATAATAGGATGCTTAGGGAAGTGAATCATATATACCTTCATTTGCTTTATCCCCAAGAAGAAAAACCTTCCTCTTTTTAAGACTTCAGACATATTTCTTGCTGTATTATAGTGTATAAAACCATTGCAAAACTTCTGGCCTTAAGACTGAAACTAATTTTATCAGATGTCATCAGTTTGGCTTAAGGGGCATTCTTACCTCAGAGAAGTATAGGCAATAACATTCTCATTCTTCAATAGCTAATGGGTGAATATAATTCAGGTAAGAATATTAAAAGTTGCTTGATGAAGATTGATTTTTTTCAAAGTTTATGACACCATCAGTTGGTCCATTTTACAAGAATGCTCAAAACCTATAGGGTTACCTGTTAAATTCAGAAATTGGATTTTACAATGCATTTAATCCACTTCCTAAGTATTTTGGGGAATGGTGTCCCTTCATTACCATTTAACACTGCTAAAGGTATTAGGCAAAGGGACACCTTCTTCCCTTACCTATTCACTTTAGCAATGGAAGGTTTTCTAGAATTATATCAAAACTTGTGGATTACAATGGCTGATTTTAGTATCATCACAAGTGCAGAGAACTTACACTATCCCATTTGATTTATGCCAATGACTTAATACTCCTTTATAAGGAAAATAACTCACTCACTTCGAATGATGTTGAATATGATGCATATTTTCTCTTATTGGATTGGATTGAAAGTTAATGTGGATAAAAGTGGATTATATATTTCCTTAGATGTCAGAATTACGAGCAGATCAATCGTATGGTTGGTTTTTATTTGCACTCTCCCCCTGTTAAATATTTAGGAGTCCCAATCACTACTTGTAAGCCTAAATTCTTTGACTTTATTCCCTTGATTGAAAAGCTTAAAGATAGAATTAATGCCTGGAAAAATCAGTTTTTGTCCATTGCAACCATATTGACTCTCATAATTTCAGTTTTGAATAGTTTATATATCCATTGGTATGCACATTTAGTTCTACATAAGAGGGTCATTAAGGAGATGGATAGAATATTAAAAGCTTTCGTATGGTCTAGAAAACTGAGAATGGTAAGCAGGCCAAGGTGAAATGATGTGATATTACTATCTCAAGGAGGCAAGGGGGCCTGGGATCATTCCTATTGCTCAAATGCAAAAAGTATTGCTTTGTAAGAGGATTTGGAGATTACAAAAAAGCACTGTGGATTAAATAGGTTAATGAATACCGTCTTAGAAGTCATAATTTTTGGCAGTTGGACAATTACAGGAACTTCTCATGGATATTTAATGACATACTTAGCTTGAGAGACATAGGTTGGGTGATGGAGAGGATATATGGCTATGGTTTGATAACTGGACCTATTATAGTCCTCTCATTCAAGGAACATATCTTTCTCGAATAAAAAATAGAATCCCTTCCAATGCTATAGTGACTTTGCTCATCCAAACTGGCATGTGGATTGGAAACTTCAGAGGATTCCATTTAATGGCAAATTACTTACTAAACTTCCCTGTAGGGTTGAGGAAGGACAACATCATTTGGAGTCCCCATTCTAGTGGTACCTTTATCAACAACTCTTTTCATAAGATACTGGTTAATGATCCTGAAGTGGTTCCCTGGGTTGACGTCATTTGGAAGCAAGCTTTAAACTACAAAGCTATTGTTTTCAATTGGTTAGTGATTAAAAACAGGCTCAGAACCAAAAACAAATGGTTTAGGGATATATGATCCCATATGTTTCCTTTGCAACCAAAAACCTACGGAATGTGTGACAACATTATATGTTCATAGTAACTTTACATATTTATGACAAATTTGTTGACACAAATAAAATAAAGTACTAACGAATAAAGTCGTAACAATACTTTATTTTATTGTGACAACATTATCGCCACTAAAATAATTGAAAATAGTGACAAAATATTTGCCACCAGTGCTTCTTTTATTAGTGTCTATTGCTTCTTGGTCACTAATATTTTAAGAAAAAAGTGTCAACATCATTTTGTCACAAAAATGAAAAATTGTTTTTACAAAAATATTGTCACTAATTTGTTTATTACTGTCACAAATAAAACTATCAATTCAATAATAGAATTGCATTATTAGTAAAAGAAATTTACATCAATGATCATATTGTCTAATAGATTTCGTCACAAGTATGAAAGTTGATGTTACAATAATGTTGTCACTAAATAAAGATTATATGTTACAATAAATTTATCATTAATGTTTCGTGTTTGTCACATCCTTTGGGCAATCTTCCTTCACATCCTCTCCAGCTGTAGGCTTTTAGCAGGGATCTCTGAATAAAGTGATTGCATATCCAAAAATATAGGGAAGGACCAATAAGAAAGGGAAAGCATACAGGAACTTATACAAAAGAAGGGATAAAATAATACAAGACTAAACCCACTGCAAACAGTATTGACCGTAATAAGGTTGATTACATCATTACTTACATATGGTATTAGGACATAAAAGATTACACCAGCAAATTGCAACAGTAAAATGTAGATACAAAAGCACCTAGAATTCTTAAAATGGCATGATTTGTTTTCGAGTTTACTGTTCTGTCAAGGAAATTTTTTTTATAAAATTACAATTATTAAGAATAAACAACATTAAGAAATACTCTTTAATTTTCCGAATTAATGAAACATTAATAACCAAAGATATTTAAACATGCTTCTAGTTATATGACATGGAGGCATTTACCATATCATGTTTAAGTTATTTTTAACTTAACTTTCCTAATAAGGGAGACATGTTGTCCATAACACGGACAACTTCTACTAGTTCCACTTGATTCCAGAAGAAATTAACTAAAAGTTTTCTATAAATTTCTATAAAAAAATACAAGACATGCCCTGTGCAATCAGATCTTTCACGCCATCACTAACCCACTAGTGCAAGTTTCCCAAGGTATTCAACACCATCCTTTTATTGCTGGCTTTGATTCTCGTTTGTTACTTTTAGATATTTCTAAGCTTGATTTCATACACCAACCTATATCTTTGTCTATCTGCTTAGGGATAACAAGGGAAAAACATTATCCATACAACTAAACAAGTGAAGCATTGCCTAACTGATGATGATTTTTTTTTCAAATGAAAGTCAAATGAAATATTTATTACAACGATGCTAGTAAGACCTGAGCATATACCCAAAAAAAGCACATGCAATTAAGGCCACACCAAAACAAAATATTGACCATTAGATTACAAACTAAGGGCTAAAAATAATCCCATCCAAAAATGAAAATCACACATTTCCATCACATAACCCGGCAAGCGAACCCAATCATCAGAAAGCTTGAACTAAACTTCATGGAATGGAAAGGCAAAGCAAAACGTGGGATAAGTTTAAATTCCACCTAGTGGTAAAGACAACTACTTTAAATTCCAAATAAAAGTTATGGATAAGTTTATCACTTGATATGTAAAATAACCTTGCATCACTGGGCAACATCTTGAGCTGCAACCATGGCAGCATATGGTGAAGACTCGCCTCTGTCAGCTTTAACCTTCATTCCACCTACTTTAAAAACCTTACTTAGAAATAACATATGAATGGAATTATGAACTAGATAAATCACAACAAATAAATTCACATACGCCCAAACAGGTTTTCATTCTTTTTAGTTGCACAATAATTTGATTCACAAGCATGTAAATTTATAATCAAACAACCATGAATGAATAATATCTTTCAGTAGTTTTAGAGTTAAGATAGTAAGTATTTTTTAATAAATATCATAATATTATAAATAAGATATGATAAAATTACTTATCAATAATACGTACAAAGGTTTCCCTTCTAGAAAGATAACTTAAATATTGCAGTTTCTGGGGAACCAAATCAGTTCACAATTGAAGATCAACTATTGGACAATGCTAAAAATTGACAAAGATACCTGCATCACTTACGATGAATGTGTTAAATGAAGCATAGATATAAGCCACACCATAAACATTCTCGCCATCCCTCACTGCAAGTCCAAGAGTTACATTCTCTTCCTTTGGTTCTCTAACTTTTCTTCTTTACTAGAGATCACGAGCAACAAAACAAGGAATGAGCAAGTCAATAACCAATACTACTTTTGGATAACAAACCTCAAAAAGGCACAAGATATATCTTCAAAAAGGATAAAGCAATCCAATATAACCATATAAACTCAAAGCATCCCCATGAACCACAAGGAAAAGATGTAGAAAGCTAGCATTCACATACCTAATAAGCAGCAAGTTATAGCAAATTCAAGAAAGCGGAACCTCTCACACACAATCTAATGTCAACGAGAGGAAAAATCTAATGTGAAAAAAGGGATTAATGGTAATAAGAGATGTAGATAGAGTTACCATGGCTGCGAAAGCGAGAGAGCGAGAAAGAAGGATGGAATCGGCTGTGTTTGCTGCTAGGATATGAAAACCCTACTAAACGAAGTGCTGGATCTGTTTGACACCTATTGTTAAATGTAGAGGGCAACTAGGGTTTTACTTTTGGGCTAACATATTTAAATAGAAAAACAAATTTCAAGTCTAAGTACAAGAAGAGGCCAAAATGAATTGAAGACAAGGCTCTCATTCTAAACCCTCGTAAGGCATGGCAAAAGGGCCCAAGAGAGCAAGGGTCGACCCAGGCTGGGGCCTGGATATATCGGGGCAAACCTAGCCTGACTCGATCCAATGTCGTCCCTACCTTAATTAAAGAAAAGGAGCAATTTTTGTTCTTTTAAGGTAAATTATATCAATTATCCTATTTTATTTTTATTTGATAATAATAAATATAATGACTTATAAAAAATTTATAACTATTATTGATAATCTTGTCCTGTTCTTTTTGTAAATGTAATACCCACCTAATCATGTGCCAAGGAAGCTTTATCAAATTGCTTTCGTGCTTCCTACAATAATAAGAGATCACTCGTAGCTAAGAGTCAGGACTTTTTACAAACACAAGGTAAACAAGAGCAGAGCAAATAACTAAGACAGAGAGTTCATAAGAGGCACATGGCATCTGTCAATTAAGTTAAAAATCAAGCTTATGTGGAATTCTCTACATTCCCAAGTCACAGATAACACATTTATTTCCCAAGAATTAGAAATTATAGACCAAAAGACTATTCATAAAATAGACGATTATACCTTCCTCTCTAATTCTCACGCCTCAAGCTCTCGATCTCCGACATACTCGCACCTCCGTCACCAATTTCAACAATTTCTCAAGCAGCTAACATACCTGAGCATCCTTTTAGGCCTTGACGCCAGCGGAGACCACAGACAATTGACGGAGGTCCTGTTAAGCGAGGGCAAGTTTCTGCTTAAGTGCGACGTGAGTAGCAGTGAGGTGTTGGTTGTCAAGGAGTAGGGTTTGGATCTTGAGATGTTGGATGGATATGCAGTCATCAAGGATGATGGAGGGGTGGTGGTAGTGGTGACGACGATGGTCATCGGCAGCGAGGCGAGAGGGAGGGACTACTTCTCGTAGTTTGGATGACGGGGGCGACAGATGGTGGCTCTCAAAAACCCACCCGTCTTAGTTTTAAATTTTTAGTCTCTCCCACTGTAATTAGGTTTATTTATTCTAGTTAATTAGGCATTGTCAAATTACTCGTAACATTTATTTAAATATAAAACAAAGAAAAAAATTAGGAATAACTCTAATTTTAAAAATTGAGTACAAATGTTAAACCGTAACGTTGTATTGTTTTCAAATTAAATTTTTAATATTTATAAACCTTTAAATTTAACTCTATAAATGCTTGAACACTTGAGAATACAAAGTACAAAATCCTTTCATTTTTTTCTTGGTCGTTAACTGTGAAGGAATCACTCTTTAACTTAGTGTGGAACTGGGCTTTTATAAGGTTTAAGGCTAATGCCATGAAATTAAGGTTAACAATTAATCAATTTAAATTTAAATTTATAATTAAATTATATATAGGATATTGTCACTAAAATTACGAATAGTAGTGTGCATAGTGATAGCTCAGTTGTTGTGACAATATTACACTAACTAATTGAATTTTTTTGACAAAAGTTTTCGTCGTAACAAATACATAGGCTTTTAGTAACAAAACTTAGTGATAAAAGAAAATTTGACACTATTAATATATTAATAGTGACAATTTAATTGTGAAGATAGTAAATTGTCACAATTCTCATTGTATTAGTAACACAAAAATAAATCATCACAGTTAATCCAAACAATAGTGTCAATTAATTGTTTTGTCACAACAAATCTGGTATCTGTGACGAAATAATACTTAGTCACAAAAAAATTGTCACTAAATTTACCAACATATGTTTTGTCACAATTACAATTAATTCCAGCTAAAATTATTTTGGTGCCAAATTTCATAGGCTTTTAGTGACAAAATCTAGTGATAAAATAAAATTTAACACTATTAATATATTAATAGAGATAATTTAATTGTGAAAGAAACTAAATTGCCACAATTATCATTGTATTAGTGACAAAAATATAAAGCATCACAGATAATCCAAATCAATTGGCTTGTCACTAAAAAAAATCGTATTTGTGATGACAAAAATAGTTAGTCACAAAACAATTGTCACTAAATTACGAATAGTAGTGACTATAGTTATAGTTCGGTTATTGTGATAATATAAAGTAGACACTAATTAATTGAATATTTATTGACAAAATTTTTTGTCACAACAAATAAAATATTGTGTGACGATAAACCGTTTCGTCACAACAAGAAAAAAATATTAGTGACCAAACTACGTTTTGTCACAACAAATAAAAAATATTAGTTACTAACATATGTTTTGTCACAATTACAATTAATTCCAGCCAAAAATTTTTTGGCGCCAAATTACATAGGCTTTTAATGACAAAAGTTAGTCATAAAAGAAAATTTGACACTATTAATATATTAATAGTGACAACTTAATTGTGAAGGATGCTAAATTGTCACAATTATCATTTTATTAGTGACAAAAAAATAAATTATCACAGATAATCCAAATAATAGTGTCAATCAATTATCTTGTCACAAAAAACTCGTATTTGTGACAAACCAATAGTTAGTCACACAAAAATTGTCACTAAATGTCTTAACTCTTGTAGTGGAACTACTCCAAGAGTAGAACATAAGTAGCATCAAAACATAGTAATTCCTACATGAGATAACTTTGGTAATCTCAAGTCTAAGGATCAATTATACAACCATCATAATGAGATAATCCACAAACACACAAGTAATGTTCCATTCGGGATTCTCATAATCAAGTCAGTTCAGTGAACTTATTCTCTAATAAGCACCCACATATTTGTTTAAGTGTCTCCACATTTTAATCTATGAGATCAATTACTTTCTTCATAAGAAAGAAACAAACTTGTGCCAGTCTAACCATTTCATCAATACCCCGTCTTGATAAACTGACGACTAAGAACATTTTAGGAATAATATAACAATTGCAATTCAAATCTTATAATTATAATCGCATTATAATTTCTAATTGCGTAGGAATTATTCCATAGATTTTATCTTTATGATTAATAATTAAATAATTAATAAATATGCAAAGATAAAGAATGCCTTTTATTGAATAACATATTGTCATACAAATAAATTTACAACCAATATAAATTAGTTGCAAGGGCATACACCAACATAGAAGTTATATCTTGGTAGCATTGCATCATTTCCTGCAGGAATTGTAGGATAGTCTACTAAATTTTTTGCATACCCTGTTGAATTTACTGCATATCCTATTGAAGTTAACTATTGTTAGCAGTAGAAGTCTTGATAAAATCGTCTAGAGATGTACTTGAGTCATGATAAAAAGCTTATGGTATATATGGGAATTGCCATATGTCCTACATACTATTAAGGAAGTAATTTTGTGGGTTATCTTATCCATAAATAAAATAGGTTGATCAGTCTAACCTTGGTTAGAGGATTGAGAATAAGAGTTGAAAAAGAAATTACTTTCCTCTAAGTCAATTTTTAAAAACACAAACACGAAACAAAAAATGAAAATATCATGACATAATTAAAAAGAAACCAATTATGAACAAATATATACAAAACGATAATTAAAATATAAAAACTAAAACATCACACTCCCCAACAACGACGCCAAAATTGATAACGTGTCCTAGCACTAGTCAAAATAAACTAGACCTACTAGTATAACAATGGTGACTTTAGGTCAATCCCATAAAGAGTGATATGTGTTTAATTGTTGATACATTTAATCATTTACATTTAACGATTAATGATATGAAAAAGCTTAAGATACTCACTTTAATTCATATATGATTTTAGGTACAATTTGGAAGCAAAGAAATTAAAGTGAGTCGAAAGCACTACATTTGGGCCATTTTTCAAAGATTAATTTTCACTTGTCTTCATAGAGTAAAAAGAAGAAAATTAGAAGATAAGAAAAAAAAAAGAAAACACAAAAAAGAAGAATTAAAAGTGCTTCCTGGAAAAATGAAGAGAAAACCAATAACAGTAAAAAGAAGAAAATGACACAACTAAAGAGAGCAAAACGGATGTAACAACTGGGAGTTGAAGGACAAAACAACATGTATGCAGGTGGATTATACAAAGAAAAAATGCTAGCATCGTTTGCGTTTAATAGATGGTGTTAAATGCCAATGCTAGCATTGCATGCATTTAACACATAGCTTTAAATGCATGCGTTGAACGTGAAAGCTAGCATTAATCGCTAGTGTTTAACATTGTAGAAGGGTTGTTTGCATGAATAAGAGTGTGACCTAGCTAATTAATTCATCACAACACAAATAGTAGGTGGTTGGGAAGAGAACATGAGGGAGAAAGCAGCAGAGAAGAGTGGTGCCTTGGAAGGTAGAAATAGTAGCGAGGAAGAGACAAAGAGTGAATAGTAAGGTGGTCCAACATATTAAATTATCAAATCAGTGAATAATAGAGAGAAGAGAAACTTGCAGCAATGACTGAAAAGCTGAAGGGGGTTTTAACTAGGGTTAGTTGTAGGGGCTGTAGCTTTTCTTGGGATAGAACCATGGAGGGCAAGACATCTCGACACCAGTTCGAAGGTAATAACAACACCGACAACCTGGGTTAAGCATTTTTTAAATTTTTTTTATGATTTCTTTCTCTCATTAGGAATTGATTATGTTATCTGGTATGGATAGATTCAGTATTTGAATGATGTTGATTTTAATTCTCTATTGAATCGTTTTTTATGAAAACCCATTGCTATAATCGAATGCAATACGTAATCGTTGTATTCCCGATTCATGTGTTACAACTAATGGTTCCAAATCATTAAAGATAGCATAACACGTGTTAAATAATCCGAGCTTGTGTGATTATTATCTAGATTGGTTTATTTTTCTGATTCGTAAGGCGGTTGTCTAGATAAACTTAAAGAGCTTATTCAAGGTTTCCCGATAGCTAGGGTTAATTCACGAGCGCTTCGTAATTAACTAGGATCTAAGGAAAAATCAGAATTATCAAAGCTTGTTGTTAATCTACGACCAATAATTGCTGAGAGAGATAAGAGAATAACAAATCAATGAATTATGCTTAATTAAGGTGTAGGCCGAGATTGAACTAAAGAGATGGATCCTTACCAAAATCCCCAATTTTATCATATTTCACATGTTTTCTTTAATTTTTTTATTAGTTAGTTTCATTTTATTTTCTTATTCCAAAATCCACCCCCTATTTTTCCTAAACATCAATTAATTTCATTTCATAAGCTAACCAAACACTCCCTATGGGATCGACCTAGACTCACCACTACTACAGTAGTAGTCTAGTTATTTTATTTTGACTAGCGTTATGATGTGCCTATCAATTTTGGTGTCGTTGTTTTGAGTGCAGTGTTTAGCTTTTGTTTGTGATTTTAATTAGTGTTTTGTATATATTTGTTTATAATTAATTTCTTTTCAGATATTTGGTGATCGTTTCATTTTTTTTGTTTCGTGTTTATGATAAAAAATTTTGATATGGATGGAAGTAATATTTTTTTAATTTATATTCTCAATTCTATAACAATGTTTGGATTGATCAACCTAACTTTTGTTATGGATGGGATAATCATCTGAATTATTTCCATGATAGTTTTCAGGAAGTATAACAATTCTCGTATAGACCAAACACTTCCTATCAAGACTCAGGTACATCCTTGGAAGAATTAGTTAATGTGTATGTCGCTAACACTTTGCAATTCTAGCAGGAAACAAGTTCGGGAATCCAAAACTGACAAGCTAGGTAGATTAATTGAAGGAAGCTATCAATTGCCTAGCATCACAAAGCTTAGAGATGTAACCATATCAATTTGAGGAGTATCCGATGGATATTAGTGCAGAAACCTTACAGAGTGAAGAGGAGCTTAAGAATCTTAAGTGTAGTACTCAAGGAATTACTTGTGAAGAAGAAGAAGCTAAGAATGAGCTTGAAGTAGAATATGACACATCATTTGGTTCAGACGTAAGTACTGGGTCTATAATTATTTTTGAGATTAACCCGTCATCTTTACCTAATAGGCTAGAAAAATTAAACGAAGAAGAAAAAGGTGAAAAGTCATTTAGATTGTTTCAAGAGAGTGAGGACTTAGTAGAGATAAAGAATCTAAAGATAGGGACGCTGTGTAATATCCTGTTTTCCCATACTCAGGGTTAGAACCGTAGATTTCAGTATATGAGAATATTATTAGGAAATTATAAGGTGCATTGCATACAGGTGCATATCATTAGCATACACAAGTGAATACTGATTGTACACATTACAAAGACTATATATGCACTCAAATGACATATTCTGGGCTATAAATGATTTTAAGTGATTATGATGTGAATAGTGAATATTATGGCTTGAATTTTGATTTGGTGGGTATAAATATTAATTCAAAATTTTTTATGAAAATTGAGAGATTTATGATATTATAGGTATTTTAGACTACGAAAAATGCCAAGTGGTAAGATAATTTGGCTCTTAGTAATTGAAATAACTGACAAATGACAGTAGAAATAATTGACAAGTGGCATTAGGATTTATTGACAACTGGCATAGAAAGTTGGGTGACAATTGGTTTATAAATTAGGAGACAAATGGACTAATTATTAAATAATCATGTGATAGCTTAAATAAATATCCAATTAGCATTAATACTTGTCATGACACCCACAACATTATTAACCCATGACATTTACCAAATTGAAAGACCATCTACTTCTTTTTGTCTTTCATTGGTTACATGCTTTCATTTTCTTCTTCCTTTCTTCTCTCCTTCTTCACAACACTCACTCTCACAACCCAACCCTCAATGTTAAACCTTGTCATCATCTTTCACTAGCCACTTCAAGATGTTGTGGTCTTCATCTTATTACAAAAGAAACCTAACCTTTTCCTCCTTAAATGATGATGATTGTATATGCTTGGAGAAGGCTAGGGTTATGTGATCTTCAAAATTGGAGCTAAAACAAGTAAGTGATATATTAAGGTTCTTCATGGTTTGTTTAATAAAAGCAATTATGATGATCATTAGGGATAGATTGAAGGTGTAAATGGAGTTGATTTTATGCTAAAACGTGGATGAATAAATGGACATACGCATGTCATATTTTATGTATATGATGAGTAATAATTTACGAAGTGTTATAAGGATGTTTTTAAGATAGATTGATAGTGAAAATGGTGTGTGACTGAGCAATAAACGTTGATGAATAAATGTATGTATTTATGTCTTATTTTGGGTTGATGATGAGTGTAGAAAACTTGACGGATAAATATATGTGATTGTGTTCTATCTTGAGACTGCAAAAACCATAAGTTATAAGTTGTTATGTCGATGGAATAGGTTGTGAATTAATGGTATAGTGAAGGTGAAATTTATGCTTAAGAAAGGGGTTAAATAATGTTCTTGAAATGATAAAAAGTAAGGATTTGGTATAATAGTGAATCATGGAAATCATGTTCTGTTTTGTACGATTGATAAACAAGGATTTATGAAACTATTTCATAGATGTTTATGAGTTAGAAATGAGGTGAGAATGATGAGGTTATGAAATCTAAATGATAAACTATGGAGAAGATTTGTTTGATGTATTATAAAAGAGATAAAACTAGAAAAGTTATGATTGCATATATGATAAGAATAAGTGAATGAAAATGAATCAATTAAGTATAATTTGTGAGATTTAATGCAATCAAAATGGTAGTTAGACTAGCATAAAATGAAGTTTCATAAATGGACATGAATTCTAGAAAAATTGGAGTGTTAATAATGTTAATGATGTTGTGAAATTCATGGGGAAAAGAAGGAGAAAAGGCTAAGCATGATCGTGGCATCCCCCTATGATCATGACCTGGTAAATTAGGTTCTATCATGATCATGGCAGATTCCCCATAATCGTGGCTTATTGTATGAGGTTTTCTCACGATAATGGGAAGGTCCACCATGATCGTGGCAGGCATAAAGAGAGAAATGTTGATTTTTAAGTGATGTTTGAAATAACTAATGCTAAGGTACTTTCCTATGATGCATTTAAGCTTGAATGAAGCTTGAAATGAACTTATTTTGATGATGGATTAAGTGATTAAATGTTGATATGTTTAGGGTGATAATCAAGGTTATAACCTGAGCATGGATGGTAGATATTAATCAAAAAATCTGGAAATTTAGAGATGATTATAGTAATGAAAGTGTTTATACAAATGCAAATGTTATTCGAAGGAGATGAGCAATGTGTATCAAGTAAGAATGAATGAGAATTTGGATATTATGTGAGCATATAATGCTATAATAACATTGGTGAATGATTGATTGATGATAATAAAATGATCAAGTATATTTGAGCAAGGAACCTAAGTGTAAGCTAGACATACAAAAATGGTGATGTTAAATGATCAAGAGATGTGAATAAAGGAAACCTACCTGGAATAGTCAAATTAAGCATGCACTATACATTACACATACACATATGTGTATGATTGAATGCTTATGTGATTGTGCAAATTATTAATGTGTATAAATGTGTGTATTGCTTGAACATAGATATATAAGAGTGAACATCACCATCTAGATGTTTCTGGATCATAAAAGCAATAACTAATCGGGAGCCTACTGTGAGTAACCTAAATGTTTCTCACTAGAAATGATTTGTATTTGTTTGAATTTCAATTACTGAACTGATAAACATGTGAATGTGATGATTTTGAATATTAATAGTCTGAGGAGTTTGATAAATGAGATTGCATTAGAAGTACTTCATTGAATGTGAATGAAAAAGAAATAAGTATTCTAAATGTTTTTTGTTGATTGCCAGACTATTGTCTGATGAAATTATAAAAGGTGAAGGTCTACTGAATAAAAATGATTGACTATATATATGTGAATTAATTTATTTCATTACATGATATGCATGATTAAATAAAGGAAGTTGTGACCGAAGTGACCAGAGAAAAAGAGCTTAAATCTCAGAAATGTGTATAAGAGCCACAGGCTCACTATGTAAAATGAGCCGTGTATCCCCAACGAATAAAGGACAATTATCAATAAGCCTAAAATCTACATAGATACGAGATAGTTAAAAATGAGCTCAGTCACAAAAATTAACAACGAAAGTGGAGTCTCATAAGCAATTGCATATAAGATAGATATGTGTAAAATGATTTATTGAAGTTCACTATGTGGAATGTTTTAAAATAGAAACATGCAACATTGTACATAAATTGTATTTGTGAAACATGAGGAAATGTCAAGAAATGTTCAGTAATTGCTAATGTGATTTATTAGTGAATTAATTGCAAATTGTAAATTGTTATATGCTTAATCTAAGTGAGCACATCAATGATGGTTCGTTCACTGAGTTCGCAAAACTCATCAAAATTACAACAGGGCTTTTCAGGTTTAGAGGAGATATCTAGTTAGACTAATTGGAGTATAGTCATGAAAATCAGACATGAGCTAGGGGTTGGGATCAGTTTGCACCTATATATGTATTCGGTCATTTTGTATTAAGGATTGTATTTTGCAACTACTATAAAGTGTATATGTGAATTATAAAGTTAAATAACATTTAATTATAGATATGTTGTAAATGAAATGTGCCAAAATGATTACTAGTTTTCTAAAAATGTGCTTGATGCATAAAAAAATATGTATTGAGTAATTTTGATTGTCATAACATGCCATCCTCGTAGAGTATGTTCTTGAATATCATTAATATGTTCAGGAACATGCCCTATGAGAGTGGTGTGTTACATATTGAAGGTGAATGATTATCAACCAAGGCCCTATCCAGAAAAACCTCACATGGAGGAACCGTATATGCACCAGAAGATCACAATTTTGTCACGTGAGGAAAGTATGGAGTCCGACTAGCGACCCTAAACAAAGGCGATTCTTAGGAGGCAGCCCAAAGGAAGTAAATTTATTTTCTTTTCAATTTTTGTATTTATTTTTTATGCATTTTTTTGTTGGTTTAATTTTGCTTGATTTTAAGTTTTCAATCAAAATGAGAGAAAGAATAAAACAAATAAAGAAACATTTGCTCATTTTCTATTGCTTCTAAGATTATTTAATCATGAGTAGAGAATGAAATGACTAGAGAATATCATAGCAACTTTGGCATGTATTTGCTCTTGTGATTAGTTAATGTGCATTATCTTTAGAAGAATAGACCAGTGGTAGACAAAGCTAGTGAGATTTTTAATCTTATTAGATTGAAACATTCATATTATTCTCATTGTCTTTTGATAATGTGACACCTTGATGACATGTACATCCGATTTTGCATTGAATTTCTATTCGAGTCAACATTTTTATCACATGCATTAAGATCAAAATGATTAGGCATTTTTTATTTTTCTGAATGACATTAGCTAAATAGCCCTTATTGACATGAATTTTCCCTTGTTAACCTCTTTGAGCTTCATACCTTTCTTTTTGTATCAACCATATTACATGCTTTATACTTAACCAAATGTCCTACCTAAGTCATAAAGCTAGTGGAACATTTGTGATTGATAAGTTTATGGATGTACAAAATTCTAAGTGTGGGTGTTTATATATGGGTGGATTGAATATAATGATTGGGATGTTATTTAATGTCTTATCATTGAAATTCCCATATTAATGTAGTTTCTTTTAATATTGAAAAAAGAAAGAAAAGAGAAAAGATCAAGAAAAAAAGGAATGAAAAAAATGTTTAAATAAATGCATCTAGGAGCAAGTGCATATGTGTTGAAAAGTTGTTTATGATTAATGCATTCTCAAAAAGTTATGATGAATGGGTTATTTGAGTATACTAGATATGAGGTAGATGTTTTCTTGGAAGGTTCACTTACTATGGTTTCAATGTATTATTGGCATAAATTGTATGAGTGATCCCTTCATTTTGGTTGTGTTTAATATGATTTGTGTGTGAGAGCTCGAGTTTGAGTTGTGAAACTTGCTTTCGCATTCATCATAGTTGATGTACATAATTGTGAGTAACTGTTGGGTTTTTGCACTTGATGGAATAATTGAGTGTTGCATTTGTTTCATTAGCATTGATGACTCTCTTGCTACTTAACCCAAATATATCTCACCTTATCTTAGCCCACATTACAACCTAGAAAAGTCCTTTGATCCATGATTTTTCATGTGAATTATAGTAGTGAAGAAATGAAATGATATGCAAAGTTATGGATTGTCATGATCATGAATGGTGATGAGTGTACCTATAGATATATTTTACTTAAACACATTTTCCGAGTCTACGATTAGATTGCTCTGTTTTCGAAGATGATGCTTATTGATTGATCATGAGTAGAAGCATTGAATGTTGAATTCTTGTTATGATTTTTGAAAGTCATTCATCTTTGGTTATGATTATATAGTCTTAGAAAATATAGGAATTGAGTAAATGTCTCGGGTCTTAGAGCTTAATTTGGATGTTTTGCTTGAGGATAGCCAAAGGCTGAGTGTAGGGGATATTGATATTTGTTTAATTGTTGATAAATTTAATCATTTACACGTAGTGATTAATGATATGAAAATGCTTAAGATACTCACTTTAATTCATATACGATTTTAGGTACAATTTGAAAGCAAAGAAATTAAAGTGAGTTAAAAGCACTACATTTGGGCCATTTTGTAAAGATTAATTTTCACTTGTCTTTATAGAGCAAGGAGAAGAAAATTAAAAGATAAGAAGAAAAAAAGAAAACACAAAAAAGAAGAATTAAGTGCTTTTTGGAAAAATGAAGGAAAAATCAATAGCAGTAAGAAGAAGAAAACATCATACCTAAAGAGAGAAAAATGCATGTAGCAGCTGGGAGTTGAAGGACAAAACGACATGCATGCAGGTGGATTATAACAAAGATAAAATGCTAACATCACTTATGTTAAACGTATGGCATAAAGCACTAGCATCGCTCAATGCGAATGCTAGCGTTGCATGCATTTGGCACATAGCTTTGAATGCTAGCATTGAACATGAAAGCTAGCATTAAACGCTAGTGTTTAATATTGAAGAAGCGTTGTTTACGTGAACAAGAACTTGACCTAGCTAATTAATTCGTCACATCACAAATGGTAGGTGGCTAGGAAGAAAATAAGAGGGAGCTGGTGACAGAGAAGAGTAACAACTTGCAAGGCAGAAATAATAGCAGAAAAGAGAAGAATAGTGTATAGTAGGGTGGTCCAACATATTAAATTGTAAAAATCGTTAATTAAACTTAGCCACCAAATAATCTAGGATACAATCTTTAAATTCAATTGGGCAACTGCATTATAAATTAGGAAAATCGATTAATCATGGTAACAACCAAATACGATGCATCATTTAACCTAGGTTATGTTATTCTTATAATTGCAAACCATTGGTTGCTACAAATGACTTTCAAATATAACAATTATGGATTATATCGAAATTCTAGCTAAGGGTTCACACCACCAACCAAACTAAACGATAATACGATCATTTGTACACAAAACCCAAATCCATATGCCCAGTATAACACAATCAATTCAATAAGAGAGAAAGAAATAACAAAAATATGAAAGGAATGCTTGTCTGGGTCATTGGCATTGAGAAGCTACCCCTCTATGGGTCTTCTTATGGTAGAGAGCTTAGCTCCCTTTTTATGCTCTCCCAAAGCTCCCGAAGGTCCCTAGGCTGACCCTACAGAGAGTGCATGTAAAGTTATTGAAATAAAAATAAACAAAGTTTAGGTTTTAATAATAAGAGAATAAAATAAAGTTAAACTAAGTAACAAAAGCAATTTAAAGAAAACATGTAAAAATGATGAAAGTGGTGAACTCATTAGGAATCTGGTTCTTTCGTTTTATCTCGACCGACACCTTAATTATTCATATTTCGATGATTTATTGTTTTCAAACCTCTACGTGAAACTATTAATTGTAGGTTAATCTATTAACCTGAGTTTTCCCTTAGGATGTGTTTATTCAAGATACGATCGTTAATTAAACCTAGCCCCCGAATAACCTTAGAATATGATGCCCAGGTTCAATTAGGCATCCCCATTATGAATTAGGAAAACTGATTAATTAAGGCAACAATCATGTACAATGCATCATTTAACCTATGTTATGTCATCCTTAATGATTACAAATCATTAATTGCTACAAATGAATTTCAATTATAACTATTACAGATTATATCAAAATTCTACCTATGGTTTCATACAAATAGCTGAACTACATGATAATACAATCGTTCATACATAAAAATTAAATCGATATTCCTAGGATAACACAATCAATTCAATAAGGGAGAAAGAAACAAAAAAATGAAAGGAATGCTTATCCGAGTCATCATCGTCGAAATCATCTTTGAATTAGTGTCGAGAAACTACCCCTTTATGGGTCTTCTCATAGTGGAGAGCTTACCTCCCTTTTCATACTCTCATGAAGCTCCTAAAGGTCCCTAGGTTGATCCCACAGAGAGTGCATGTAATGTTGTTGAGATGAAATTAATCAAAATTTAAGTTTTAAGGGTTTTGGTTTTAAAAATAAGAAAATAAAATGAAGCTAAACTAACTAACAAAAATAATTTGAAGTACAAAAATGATGAAAGTGGTGAATTCATTAGGAATCTAGTTCCTTGGTTCTATCTCAGCCTACATCCTAATTAAACATATTTCGATGATTTGTTGTTCTCAAACCTCTCCTAGAAACTATTAATCATAATTCATTCTATTAACTTGAGTTTTCCCTTAAGTTATGTTTAATGAAGATATGATTGTTAATTAAACCTAACCACCGAATAACCTAGAAACTATTAATCATAAGTTAATCTAATAACCTGAGTTTTCCCTTAGGTTATGTTTAATCAAAATATGATTATTAATTAAACCTAACCACCGAATAACCGATTAATCAAGTCAATAACTACATACGATGCATCATTTAACCTAGGGTATGTTATCCCGAATGGTTATGAACCATTAGTTGCTACAAATGAATTTCAAATATAACAATTAGGGATTATAACAAAATTGTAGCTATGGGTTCATACAAAACGATCATTCATTCACAAAATCCAAATCCATATGCCTAGGATAACATAATCAATTTAATAAGAGAGAAAGGAGAAACAAAAATATGAAAATATTGCTTATTCAGATTTTTAGTGTCAAAATCACCTCCAAATTGGCTTCAGAAAGCTACCCCTCTATAGGCCTTCTTATGGTGGAGAGCTTATATCCCCTCACTTGAACAACACATTTTCCTTATTGTGAGAAGAATAAAAAAAAGAGTTAAGGTAGGAATAAACATAAAATAAAACAAAACTATAAGAATAATATAAAGAAAAAATTGAAAAGAACGGTTAGAACATAAAATCATCATAGTGACTGAGGTGGTGATGGTGTTGGAGGTGAAATCTACACTCCTTAAGTAGCAAAGTATTTCTAAATGCTTCAAACGTCTCGTCGTTTTCTTTGTTGCTCCTTTGCAAGCTCCTTTAACACCTGGTTAGTATTTGTGAGCTCGTTCAGTACTTTCTCCCATCCAACTACTTCTTAATCTCCTGACTTTTATTGTTGTGGTACCGAGCTCAAACTGGCCTGACCTACCTTAGTTTTAACATAAGAATTTGCGCTAGTATCTCGAAGTTCTATATTGTCAGACTTTAAGATTTCAGCTCTTACCAAGTGAGGAGTGTATAGAAACTTAGGACAATAGACAATTAGTCCATTACAATTGACACCATAGTAAGTAGCTAGAGCTGTAACCAAGTACCTCATAGCCAAACTATTGCTTCTCTTATTTAAAGTAACATTAATTGCATTAAATATATGGGTGGAGGTGCAAATTTGGACGCTATGATTCATGCACCACAATATGAAAAGTTCCTTTGTTGAATACTTGTAAGTTTTAGTTTTTTCAAATACAGTTTCACGTAAGAATTGGTGTAATAACAAGTGTTCAGGGCTTTTAATAATATTATTATGGGCATTTTCAGCATCAAAGCTCTCCAACACAGTTAGTTCGGTCCAATAATAGGTGGCACAAAAGTCATCGAGCTAGTCGACTATTGTTGATTTGGGGAACTCACCTATTTCACACAAGATTTCATATTTTAAACGATGCAGTTTCATATTGAAGAGTTATGAAGAATTCTAGTAATTCCTCCTAAACAGGATAATTAAATCATAAAATTTTATCCTAATGAATTCTCCCATCTAAAGTCTTAACCTTCTCTCACTATCATATTCTTTCTAATATATCAAAATTAAAGTATTTAGGCATACATATTTTCTTAAGATTAAGTGGTTGGAATCGGTTACCTTCCTCCTTTGAGAAGATCGAGAAATAGGTGCCATAATCTATTACCTTGTTTTATTGTCCACGGCCCGATACTTGGACTTTTCATTTAGGTTGGGTGCGTTTAATCATCTGCTTGATGCATGGTCCCATTGGATTGATAGTTGTGAAAACTTTAGAGAGAATTGCAAACATAAAGATGGGTAGAGAGAATTAAGAGGAGTTAAGTTCTTAGGTTTAAAGAGAGAGTGCGAAAGTGAAAGGTGTAAGAAAAATGAGGCTGAGTATAAATATATAGGGTAAGAAGGGTAAAAGGGGTATAATTGGGAGAAAAATAGCTGAAATTTGTAAATACCATGTCTTCCTTGCAGTAGGCAGATTTCGTTTCTTTTTCCTTATTTCATCCTTGAACTTCTTCCATGCATTATAATTACATTATCACCTCATTGTGCTTGCCTTGCATAACATTCCTATGTTAACTAATCCTTAATTCTTCCAAGATATTTAACTGTATTGAAACAAACAAAAAACAGAATACAAAACCTATTTACTATAAAAGATGGGATAACAAAATGATAAAAAATCATGGGTTGCCTCCTATGTAGCACTTCTTTTACTGCCAGTAGCTTAACTTACTTCTTTTGCTAATGGTGGTTTGAACGAGTAATGGTAGCGCGATCATAGGTCTTATAAATTGCAAATGAGCTACCAAACTGTGATTTTCACTACCCTTTTTCTGCTTATTCCTTCGAGATTGTGGCTTTTCAGGTGGATCCTTATGATAATCACTATGTTCAACCTATCCTTGAGGATTGATTCTCTTAATGACATCTACATAATTGTGAGAACTTCTTCTATCATTGGACATGTTAAAGTAAACCTTCTTATTCTCCACCTTTAGAGTCAACTTGCTTCCATCAACATCTATAATAGATAGGGAGGTGGCTAAAAATGGTCATCTAAGGATAATTGGTATATCCAAGTCATCTTCTATATCCAAAATGATGAAGTCCGTAGGAAAGGTAAATTTTTTCACTGTAAGAAGAACATCCTTGATTATACCTCTTAGATGGTGAATTGATTGATCACCAGCTGCACACTCATTATGGTTGGTGCTATTTCTCCTAACTTCAGCTTTTGGTATAAAGTGTAAGGCATCATACTTATGCCAACGCCTAAGTCTACAAAAGCCTTATCCACTTTGACATTACCTATGGTGCAAGGAATGTAAAAATTCGTCGGATCATTTTGCATCCTTGGTAATGTTGCCATTTAATTAAAGTTCTCTATGTTTTCTACTTCACTCGCTAGCTTTTCCAACTCCTTTTTGTTGATTAATCTCTCTTGTATGGATTCTATAAGAGAGAGTCATGTTTTTAGATGCTCTATTACCTCAAGGACTTCCTTTAACTCTATTTCTTTTAACTTTTATGGTGCTGGAGTGGGGTATGGAATTGTAGATCGATACTCCTTGATTTCCTTCTGGTTATGTTCATTCAGCAGGAAATTTTTGTCAGCCCTTTTCTTTTCCTTTTTCTTATCTTCTTCAGCTTGGCTAAGCTTCTACTTAGTGGCCTAGGTGATAACCATGATTTTTTCCTTTGGTTTGTTTCTGTGTTACTTGGAAGGCTCCTTGCATTTCGTTCATACAGTGCATCTACCAACTGGCACATTTGGATTTCTAAGTTGTGGAGAAGCATGCATGATTCCTTGTTACTTGTTGAAATTTTATTCTAATCTTTTATACGCATCATCTATGCTTCCAATCTTATCCAAGATTTTGTCTAATGTGACATCCATAAAATTAGGTTTCTCCTATTGGAATCTAGGAGGCCTATGAGGTCGGAATTGATCTCTGACATTTTTTGACCACAAAAAGTTTAGGAGATTCTTCCACCCAGGATTGTATATGTTTGAATAAGGGTTATTCCCTCCACCATGACTAAATAGTGCTCCTAGGTGTTTAATTGATTATGAAATTATTCCTTAAAAATTAGTGATTATTTACATGAAATTGCTTAAGATACTCACTTTAAATCATATGTGATTTTACGCACAATTCGAAAGCAAAGAAGTTAAAGTGAGTTGAAAGCACGATATTTGGGCCATTTTCTGAAGACTAATATTCACTTGTCTTTACAGGGAATGAAGAAGAAAATTAAAATACAAGAAAAATGGAAAAATAAAGAAGTATAAAACTTACATAACGTACATATTTTTGCATGGGTATATGCAACGTGACTTTCATGGAAAATAAAGGAGTAGAAGGTGGTAGTTGGGAAAAGATGAAGCATAAAAGTACATACAGCTGGTGGAAAAAGGCATGCCAAAATAATATGCATCAAGTGGAAACAAATAGAGCAAAATGACAACACACGGACAAGTAATAAGGAGAAAACGTAGGCGTAGAAGCAAGAAATGAAAACAGAAAGGAAGAAAACGTGCTAGTAGAGTGGGAAACAAGGAGCCTAAAATGACAACGCAGATGATAGGTAGGATAGGAAATGTAAACAAGTCTGCGTTTGATACAGAAAACATCTGCGTTCAACATAAACACAGGGAGCCTTTTAAATAGAAAACGATGGCGTAGAGACATGAGGGTTTTTAAGATAGTGAACAGTAAGGTGGACTAGAAAATAATTCACAAAATAGAAAAGTAGTGCAAAGGAGAATAATAGAACAGTAGTGAGGTTTTAAAGGTCTTCAACTGAGATCATTCCAATAGGGCTGAAGCGTTTTTGGGAGAGACCCATGAAACGCTAGATGTCCAGATACCAGTTCAGAGGTGACATCGATGTCGACGACGAAGTTAGGTGTATTTTACCATTTTTGTTATTTCTTTCTCTCATTAGAAATTGATTGTGTTATCATATGTTAATTGATTTAGGTTTTGTGTGTGGATAATCATATTCTCATTATTGTTCAGTTATTTGTGTATGAACCTATTAGGTATTGTGAAAAGATGATTTTAATGTGTTCATTGAATTGTTTATTTGCAAACTCATTGCTAGAGTTTCAATATGATCTGTAATTGTTGTGTTGAAATTTATGTGCAGTGACTAATGATTCGTAACCATTAGGGATAAGATAACCTAGGTTAAATGATGCATCATATGTGGTTGTTGCCTTCATTAATCAATTTTCATAATTCATAATGCTACTGCCTAATTAAATCTAGAGATGGTATCCTAGGTGATTTGGTGGTTAGGTTTAATTAACGATCGTATCTTCATTAAATACTACCTAAGGGAAAACTCAGGTTAATTATTAACCACGATTAATAATTGCTAGGAACGTTTAAGAACAACAATTTAATGAGATATGTTTAATTAGGGTTTAGGCCGAGATTGAATGTGACATCCCATTATCCCACGATTAGGGTTAGAACCCTAGGATGCTATATATGAGAGTTTGTTGAGTATTTAGAAGTGCATTTCATGCATTATATGGCATACACATGCATGTGAATAATGTTGTCACTCATGAAAATAATTATACATGCATTCATCGAAAATTTCCAAGTATAAGTGATTTTAATTTGATTAGATTATGAATTATTGATTAATTTTCTTTAAAATTTAATTGGTGTGTATTAGAATTATTTTCATATTATTAGAGACATTTAGGATATTTTGGAATTTATCAAAAATTTAAGGTATTTTTATAATAGGAAAAATATAGAAACAAAGGATGAATAGAATTATTGACAAATGGACTAATTATGGAGTGAGAAATTGATCAATTAATATATGACAATAGGACAAATTACTATGTAACATGTGGACCAATAGCTAAATGACACTGGTAGCTTTACAAGATGACAAATGTAAGACATGCTTAATAGTCATGTGGCATTGCATAATGGAGCCACCTAGCCATTTAGGAAATATGTTTCTACAGCTCCTTTCTTTGGCTTCACCAAAATTCTCCATCACCAAAAACCTCCCTTCTTACTTATCCATCACCCAATCCTGGCTTGTTCGTATGTCTTTGGTGTTAGCAAAATACACATTGCAAAGTCTTCAACTATTTGCGGTTTTTAAATTTTTATTGAAATCTCTTACTAGCTTTCCTCCCATTTCTGGAATCTTACTGAAGAGAGTGAAGCTTAAAACAAGTAAGTTATGCTTTAAGATTTATGGTAGTGTAAATGACTTTTGAAGATGATTTAATCTTTGAAAATGGATGCATGCGCGAATGGTGTAGCAATATGAATGGATGCATGCATGAGTGGTGTAGGAAGAAGGAATTTATGAGATATAAGTAACATGATGAAGGAGTTAAATCAGTAGAAAATATGCACAAAGTGTATAAAGAATTATGATAATTGAAGTTAAATGAAAATTAATGAAGTGCAGAAAAATTGATATGTAAAATTATGAATTAGGTTCTGTTTTTGTGTTGTGATTATTCATGAACCTTTGAATTATGTATAGAGATTACTGAGCTAAAAATTGAGGTATAACTGAATCATCAATGTGAAAGGATAGAGAAATGATAGAGAAGTAAAAGAACATTGACAATGAATTATGCTGGAGTATGTTATATGCAGTGTTTTACTGAATATATATCTGTATTTTAGCCATAACTTGATTTGTCAATATCAAAATTGGATGAATTTTGTTTTGGAGTAAACTAAAGACATATGGATACATTTTCTATGTGGGAATCGAATTTGAAACCTGTCCTTAAGAGTCTTGAAATTTGGCTTAAAGTTGACAGTTGTGATTTGTCGAGGTATGAGAAACAATATGGAATTTTTTATTATAACTTGCATGATACTGAACCAAAATGTATCAATTTGATTTCATTAAAAACGTCAGACATAGAGGAACATTTTATTAGAAGAAAGTGTTGCCTAAAAACTTTTGTTTCTAAATTAAAAATGGCAAGAAAGAAGGAAGAAAAATACAGAAGACACTGCTGAAAATTGATGGATGTCGAGATCATGCTTCTACAGGATCACGACTCTGCAGTGAAGAAGAAAAGTAGCGATTGTGTACAAGCACGATCGCGACCCGTAGGCTTTATTAAAGGGTGACTTTTTGGATGTTTTTCATCCTAATTCAAGTAAAGATGTTTCCATATGATTCATGTAGGTTTAAATGAGCTCTTAAATGAATTTAGCTGATGTTGAATGAAGGGATTAAAGTGAATAAAAGGGTATTAAGGATTAAAAAAATGTTTTGAAGGTGTTGTAAATTGTTTATGAAGAGTATTAAAGAAACATACCTTAGAAATTGTCATTGAACATGCATGATACATGATACATTCATAAATGTATTTATGACTGATTATTTTTATGAAAATGAACATGAGTGACATATAAATGTATATGATTGCATATAGAGGAGCACGTCGAGCGACCGTATCCAGACATTGCTGGGACTTCAAGGCAATAAGCTTAAGGGAGCATTTGTGAGTCAACCTAGATAATCTTCCTAAGATTGATTGATTGATTTTGTTTAACTTCCAATTATTGAAATATTTGTGATTTTTATATAAGGTTCAGATTTTAAAGGTACAAAGAGTCTGATATTCGGGAATGTGTTGGAAGTCTTCTAATTACATCTAAAATTTGAATCATAACTGTTTTCTATTGAACTCTGAATGATTTTTTAATACTCAATGAAAGTTTAATGCCGAACTGAGGTCCAATCAATATAAGATTATGTCTGTGCATCATATGTGAATGCTATTTATGGCATATTCTGTTATCTGATGCATTTAATTAAATGCATGATCAGTTAAAAGGTGTTGTAATCAAAGTAGCTAACCTGAAGGAGCTTTAAGCTCAGAATTCTGAACATAGAGCTTTCCTCTGTGATTTCTGTATCTAACTGAGCCCAATGGGCAGTATCTGTATCTATATCTGTATCTAAAAGGCACTCAGTCATAAAAAATAATAACGAACCTAGAGTCTTATATGCATCTACATTTGTATATTTATGATTTTGAAACATATGCTTGTGAAATCTTTTCTGAAGTTGTGATGTTAAAGTGATATTACATGATAATGTGATTGATTAGGTTGTACAAGTTTTGAAAGAATGTATACTATACGTATGACAATCATTATGTCTTATTATGATGGAAAATATTGTGAATTGGTTGGTTGTAGGATATTTGTGTCTTTTCCTAGAGTGAGATCATTAATGATTGTTCACATATTGAGTTCGCAAAACTCAACCCAATTTGCAATTTTGATAATTTCAGGTACGAGACAGGAGACTTAGATTTCTAAGATCTTTTAGAAGAACATTTTGGATAAAGATATGGCGCATAAAGTAAATGACACGTTAATATAGAATTCACGTACAATATACGATATGCACAAGAAGAGGGATTGAATTATGCATTCTTTTCGTGAATATAAAAACTTTAATATATCTTGTTATGAACTTTTCCAACTTGTTAAAAGAATACCACAAAAGTTTTACAAAAATAGTTACGTAGTTAAATCGCAAATAACTTCTATATACTTGTTTAAAAACAAAACAGTATAAAGTGAAAGGATAGAAGATAGACGCTGCGATTTTTATACTAATTCACACCAAACCATGGGCTACATCCAGTCCTTAGAGTTCGTCTGAGATTTCACTATACTTCGACAATTTTACAAGTATTCTTTCTTCCTTTCCAAAGCCTTTTCAGGTCTCTTACACAAAGTATTCTTTCTGCTATCTAAGCCTCTTCAGGCTCTTAGCCTTTTCTTTCTCTCACTAGAAAGATATTGTGAGCTTTTTGTTACAGTAGGGTTTGATCTCCAGTATCGCACTTTTGAATACAGAGCTTTTCTTTTTAAGTAAAAATTTGAAAGCTCAAAAGATTAAAAAAGATTAAATAGGTCGTTCAGTCTTCGACTATGACTAGTATATATAGCCTTCGTCTCTAATGCTTCTTGATTCTTGATAACTGTTTCTTGATTCTTATCGAATCCGTTATTCAGTTGAGTTCTGTAATTAACTCCAACTAACTAATTGTCTGACGTACTAGCGTATCTTCATCTTTGTATCGTCTGTGTTTTCCTCTTCTTCTGTGTTTTGACTTCTTCTATGTTTTCTTCTTCTTCTTCTGTGTTTTGCACTTCTTCTCAGTTTTCACTTCTTCTGTGTTCTTCGCTTCTTCTGTGTTTTCCTCTTCTTTTGTGTTCTCCACTTATTTTGTGTTTTGACTTCTTCTGTGTTTTGCACTTCTTCTGTGTTTTTCGTTTCTTCTGTGTTTTGCTTCTTTTGTGTTCTTCTGCTTCTTCTGTGTTTTGCTCTTCTTTTATGTTTTGCGCTTCTTCTTTATTCTTCTGCACATTTAACACACTTATCAAAATAGTTCATTTATTTCTAATATTATTATTATTAGATTGTCACCAAAATTAATAATCCTGAAGTCCTTTTGACTTAACAATCTCACCCTTTTTGATGATAACAAATAATCATAATTTTAGAAAGATAAAAGTGAATGAACGAATATTATTCAGATAATGAATAAGAAGAAAACAAATATACACATGCATATATAAAATACACATATGAGAAAATGTAGTCATTTGTAGTTGTTACTGTCTTCTTTTCTTGTCTCTGTTCTCCCCATATGTTATCTTCTTTCTACTTTTGCTCTTCTCTTCTTTCTTCTGCTTTTCTTTCTTTCTTCTACTCTTCTCCCCCTATTTGTTATTAATCAAAAACTTTATCCCAGATGCTTCATGATTTCAGAAAACATTCATTGCATATCAGTTCAGATCAACTTGAGGTCTTCTTCAATTGAGACTCGTAGATAGGCTACTTACTCATGTAGACTGAGTCACTCAGATCATCAGCCTTAGTATGAATTTCTTCTATCTCCTTAATTAAGGCTTCCTAACTCCTCTGCTGGGAGTGACTAACTTCTTCCATACCAATAGTAGGAACTTTTTGAGGAGTACTTGATGGATAGAAGTTTGTTGCAACAAATATTTCTGAAGGTAAGACATTTAATTCAATGATTTTGATAACAAGAGGTTTGAAAGATAGTTTTTCTTTAGGGAGATCAAGGTCATCAGGTCTAGGTAGTTTTGGAATTGGTTTTCCAAGAAGGTGAAAGACATCTTTAATTGAAGATATAGCACTCAAAGGTCTAAGGTGCATAATTAGATGCACAAGAGTCTCTAAGTTGAAACTAATACCTTCAATCCTGATAGTTCTGTACTATCCTTTTGTCATTCTTCCAACTACCTATAGTGTTGCATCTGTGGTGAAGCGTCGATAATGACTTCCTGATGGTTTTGAAATGTGATGTGAAACATAGATTCCTCTTGATTAATCTGCATTGCATGCCTCATCTATGTTTCTCACAGTTGTTTGTATCTGATCTTCTGTAAAATCACCTGTTTTTCTATCAGGGTACATCTTTTCTTGTCCTTTGTCTGCATTGCGTACAATGTTTAAAGCTCTTCATTGTATATTTGGTACAATCTTGATTAATGTTCTATTTGTGACTGGCTAAATAGTATATCGATCCTTAGTCATCTTCAATGGATATGGTTCTGACTTCTCATCTCTCAGAATATCATATAATCTTCTTTCTTCATGATTTAGAAGATGTATTGATTGATTATTGACTAGTATTGGTTCAACTTGTATCTACCTTTTCATAGGTTCTCTTATAATAATCGAGCTTCTGCTTCTCACAAGTACCCTATCTTCAATCACCTTCATTCTCAGATCCTCTTTTCTGATAGGTTGAGAAGGACTATAAGAGACTAATCTGTGTTCAACTGATTTTATCTTTTGTTGAATAGCAGTTGAAGTTATCTTTTCTTGACTGGTCTTCAGCTTCTTACTGTCTTCTACTAGTCTAGAAGGGGGTTGTAGTTAAGGTTTCTTCCTTTCAAACACCAACTTCTTCTTAATTTCTGTTTCTTTAGTCAACTTTGCCAGTTGTTCTTGCAAAATTGAGACCAAAGATCTAGTAACCTGTGGTGCTTTTTCTATCTTTGTAGAATCTTCAACAAGAGTCAATTCCTTCCTTTTCTTCTGTTCTTGTTGATTCAAAGTTAATAACCTTGGTGATCTTCTTGATTTTTTGACTTTCTCGAAATCAAGTGTCTCCCCCTTTCTTTTCAACGACACTTATTTTTCAGATAGTTTCACCTGGCTTTCTTCTGTTTGTGAAATCGTCTTAGCTTTAATTGATACTTCTGATGATTTATTCTTCTTTTCTTTTATAGACATTCTTCCTGTGGATTGAGGTTTCTTCATCCCTGTGAGTTTAACATTTTCACTCACGCTGCGTCTGACAATCCCCCTCAGTCCTTGCTTTTTCCATAGAAGATGTATCCTCCTTTTCTTGAGACTTCAAACCCATTCTACAGATAGTTGACATATTAATAATGATTTTTATATTCATCTTCATTATGTTTCCTCTGTCAAGAAGAATTCCAGAATCCCTAAAGATTCTTGTTAGCAACATGCCATATGGTAAGGCATTAGAATCTCTCTTCATCTTCATCATATACCTTAAAATCAAGTGTGGAAGATTTATAGACTGATGATTGAGTAGATAGAATAGGCATTGTTCATCTATCATCGTCACAACGTTCTTCGAACATGTTCTTGGTAGAATACAGTGAAAAAGTACCGCATGTAGAATCCTAGCCTTCAGAACAAGATTTGACGCTTTCTTGTCCTTTGGGTCACTACTTCCATAAAGTTGTCGATTGACATGTGCCTTCTCTACACTGCTTTCAATCATCCATCTTATGTTATGAGACACCTCTGCTCCAACATATGAAAATCCACTAACTTTCTCGAATAACTCTAGTGTCACAATAACTGACAATCTATCCACCGTTGATACTACAGTATCGTCTACTACTTTTGCATTCTTCTAAAACTCATATACTTCATTCAGATAGACTGTTTCATAAACCTGAAAGAAGTTTTTCCATCCCACTACATCAATTTCTGGTTCAATATCCATCTGGTTCTTCTTTAAGGAGACGAAATCAACATGTCTTCTATAAATCATAGCTTGCTCCATTTTGTTATGTAGATAATAGAAACCTTCTCAAAGTAATGAGGTTAGTATCTGAAGATGAGAATGTAAACCGGAAGATCTTGATAACATGAACAGAGTAATGAAACGTTTTGTTGAGAGCTTTTTACAAAAGTTGATTTCAGAGGATTTCAAGAGTATTCTAGTGTAGGTGATGTTCTAAACCTTATGAGAGGATTTCCCTCTACTACCTTATCAAAAGTTACTGTCTGTAACTTACAGTTACCGTGCTTTTGAAAACTTACAACTTTTTATCTTCCTTCTGTGAAAATCATCTAGGTCATGACATGTCAGACGATTGGTCACTCAACACTACCATATTCAAGTTTCTTCTGATTTCTTTGAATCTTTCTTCATTCAAAGGCTTAGTGAAGATATCTGCCCATTGATGATTTGTCTCAACAAACT
>JAOTAY010000004.1:11791385-11807801 GCA_025629805.1 Erythroxylum baracoense
TATTTCATATATTATTTTTATCTAGTTTTCTACTTAAGAATACTTTCTTTACATTTGATGTAATTAAGATCTATTATAGTCACCAAAACTAGAATTAATTGGAATAAAGAAAATAATCTTATTATTTAATAAGATTATTTTGTAGTCAGTAAAAATGTCATACGAAATAATTGAATTCATTTTGATTATGTTCTAAACAGTGTGATTGAATTCAATTCCAATATTAGTAAGTTTGTTCCGAACAGTATAAATTGAAATCAATTCAATCTCATTAATATAATTGAATCCAATTCATTAATAAATTCAATTCAAAGACTTCCAAACGGCTTGTAAATTATTGGGATTATGAATTGAATTAAGTGTAATATCCTTAATCATTGTTTAGGATTTTGCTTTTTAGGAGTTAAAGAAAGAAAGAGATATGAGTAGAGTGCTTCAATTTCTTATGAAATTCGTATTATAAGTTGAAAATGCTAGAACAAATATAATCATCAAGACTTAATTAATATTGATTCAATTATGGGAGAAGCTTTTTTAAGAGGAAGCCTAGCTTTAAATTCATGCTAATTTGGATTCAAAACTAATTCCATTGATGTTATTTTTTTAGCTTCTTAAGGCAAGCCCCGGACAAAACAATTGAACAAAGATTATAGTAAAATTTAATGCAAATTTTATAATAGTATTGGATATATACAATCTCATTACAAGAAGAGAAATTAAAGCATTTTTTTGTAAAAAGAAGTGGCATGTGATTCTTAAATGTTAATTATTGCAAAAGAATAAGCAAACCCAACATACCTGTCCTATCTCCAATGCAAGTCAAAATTAAACTACTGGTGATCTAACACAAGAGGCCATACAATAGATGATCAAACCACCATGCAATCTCTTATACCATGTGCTATTTCATCTACCTTCTTTGTTGCTAGTTTATTTGGTAAAACAAACCAATTATCTCCTTGGTTCTTTAATTTTACAGCCTTTAATTATATTTTTAACTAAACATATCATTTTTCAAAAATTCACACATATCCACCAAATAATTTCGTAATTATCGCTAACAGAGGAAAATTACCTATAAAAGGGGTTGGAAGACTTTTTTTGAACAAATCTCTTCCTCTTTCTAACTCTCTTTATTTCCTAAACTTAATTGCCACTTTAATTTCTACTAATCAATTGGTTCATTAAAAATGTTCCGTTAATTTTTCTCCATCTTGTTGTTCTATACAGGACCTGCAATCGAGAAAGGATATAAGCAAGGTTAATTATTGCACTTAAACCTAAATGATCCAACCTCTCACAATTATAAAGAAAATAAATCTTCTCTTTCAGTTTGTTGTTCTTTTTCTTTTTTAAATAATGTTTTAATTCTAATAAAAATGGCATATTTGGCTTTGATGCCTCATACATCCTTATGTAGGAAAACTCAAAATCATGTTTCGATTCAATGTGATTCTTGATCATTTAAATATTAATTTTGCTTCTTTAACATTACATTGTAAAAGTTGTTCTCTTGTCAAGGCTATAAATTTACCTTTTTCTCTTAATTCCTCTAACATAGATATGGCTTTTGATTTAATGCAAGCTAGTTTATAGGGTCTATTACCATTTGTGTCTAGGTTAGGATATATATATATATATAATTACACACAATTTACCTTGTTTTTTGGAGTGTTAAGTCTATCTGACTAGTATTGTAATTTGTAAAAGCCTTTATCATTATTATTAAAACATAATTTGACAAAACCATTAAGATTTTTCCTCTTATTCTACAGGATAACTTTGTTCTATTAACTTACCAATGTCTTTTATGAAAAAGACATTTTGCATTAATTATCTTATTCACAAACTCCATAGCAAAATGGAGTTATAGCAAGAAAAATTTTTCATATCATTGAATTTGCTTGTATTCTCTTACTTAAATCCCATGTTCCACGTAGTTTTTGGGTAAAAGAAATTCATATGGTTGTTTTTTTAATTAATCAACTTAGCATATGTTTAAACATCACACAATTTGGTTTGTCAATTCAAGAAATGCTCTAAGTACTCTTATCTTAAAGTCTTTAGTTGTGTTTGTTTCATCCTTTTACCTCCATTTGAATTTACAAAATTATCTTTTAAAGTAGCAAAATATGTATTTCTTATTTATAATGACAAAATAAAGAAAAAAATTATGATTTTCACATAAAGAGGGTGCACATTTCTCATCATGTCACCTTTTTTGAGAATTTGTATTGTTATTCCTCTCATCTTGTGACTCTTAGATATTCTCTCAATGAATCAACCTCTTTTCTACCTTTATTTTTTGATAAGAATTTTATGAATGGTTTAAAAAGTGATTTTTCAAGTTCAATAGTGAATGTAGTGATTTTTCAAGTTCAATAGTGAATGTATAATACCTTAACTCGATTATAATTTCAAAAGTCCACATTCTTTATAATAACCAGACAATTTCTCATTCTTCAACCCTACCTTGTTGCTCATCCCACTCTAATATTGTTTAGCCTCCAGATTGGTATCATACTCTCCAAAATAGTATGGTCATTTCTATACCATCTACCTACAAGCAAGTAGTAAATAATTCATATTAGAAAAGTGTCATAGACGTAGAAATTTTAGCTCTTAAGATAAATCATACTCAGGACTTAGTTCCTGCACTATCAGATGCCTTTTTAAATGGTAGTAAATGGATCTATAATGTTAAACTCAGATTTGATGGTTCTCTTAACAAGTATAAAGCTAAATTAGTAGCTCAAGGATACATATATAAGTATAGTATTGATTATAAAGAGACATTTTATCTGGTTGCAAAGATGACTATAGTTAGAACTTTATTAGCTATTGCTTCCCCCAAATTATGGTCTTTGTATTATATGAATTTCAAAAATATGTTCTTGCATAGTGACTTAAAGAAATGGAGTATATGAAACCTTAGCTAGGATACCAACTTCCTAATCTAAATTTAATATATAAACTTTGCAAGTCTCTTAACGAATTTAAATAAGCTCGTCGTACATGATTTGAGAAATTTTCATCTACAATTAAACTAGATGGTTTTCAACATAACTCAAATGATCATTAATTAGTTATTTCTCATTTGTGTAATGGTATCATT
Source organism: Erythroxylum baracoense (assembly GCA_025629805.1). NCBI lineage: Eukaryota > Viridiplantae > Streptophyta > Magnoliopsida > Malpighiales > Erythroxylaceae > Erythroxylum > Erythroxylum baracoense. The sequence goes on from JAOTAY010000004.1 coordinate 11,794,501, forward strand.
GCCTTATTAGTATATATCGATGATATGATTATAACAGGTAAAGATCGACAAGGTATCGCCAAGTTAAATAAATTTCTTTAGCCTTCCTTTCATAAGAAAGATCTTAGGAAATTAACCTATTTTTTGGGTTTGAAAGTTTTCAATTAGAAGATGAGGTATATCTTAGTCAACATAAGTATTCTATAGATTTAATCAAATTTGTCAATCTTACTGATAACTAATCTTAAGTTACACTAATAGAGCTCAATCTAGAATTAATCAAATATGGTAGTCCATTATTACCTATTCCTATTTTATGCAAACATCTTATTAGTAGCCACATTTATATTACAATCACTCGAATCAATTCATATGTTGTCCAAGTAGTGAGTCAATTTATGTCTAAACCTTATAAATTACATCTCTTAGCCCTTCATCAAATCATTCAATACTTAAAGGATATCATTGGACAAGGTATATTATTTCTTCAACTTCTTCTCTAGAACTAGTGGCACTTACTGTTGTTGATTGTAATGAGTGTCCTGATACACCATTCTTTAACTGGTTAGTGTGTCTTTTTAAGTTTAGCACCTAATGCATGGAAGTGCAAAAGGCAAGATCGTTTCCTTAGTTAATTCAAAAATTATTTAGATTTGTCTTTTTTTTTTGTATTTTGGTGTTTTATCTACTCAATATTAATCTCTTTTTGCCAATATCATTAGTTTTATTTGCATAACCACTTCTCATATTTATCATGAATGTACAAAACATTGTGAGGTTAATTGTTATTGCATATGAACTTATGCTTTTCAACTTCATCATATGCCTTATCAAAGATTAAATTGTAGATTTGCTTGCCAAATCTGTTATATTCCTTCAACGCAAGTTTCTAGGTAATAAATTGATACTTATTAACACTTAACATCTATTTGAATGGAGATGTACAATGTAAACAACTGTAGTATAACATGTTTTGGCTATAATTTAGCCTAATTTTGGACAAATTATTGCTGATCAATAATCTACTTTCTATCACATCTATTTATATCCCAAAAATTTTTCCTTTCATTTCACTATCAAAATGGTCTTGGATGAAATAATTTAAGAGGTTAATTTGAATGATTAATGCAATTATTTCTGATTTTAGTAGCTACATTTTAAACTTTAAATTCTAAAAATTCTAATTTATTGGTGAAATAAATATGTTCCTCGCATTAAATTTATAATTTGAATTCTAGTATTATTATTCTCAAAAGGTGATTTAATTGATAGTGAGAAGTCTTTCAAATATTTCTCATATTTAAAAGTTAAAGATTCAAGTTGTAAAATTCGACTCACTTAAAAGATGTCAATGTCTTATTAAAGAGATTTTTTTAAGTATAACTAATAGGAGTAAAGATATGTTGAACATCTAATATTATATTATGAAAGATATGAAAGATAGTGATACTGTAATTGACTCAAAAGATTTTACTAAGTTTAACTAATTATAAATGGAGACACATTAAACCTATTAATATTGCTCGAAAAGTAGCATTTACAGATTCCACTGCCGCAAAACTTGTATAACTTTCTAATAATTTTTTGTAAGGCAATTTTGTAGAAAAGAACCTTTAACTTTACATTGTTTAATTTATAGACAAAGGTATTAATATGAGAATATTTTAATGACCTAATTCTATCTTTTTAAAATCTAATTATTCCCAATCAAGGAATTTTAAGTCTATAATTTTTTTGAAGTTATGTATTTGAAATATTTACAGTATCATTCCATGTTTAAATTCAATCGTAAGTCTTCCTATTTAAAATGATTTTTCAGGGCATTTACATAGTATTTTCCATTAAAAATAAATTATTTTTTCGATTTTCCATAAAAAATACTAAATAATGTTGAAATTTGTTTGGTGGTTCAAAATATAAATCTTTCCTAACAAAACATTTTCGAGCCTTTTTTAGTTTATTTTAGAAAACATATTTTAATTGTTCTCTTTGTTGTTAGCCAAGTATAGTAACATGAAAATTTTGGTCTTATAATTTGTTTCCTAAAAGTATTCTCTATTTTATACTTCATTTTAGAAAATATCTTCTTTAATTTCAATTATCTAACACATTGTTTTAGAAAGTAAGAAGAATGAATGTTATTTTAATAAAATTGAAAGAAATGACATTTTCTCATAGAAAATGAAGTCTTAGCTTCCCCATCATTTTGTCCCACCAAATGCCACTATTTACCTATCCAAAGTAACTTAATTTTTCAATGATATAACATGACAGAAATAATTTAAACTCGAACCCACAAAAGAATTGGTCAAAGCTAGCTAGACTATGTTGCCTTATGGAAGCTATGAGAAATCTCTATCATGTACTAACTTTAAGCTTTTAAAAAATGACGATAAAGGTGTACAAATAGTCTGTACTAGTAGGATCATCTCTTTATTGGTTTATTCCCTACATTCAATCGGTTTCGTTTTAGTTTAGTGACAAAATAATTTAAAGGCATTCTTTATCTTGTACATGTTTAGATATATATAATAAAGTCTATGGGATATTTATAAATTACAAATAAAATTATAATGAGATTCATATTACATTTATATATTATCTCCAAATTGTTCCTGATCATTGTTCTATTAAGATTGGACATTAATAGAATGCAAAAATTTAGTAAAAAAATTTGTTTGTTTCAAACCTTAAATGAACCAAAACCAACCAAACCATTACCATTTATCATGTAGTAACATAGGACTTTCATAGTTTCATTACCAAAACCAACTGAACTACTACCAAAACCATACTCCTTTCATTCAATTCAACTTCAAATCCAATTCATAATATCCATTATCCAACTCCAAGTCTCCAACCAACGACAAATAAAGTCACAAATCTTTCACAATTTCATTCTATTAACCAAAAATAATCACAATTCATAACACAAACAATTAACCAGAATATTCTAAATAGAAACTGAAAAAAAAATACACCCAACCAAACAGAAATTCACAATCGGTGATGAGTGACTCGGGTCTAGTCGAGATCTGGGTATTATTCCCAGATCCAACAGCTACGTGGTTGGTGGTCGTCGCGGAGGACAGTTGAAGGCTTAGTGGCGACGTCGCATGGTGGAGGAAGATGTCCGAAGAGGTGAAGATGACATCGCGTGGTGGAGGAGCAGTGGAGTACCGCCAGAGAGCACCACTGGAGAGTGGAGAGGATGACGAGAGCGTGGGTTGTGCAATAGAGAGAGGATGATTGAGTCATTGAGAGAGAGAGAAAAAATTGAAAAAAGAGAGGCAGAAGTAGAAAGACACAGAAGCGTCTTGCAAATTGGTCCTCAAAATTTGGAGATTTACGATACCGGCCTGGTATATTCCAATATTTTGAGTACCGGCCAGTAATAGGTAAAAATGTCCGGTATCGACCGGTATTTGCAGCCAGTACTGATGACATTGATATCGTTCTATTTTTCGGTCGGTACGGAACGGTATCTGTTAGAATATATTTTATATATTCTTTGTTCGGTTTTGGCATTTTGAATTGGACACATAAGAAAATTAACATTATTATATGCATTGAAATTGCACCTACGGTAATAATTAAAAAGGTGTGTGTTGCTGCATATCCTTATCACTAAAGAAGTCTATCTCAAATATGCATCCTATTTTTAGTGGATTCTTTGAAATCTATCAAGATACGTGAATATCTTCTTGTGGTGGATGAAGTCTATTAAAACACGTAATGTGAAGTATCCTACTGTGAGTTGTGCGGCAACAAGAAGACAGTGTAAGAGTTATGGAAGTCGTGTGTTGAGTAATTTGCGTGTATTGTTTCTTTTGGTTGTGGCTGTGCAGTCATTTGAAGTGAGGGTGTGCGACTACTGATTTTCGGTGTGCTTGAGTGTGTTTTGCTTGGGTGGTCACAAATTGGTTGAGAAATTCTTGAGTGCGCTGCACAAGTAAATTTTGTTTCTTTTGTGGTGGCTGTTACACGTGGTGTGGTGAAGCTTTAGTGTGCAGTAAGCACATGCATGCAGTGATCCACACGTGCAGTGAGGGTGTGCAATTGAAGTGTTAATTGGTGGAGTGTGTTTCTGCTTTGGAGGCAGCACTAGTCTTCTTTGTTTTTGAGTGGTGTGGTCTTCGTATTTTTGGTGGTGTGTCTTTTTCTAATTAGCAGGTGCACACGTGATTGTTTGTTCTGAGTTAGTGTTGTATTCGTTTTTGGGCATTGGATTTTTCTTTCTTGGAAGCTTAGCACTTCAGTGGGTGATAGCTGTGACATCTGGAGGAGAAAAATTCATAGGGAAGTTTTGTTGATCTCAAGTGGTTTGTTATTTTATTTTCTGTTGATTAGATACTTGAGATATTTTTACTTGTTATTACTTTGAGTGAAAGTAGGTAGAAAAATTCTCTGACGATGTTAGCACGAGTCAGTCGTGTTATCGGGTGTAAAAGTCTTTCACGGGTAGTTAGGTTATGAGATAGTTGCAGAGATTGTGAGGTGTTGTGTTAAATCAATTCTATGTAATTCTATTGGATTACTGTGAAAGTGATTAAGCTGGGTGAAGACCCCGTAAATGTAGGCCGAGTGTGCCGAACTATGTTATCAAATTTTAATGTTTCTTTTATTTCAGTTCTGCTTGTTTTTATTTTATAAGTGGCAAAGAAATTTGTGGCACGTTTGCGAAATAATTAACCCTTTTAATTTTTCAGTATCTACAACCGTGATCCCAAGTGCACGTAAGAGTATCCACATCTGAGTGTTACTGTTTGTAGAGTTATAGCTCGCAAACCAACTCTGATGTTTCTAGAGGCGTAACAGATTTAAGCAAATGTTGGACATCAGCGAGTTGTCATCAAAATATCCTCGCCAAGGCCATACCAAACGTAGAATGGGTGGATGTCCCCTTCATTCCTCCTTGTGCGTTTAATTGCGTAGTGAATTTTGGTTCCAAGTAAATTTATTGCCAGAAATAGGCTCGGCGTCCCAGCCATCTTCACCCTCATAACTCAATCCCTTGAATGCCAAAAATAAAATCCCCACTAAAAATATAAATCGAAAACCATGTGTTACTTATCTCTCAAGCTGTGCCAGCAGGACCCTGGAGTCCCATCCAGGGTGGCTGCTGAGCCATACAGCCTAGCCTATGGTGTTCCTTAGAAAGTAGAAACGCTATTCAACAACTTGAAAGCTACACCTTTGTTTAAGTTCTAAACCTTGTCTTCACTTGGTGTCATCCTCTAAAAACCAAATTAAAAGGGAAATACCTATATGGTAGGCAGAGTATATTCTACCAAACACATAAAAAGTATCCTTCTACTTCACAGAGGCTAGGAAGGTACATCTGACAATAGTACAAAACAGGGACCATTTCCGTGCAAGTAAACTAAGTAGGAGGCTCAAAACTACTGATGAAGCTCACCTACCGAAGGAGGTTCAGAGATGGCTACTATTATTATAATACAAATAATTCTTTCTATATTATGTATTTTGCTGGAAACTTGTACAGTTGTACGGTACTGATTAGCTGAGATCTATTTGTTTCTCTTTCACAAAGCCGAGCAATACATTTGAACATTACCTCTAACGAACTTCCTGTTCCTAGTCGCAAATGCTCAAATGATATATGTATAATTTTAGAGAAAGAGTGCGTCTTAACTTGCTTTTGTGCACCATCGACGCCGTAACTCCTACTGTCATCCGACATTTTATTTGGCTGCTCACTGACACCGCCATGTTTCTCAATTTTAGTGTTTCAAGCCGAAACTCACAAAAGCGTCAGTAGGGTACAGAAGGTTAATTTCTTTAAGTAATATGGATGATAATGAGACATCAGTTAAACCTTTCAATTTTGTATCCGTAGTTACTAGTCAAAAGACCGATTGGAGAGAAGAGGTTGATCTAAAACGTTTCTTTAGCTATTCAACTCCAAAGTCCAAACATGGACCAGTTAAGTAAAGAAGCAAGAGATTGTCTAGAAAAACAAAGTGGAAATGACAGCTAACGGCCGTTAGCGGTGGAATCCTTGCATGGACTAGGAGGCAAGCTACTCTTTCCAGAAGCAACAAGGAGTTGCACGAACCCTTCTATTCTTTGTCCATTAGTCTCCGTCAACAACCGCTTCCCGCCAAACGGTAACGACTCCACACCTCTCTCATGCAACACTTGGTCCACCACTCCGTGGCTGCCCAATCCGTTCGCCTGCATCCCATTTCACGCCGTCAATCAGCTTTTTACCAGAAACCATAAACTGTTTAATAATAGACATTTTTACCTACATGCTTAGTATTGTTTATGACCATGGTTCAAATCGAGGAAAAATAATACCAACTCCACATCTATCTGAAGTCAAAAATTAATTGTTTTCGGGAAGAATAAACTATCATTTTGCTTACACAAAACTTACCTAAGTTACTACATTCATTCTCTTTTACAGTAAACTTTGGCAGCAACCAAACAACCACCATGAGTGTTGTTACCTGGATTCTAATGTAGTCCGTTCGGTTCCAACAGAATGCGTTACCCAACATCTGGTCTACAGTGTCCGAAACTCCGTCAACCGCAATGTCAATAACCCACGACGTCGAACACTTGCCGTTTCCACCGAGCTTCCTCACCCTTGGCGATCCACTCGACGGGCCGTTTCCTAACGACAGAACTAGTAGATCCTCTACGCCGTTAACTGACGGGAAATCCCGTTTGTTGTGGAGTACGTGAGTAACTGCCGCCGCTGTTGGGTTGTTCATCACAAGACCTCCGTCAATTGCGGTGCACGACGTCTTCCCGTCGACCGATGTCAAGTTAAACCGCTTGAAGAGGCTCGGCGTCGCTGACGTGGCGCGACAGACTTTCCATAGCTCGAAGTTGAAATTATTATACTCCGACGCGTCGGCGCGAGAGAAGACAAAGGGAGCAGAACTCTTGAGGTCAAAGCAAGGAACGAGGAGAGGCTTACACGTGTCCCTCAAGGTCAAGCTCTTTCCGTCCTCTCGCTTAAACGCTTCCTTCAACACTTTATTCATGCTCTTACCCGAGAATCTTCTACGTCGACTGAGGAATCCGGCGAGCTTAACCTTGAACAGCTCAGAGTTCTTCTCCTTGACAAAGGCCACAGCTTCTCTAGCAGTAAACAGAGGACGGCCAGAGCCGTCGTCAGCGACCAGCATGGCTGCGAGGAAAGCGCCGATACCAGTACCGGCGACAATGTCGAAGAAATCGGCGATTCGTGCATGGGGATCACCTATTTTGAGACGGATCTGGTCCTCGAGGTGGATAAGGGCAGCACCGGAGACAATGGCTGTGGTTCCACCTCCATCGATACTGAGCACTCGCGTCTTCTTTGTTGATTCGCAGTGTGAGAGCCATTTCTGCTCCAGCTTCGAGAAGATCTCCAGCGTAACCTTACTCAGTTCCATTTCTTTTCACTCTCTCCGTAACTACCCAAAATGCAAAGACGTTTGAATGGAACTAAAAGCTTTAATAATCAGTGGAAGTGGTGAAATGTGTCCCTCTCACGCTTTCTTGAGAGACATTAATGACTGAACCATGCACACACACTTTCTCTGTGTTCTCCCCCTCTGTCTCTGTTAAGGCTTTGTGTGAGTGGAGGGAGTGAGAGTGGTGTTATGTTATGATTCTCCTCCCACTCTGTGGCTCCGAGTCGCTGAGAGCTAAAACCGGGAGTGACAAGTGTGTATGTGTCAAGAAGACCTTCCTTCTGTGTATATATGTACACACTGAGAGTCTCAAGTGTATTGACTATTGACTGTGCTTGCACGTGCAAGCGCGCGTGTAATCTCAGCTTTTAAGTCGGCTCGGCTTCCACTTCAACTGCTTCGCTCGTCCGAGTTCCAACCACCATCGATGCTTTGCTTTCTTCTTTACTAATTTTTCTCTTATTAGGACGTTTTCTTAACTATATAAGTTAAGCATGCTAACTAACTAATCATGCTGTCTTAAATAGGGGGACCGGTAATTAGTCAGAAAATGGAAACAAAAGAAAAGCACCATTAAAACCTCCACGTTTTGCTTTTTAACATCAACGTGCTTTGTGGAAATACTGAAACCCACCACAATAGCATAGTTGATGAAAGCAGAATCTAATAAGAAGCAAAATGTGAAGACGGTTATCTTGTTCCCAAACAAAGCCAAAACTTAAACACATATGAAGCCCAATCAAAAGTAATAAGAAAACGGTGGTCTGGAAGTCCCCATTAGCGTTGGTGAATGAGAGATGCATCCTCTCTGCTCTCCGAGGCTCCATTACCACCATAAGATGGGAATAAAAGCTTCACCACTGTGTTTGCTTCCATTGGATGTGAGTATTTCCGCCGTATGCAGAGTGGGCCATAGTATTAATCCACTGAGTTTCCTACTATGGTAATTGCTTCCATTGTCGCCGCTTCTTCCACCGATTGATGGGAGTTTTTGGAAACTTCGAGACGACAGAAAAACAAAACTAGTTGTGAGAAGTAGGTTTTCTCAATTAGTCCAAGGTTGGGCTTATTTTGGACGCATTTAAAAAGCTAATTACGAAAATATTTGGGCCAAGTATTTTAATGGGCTTATTTTGGACGCATTTAAAAAAGCTCATTATGATAATATTTGGGCCAAGTATTTTAATGCTTTTTTTTAAGAAGTATTTTTAATGCTTTTAGGGTGCAAAACAATACAAAGATAAGTTGGTTAAATTAATTTGGAGTTGAAGAATTTTGGTTTGAGCTTAAGAATATAAGTTAAGGCTTATAGATCAAATGATAAATTTTTTTATATAGAAATTAGTTTCTAAATTTACATATTAAGAATATAAGTTAAGGCTTATAGATCAAATGATAAATTTTTTTATATAGAAATTAGTTTCTAAATTTACATATCTTAAAAATATGAATAAATCTAATAATATTTAGAAATAAGTATCTAAACTAAATTATAAATTTAAAATTGCTTAGCTCAATTTTAATTAAAAATAAATTTCTAATTAGATTTAAATTATTAATTTCATAATTTGAATAAAAATCATAAATAAGTTTCTAATTGAATTATATATATATATATATATATATATATATAATTAGAAATAAGTTTCTAATAGAAATAAGTTTAATTAATTCAAACAACATATAATTATAAATAACTTTTTAATAACATTGGAATTATTAGTACAATAATTAGAAGTAAGTTTCTAACTCATATTTTAATTTGATTAGTTCTATGATAATTAGAAATGTGTTTCTAATTTAAATAGACTAATTATTATTTTATCTGACTTATGTTTATTTATGTATATCAAGTTTTGTACTGTTTAAATTATCATTACATATATTATATGAATATTACTTAACAATCTTCTTAAGTATGATAATTGGTATTCATTTGTAATACGAATGATGATAGAAAACATATATGCTCTTTTGATTTTGTAGATAATTGAACGCCAATTATTTACAAAATATATATTTACAAGATGACAATAACATTCAAGTATATTATTTCTTTATGTAAAAAATTTGTGTTTCCATTACGGGTATTGCATCAAAGAATATTGTTGTTGAACTCAAAGAGGGTGAGAAATTAAATAGCGACAATTATGAGATTTGGATCATGAAAATCCAATTTTCACTAAAAGAGCAAGAGGCTCTCAAACCATTAAACATAACCATGGATGTTCTTGACGAAGGAAATACGACCCAACACAAAAGGAACAGTGATGCTTATGAAATATGGAAGAAAAAGAACTCATTAGCTCACATGACATTACTGAGTAGTATGGATAACGATATCATACACGAATTCTGCATATATGAAACTGCTAAGAACTTGTGGTCTACTTTAGTTACACATTTTAGAGGCACTTCAGTGACCAAAAGTGAGGCCACTCCCTGTCAAGTTTGACACATACAAGAAACATGTGAATCACGATGTAAAAGCATTTGAGGCATATGTCAAATATGATAAATGAGTAGAGTGATGTTGATTATGAACTATTAGATTAGCAGTAAGTACAAGCTATGGTCTGTTTATTATCTCAAAGTTGGGAGCATATGAAGATGCATCTAACTCATAATGAAAGTGTCGAAATGATGGAAGATGTTATAAGGCATCTCATACTAGAAGAAGTATGTCTTGAAGCCTATAAAATGCCTTCTGAGGTATATGTAGTTGGTTTTAGCTTATATGGAGTTATAAATCAGAAGCATAACCATCATCGTAGGTGTTACAAAGGTCACCTTGGGACTCGAACTTTCACCGAAGTTGATTGTCAACACTCTTTGCATGGCAGTCTCACTTAGGTTCGCTTAAGCAAGACTTCAGCCTTCAACAACCCTCCAGTTGTTTACTTCGCACCCTCGAAGAAACAATGCTATAAAAGCAATAAGAAAATAAAGGAAACCAGAAAACAAGAGAGATATGGTAAAACCAACCTTTATATTACTTTCTCTCAAAAGAATACTAGGAATGCTCTCTCTAACTGAATGAGGAGAGCAAAGTTCGAATAAGCTATATATAGGCACTCTAGCTTGGAAGCCAAGTTACATTCAGAATCCTACTTAAACAAAACTGCCTAAGATCGTGCTAAGATCACATCTGTCTCTATCAGATTATATCAAGTGGACCAATTGGATGATACCTCCATCCAAGTAGGACTCTAACTGATAAGATAGAATCTACAAGATAACAAAAAGATAGAGTTTATATTCAAATAGGAAACTAACATCCTTATCCTTGAAGATCTCTGCTATCTTCAAATGTTGAGTCCCACTACAACTCTAACTCCTAGTTGTCGCCACATCATCCACGAGCTCCTCACGATCTCTATCTGTTGATGATGCAAAGAGATCTTTCCAAGCCCATATAGTGCACTGGCCTGATCCAATGCTTCCCACAACAAATCCACTAGTCATGGTCCATTCATTTGAGCATGGGCTAAGTCCTTAGTCCATCAAGTCCCTAGCCTGTGTCGAATCAATCTTCACAAAGTCCGAGACTCTACCAAAATTCACACCAATTTCAATCTCACTCGCCCATGTTTGCCTTAACATTTTTGCATGCCTCCCTTATACATGTAATCCAGCTAACCTTTCACCTAAGGCACATCATGAAGGTCACTAAGAAGTGCTCCGAAGTTTAAAGATCTAATAAACCACCCCCATCAGATGGATTTGACACCCTTGTCAAATTAGTCTATTGGCATTCCTCCATGAGTGGTTTCTTCGAAGACTTCTTAGTCAGCTTTTGAAGACGGTAACAAGCCTTCATATCGATTGGCACTTCACTCACGTACCATTTTCCCAATCCACCAGGGTTGTCTTTGCTTCCATTTGGTCTCGCCTTCTCAAGGCTCACTGCGCCCACTAAAGACATGTTGAGAAGAGCTCCATCTGCTGAGCTTTCCCTGTCACCTTGATCCTCTGTGATCTTGGGAATGATATGTTCCTTACCTGCCTTTTGTTTCAGGCTTTCTCGAGCATAGTTTAGCTCCTTTTTAATAATCATAGTCGCCACTTGTGCCACCGGTGTTGTAGTCTCCTTCGTCCCACCAAAAAATATATAACAATTAACAAAGAAGGATTTTTCATCATATATAACCATCATATCTCCCAAACTTGGGTACAACATCGTCTTTGCTGCCTTAAGGAAGTCGATCCCCAATATCATTTCGAAATCCTTAAGTGGTACGAGCATACACTTCATCTTGGCACGCTAACTCCCTATACTTACTGGAACTTTGTAAGCAGCTCCCATCACCGCTTGTGCCTTACCCGCACGGGTTCTTAACTTTGTCAGGGTCTTGGACACTCTAAGCCCCAACTTGTGCACCATCTTTTCTGCCACGAAGGAATGTGACACACTCATATCTACCATCGCGGCCACCTCTATCCCATTAACCTGTATTCTCATATACATTAGATCATCATAAGGATTAGGTTCTTTACTAACCGCATTCAACAACACAATCAGATTTAGCACCGCATCATCTGAAGATTCTTCCTCTTCTTTGGCTATCAGGGAGTTTAGCTTCTCTTTCCTCAGACATTCTTTTGCATAATGTGATCCACCACACAGACAACAAGCAATCTTGCCCTTTTTGGAGGACGCCTCCCCACTCTCGGAGCCACCATTTTGCTTACTTTTCTCCCTGAAGTCTCCCTTCTTAGAATCCTTCTTCTTCCCCTCGGTATTCTCCTGTTGAGCATGGCCTTTGCCCTTCGTAGAATTAGAGGAGCTTGTCTTAGTTTCCTTCATCGCTCGAAAGTCCATCAAGGCATCAGCGGTAGCGATTGCACCAACCACGTCCTTCACATTTTTCCTCCGCAACTCCATTTGCACCTACGGTTGTAGCCCGAACAAAAAGGTGAAGAGCTTGTCCTCATCTGACATGTTTTCAATATCAAGTAATAGAGAACTAAAAGACTTAACATAGTCTCTTACTGAACCTTCTTGTTTCAGTTTCTTCAAGGCATCTCTTGCAAGCCATGAAGTATTCAATGGAAGAAATTAATCCTTCAACTCCTTCGTCATGAGCTCCCATATATCCACAGGAATTCTACCCGCATTGATCAACGTAGAGGTCCTCGTCCTCCACCAGAGCTTGGCATACCCATTCAAGTACATGACTGTCACATTGACCTTCTCAGTATCGGGCACCTTAGCAGCCGCAAAGTACTGCTCCATATCCCACAAGAAATTCTCAAGCATCCCGCACGCCTTCGAATACCTTAAGTTCACGTACCTTCACCGTTGAAGGTTTTGGAGATGAGCTTTTTGCACGACCAGCATCTGTTGCAATGGCATGCCTTAGCACTGTGATCTCAAACTGGGCCTCCTCGTGTACCTTCAACAAATCTGCCATTTGTTGTTGCAACTACCGAATCTAATCCTCCATTGCCTCAAATCGCAATTGATAGGATGGGACCTCCTCCTCTCCTGTAGGAATCGGTCCAATGAGTGCCTCGACCCTAGTCACTCGTTATGTCAAGTTACCTACTGCCATACCGAAATTAGGCTCTGATACCAATTGTTACCAAGGTAACCTTGGGACTCGAACTTTCACCAAAGTTGATTGCCAACACCCTTTCCAAGGCAGTCTCACTTAGGTCCGCTTAAGCAAGACTTCAGCTGTAACATCCCATCACCGATGGGAAGGGTAGAATAGTAATTTTGAGTAGTCCATGGGCGTTTAGAAATGCCTTTACATGTTCATGCATAATCTAGCATCCGCATACATGTGAATAGTATATTTTGCACATGAAAAATGACTGTACATGCATTCATGACATTTCCCGGTATATTTGTTAATAAATGTGATTGTTATGAAAAATGTGATT
>JAOTAY010000004.1:11807901-11818937 GCA_025629805.1 Erythroxylum baracoense
AGTTTGTGTTACGTACTATGTAATTTAATATATGGTTGTCTGAATTGTTTACTGAAAGTTTTTGTATGCTTTGATTTGTTTGTGCTATTTTGTGTGGCATTCATATATCCTTCCAGGGGGTATGTGGATGTTACATTGCAACTAATTCATTGAGGCATCTGTGGTCTAATGAATGTAAGGTCATGATATGGGGTTATGTACTTCAACACTTTTATAGACAATAATACCCGCTATGATCATGTCTATTTAATTTCTTACAAATCAGAAGCATTAAGATGTTTTTATGGCGTTGTAGGAAGACGTAATAAAATGTTATTAGAAATGCTTAGGTCCATGATGGCATAAGAAAATCTACCAGTCACCTATTAGGGTGATGCATTGCTTATAGCCACTTATACACTTAACCAATACCAACAATATCAATTACAAACACTCTATATGAGTTATGGATAGGAAAAAATAACCAACGTGGAACATTTAAGACCATGAGGATATGTTGCATGCATTCATTATTTCTCTTATAAATATGGGAAACTAAGCCCAAGAGGCAAAAAAAGCATCTTTATTAGATACTCTAAAAACTTAATAGGATATTTGTCTATTTTTGAACAATGGAATAAAGGATTAATTGAATTTGAATCCCTAGATGTCACATTCTTAGAGAATGACTTTCTAAGGCAGGGTGAAATAGGAATAGACCTATTTTTATTTGAAACTCTTGACAAGATTGATTATGCAACTGGGAATTAAGAAAAGGGACTTTATCAGAGTAAGAATAGTCTAGAACTAGTAGAATTAACCCAAGGACAATTAAGATTACAATCTACCGAAAGTTTACATTTTGTATCTGATCTGAGTAAGCGTAATAAAGATGTTAATGAATTTGTTTCTCATGAATCATGTCTGCACCAAAGTAATTGTTGCATGATTCCTCAACATCATTTTGATATAGAAGGAGAAATTCACATGATTATCTTATAAGAACATGATGAGCCAAAGAATGTATATGAGGCTCTTAATGGTCCTGCTAAAGAAGACTGAATAAATGAAATCAAGTATAAGACTTGGTTGATCTCCTAAATGGGCACAAAGTTATTGGGAACAAATGAGTTCTCAAAATGAAATGAAATGCTGATGGTAGTATTGAAAGATACAAAGCATGCCTTGTGAGAAACTGATATACAGAATATAAGGGAATCGGATATGACGAAACATTTTCATATATTATGAGGTTTGCTTTAATTTGTCTAATCTTCGTTATAATAGCCAGTTTGGATCTTGAATTACATCAAATAGATGTCAAGCGTGTTTTCTAAATGGAGAATTAGAATAAGAGATTCATATGGAATAACCTTTAGGTTTCATTGAGACAAACTGAGAACATAAAGGCCTCGTTTGGTAGACAACCAATCAACTATTTTTTTAGTTGATTGGTTGTCTTCAGTTGTTTAACTTTTCAAACAGCTGTAAAAGCTATTTGGTGAGTAGCTCTTCTAATGGCTGATTTAATATAATCAGCCAAAAAAGAAAACGCTCCTCAGTAGGAGCGTTTTCTTCAATAAGCCAAAATTTTAACTATTAAAAGTCAATTGTACCCTTTATGCAGTTGTAAGTTAGAAATAAAATGTTACCCTTAAATGAAAATAAAAATAGAAAGAGTTGCATAAATTTTCCATAGATGATAAAACAGTACGAGTGAATATGACTTCTCTAAAATCCAAATTTTTATAAGAATATTCAATGAAATACTAAGATATATAATATTCATACCCTTATAATTTTTTTTAAGTCATGTCCTCATAAGTCTTTTTACATATAAACAGCTAAACAACTAATTTTACCAAACATGTTTAACAAACAGCTAATGCAATTCGCTGATCAAATCAGCTGATAGAATCAGCTAACAACTAATGCAATTAGCTGATTGCCAAACAGGGTCGTGTGTTATTGAAATTAATTTATGGTCTGAAGTAGTCTTCAAGGCATTAGTATATAAATTTTCACAACATAATCCTTACATATGATTTTCATATACTTGACGAAGACTTCTATGTGTATATTAAGAGATCTTTATATGTGGATAACATTTTGATCGCTTGTAATGAATATGACTTTGTCAAGCAAATCGAAGAATGGTTGTCATATGAATTTGAGGTGAAAGATATGGTGAAACTGCACACATTCTTAGAGTTAAGATTTTAAGAGATCGTTCAAAAAATTATCGTCATTTTCTTAAGTGACTTATATTCAAAATATTTTAGAACGATTGTGTATGCAAGATTGCAAACTAATAAATAATCCTATTGTTAAAATATTTTAGAACGATTCTGTATGCAAGATTGCAAACTAATAAATAATCCTATTGTTAAAAACAAAGTTCTTAATAAGAAGTTTTGCTTATATATACCACAAGAAAGGAAACAAATGAAGAAATTTTCCTATTTCAGTAAAGTTGTATGTCTTATGTATTTCATGCTTTATACAAGGTTAGATATTTGTTACATTATTGAAATAGTGAGCAGATTTCAATCAAATCTTGGATAAGTACATTGGAAAGTAGTAAAAAGAATATTGAGATATCTAAAAGGTATTATTGATTATAAATTGTGTTATCAAGGCAATAACCTATGAACATAAGGATAAACAAATGTAGAAAGGGGAGGAGATCTAGATGAGAGAAAATCTATCTCTAGATATGTTTTCTTGTTTAACATTGAAATATCAAAGAAAAGTTAGAAACAATCATATGTTACATGATCCATGATGGAAGCCCAAGTTATAGCATTTTCAGTAGTAATATAAGAAATCGTGTGGCTTAGATGATTCTTGATTAGTTTAGGGATCACTCAAAGCAAGACTAATCTAATGACAATCAATTGTGACAGTCAAGCAACAATCGCTTATACAAAAGACCTCAAATTTCATTGTAAAACCAAGTATATAGATACCAAATACAATTATATGAAAGATATAGTTGTACAAGGAGAAGTGAACATAAAGTATATATATACATAAGATATGGTGTTAGACCCAATGACAAAACTAATTGTGTTGGGTAGTGAAGTGATTACATAGATATTGAAATGTAATCAATTAACATTTTTTCATATATGTTCTTTTAATGTATCCTCATGTAAAAATACAAATATAATTTGACATTATTTATTAAGTAAACTAAAATATGTTTACTTTGTATGAATTTTTTATATGATCGAGAGTATGTAAGGAAGATAAAAGATTGACCTTCTTACAGGCAATTATCTTTAGTCTTTGTGATGAGTAAAGAAGAGAAAGTTTTTAGGTTTATTATCAAGGTGATAATAGAGAGATAAAGTAAGAAACTTAAATCATAAATGCTGACTTAAATGATAAGTCAAAGGAAAATTGGTTTGGAGTGATCACATGGTCACCATAATCTATCTTAAGTTGCCAGATGAGTTCTGAAAAATAAAGTTAAAATTAGATGAGTAAACTTAGGTTGTACTTTAAGTATGTATAAGACATGCATATGCTCCAAATTAATATGAGTTGATGCGGTAGAACATGACTCTTACTATATGTGCAAAAATTGACTATAAAAGCGATTAATATAAGTCAAAAGATCCCAATTTATATTGTGTAGAACCCTAAAGGTTAAGTGAACCTCTTAATATACTCTTAGAACTCTTATATAATTCCTAGAAATTAAATTTAAGATTTGCCACTTTAGAATGTTATCAGATAATTGTATTTGATATGATCTTATAGGACAACTCTAAAAAGGAAAATTAAATTTAATTCTAGAGAATTGAGAACAAAAGAAGGTCATTTTTTGATTCTTAACTCCCATAAGAAATTTGGTAATCAAAGGTGACCACCGACTATGAGTAAAATAATTTAATACATTTATAACACGATAAAATAAATGAGATCAAAAGGGATTAAATGTGAGATATAACTTGGAAAAAATAGCATACAAAATTTCACATATTCCTAACAAATATATAGCTACAAGCTCTCATCATATTAGGACGAGTATGAAAACATGAAAAAATCTCATTAATTAAAGCCATCATGTGTAAGAAATGATAATAAAAGGACTCATTACAAGTATGAAAACATGAAAAAATCTTATTAATTAAACTATCATTTGTGAGTAAGAGATGGTAATAAGAGGACATAATGAGTTTGATATGACCTTTTACAGGTTCCATCTTCAATCTCATCGCAAATCCTCCCAAAACTTTATTGTTGATCTTGGTTTTTCGTTCTTAGCGTGTAGGAGAAGTGTTAAGAAATCAATGTGAAAAGACTTATCATAAGCGTGTGCAGGTAAGTTGCCACGTAGTTATTTGTTCGTCCATTAGTTGCAATGAATTTCATCTTTAAGGAACTATTTTTAGCTTTGTGAAATATTGGGAAATCAGACGGGGTGATAAAGCCCTGTTCTGGATTGATAATTGGACTTTTTCTGACCAACCCCTGATCCACCTAGCTATCAAACCCATTCCACCCAGTGATCTTACCCTAACTACCAACTGTTTTATTGATCTTGCAGGCAATTGGGCCTAGCAGAAGTTGCATTCTTACCTCCCAACTAAAGCCTTAGAAGACATCAGAGCTATTTATCCCCCTAATCCCAACTATAGCTCTGATAAGCCATACTGGAAGTGGACTCATAGGGGCAATTTCTCTGTAATGTCAACTTATCACTCCATCTGCCAGCACAACTGGAGAGAAGTTGACCTTAAATGGACTCTTATCTGGTCTACACCAGTCCAAGAGAACTGCAAAATCCATCTTTGGAAGATGCTGAATAATACTATCTGAACTAACCAGGAGAAACACCGGAGACATCTCACAGATGATCCCAGATGCCACTATTGCAACCTTATTAAGGATTCAATTCATATTTTTAGAGACTGCATCAGGGCCAAAGAATTATGGACAAAACTCAACCCTAACCTACACCGTAACTTCTGGGTTCAACATGATCTTATTACTTGGTTAATTACTAACCTACATCCTTATGCTATGCAGGGTGCTCAACAGTGGCCTATCTGGTTTGCCACAAACTCTGGTTAACCAGAAACATGGAGGTGTTTCAGGAGGAGCATGTTTCCACAATAGAGTTGTATTGCCGAATCAGAGCCGAAGTTAAGCTTTTGACCAAGGCACGCGTCATACTACCTCAAAACACAACCCCAGGGATGGAGCCCTCAAGCCAAAGCAGATTAATGACCCATTCTTTATATCCTATAACTAATGACTATACCTCACGCGATCCTAAGGCGTTGGAGATGTTTACCTTATATACTGACGGTGCCTCGAGCAGACAAATTAGTATAGCAGCCGCAGCAGGCGTAATCAGGAATGCACAAGGCCACTGGTTCACCGCCTATTCCAAAAAGCTTGGCAAGTGTACCGCCCTTCAGGCCGAGCTATGGGCCATCCTGCTCGAACTCCAGCAAGCCAAGAATGAAGGATTAATGCACATAAGGATATTCATTGATTGTACTCAAGCAATAGACCTAGTACTCAAAGAGTTAGAAGACGACTCTAACCTTTCAGTTCTCGTTGGGGAAATCCGGAGTCTTATCCATGCTCTTGATAGTTCGTCACTCAGCCACCTTCCCCGACTCCTCAATTCCAATGCTGATGCCCTTGCTAAATTGGGATTGCAAAGTCCCCATCACGACATTGTCGTCTACCCTCTACCTCCCCATCAGAGAGATCATCCAACTACCTCTCAGACTCTACCATCCAACATCACCCACAACACGACGACGGAGTCCACTTCCCGAATCATCAACTCCTTGCCACATCCGTCAACACGAGACGGCGTATACCAGTTGAGGATCCGAGAAAGGCAAGAATCATTCAACGAATCAGCTCCTTACCTTCGGTCTCCAATTTTGACCCCTCACGGGTATTTTGGTCTTTGACCTCTTGAATAGGTTCCCCTTATATAAAAAAAATATTGAGATTTAATCAAGTGAACTTACGACCAAATATCCCGAGGAACATGTTTGTGATATACTGAATGATTTTATCACTAAACATGTTTGTTTGTGGAGAATAGATTATGAGGTCTAGAGATCCACGTGTTCAGGATTTCTTCAGAACTCAGAATTATTAAATAATATTATTTTTATTTTTAAATAATAGTAATATTATCATTATTTAATCAGAGTTGGTTATAACTGGCAGGTTATACAATCGTTTCCTATTCACGATCCGAGTTTTGTACTCTTACACGTTCAACTGTTCTAAAGATAGGCAAGTTTTAGGCTAAATGTGGTTTTGCTTGCACAAAGCTTGATGCAAGGTTCAGCATGCTAATTATTCACATTTAAGTCTGGTTCACAGATGTTCCCAGCTTTTGTGGATCTTTGTTTCTTTGCTCTATTCCGACTTTTACTCGGAAGCAGGGCTGTTCCTAACGTTTTATAGACCCTGGGTGAAGGGAAAAAAGACCTCAATAAATTGACAATATATAAACGTGTAAATTTTAAAAGCATATTTTTATTATTAAAATTTAATATCTATACATAAGTAACCTAATTGTAGCAATCAAATAGCAAAATATTAAGAAAATTGTGCTAACAAATACACAGATGATCATGATTTATGAAAAACAATTTCTCTGTGTAGCTCTAGATGCAAAATCATTAATAATATTATCAAAATCAATACCATCCAATATATCCTTCTCGATAAATAAAATAGCTAAATCATTCAACTTATTATGATCTTATTTAATTATCAAAAAATTTTATTTAATTATCAAACACATCTAACTAATTACGATGTTATTTAATTATCAAATAATTTTTATTATTATTTAATTATCACGACATATTTAATAGAATCATACAAATTTTTACAATAAATGAAACCATTTATATAATCTTTAAATTGAGTAACTTAAATTATTTGATTTAACACATTATCACTAAATTTATGTGAACCTCTACATGAACACAAATCCAAAATTATTATATTATTTGTGGAAAAGTATAATAAAAATTAAAATTACAAAAATTAAATTATTTATTAATGTCTAATTATATTTTTTAAATAATAAGTAATCTAAAAATAAAAAGGAGAAACACAAATAAACGCAATATCATTTATTACTAATGTTTTGATTTAAAATACTAATATAATGTTCATGTTAATGACAAATTATAAATTAATTATAATATATTCAAATATTTAATAAGCTAAAAATATATTAAAATAAAAAATTTTGCCTTTAAATTATCACTCAAAACTCAGAAAGATAAAATTATGAAAAAAATTTACCGTTAATTTTTGAGTTGAAGTATGTTAATTTTTGAGTTGAAGTATTTTAGATTTATATGTTGATGGAAATAAAAAGTATAAAAAATATGCTCAAATGCTTCAAAAATGTTTAAAAAATATAATAAGTTGTCGTTATATAACTCATAAAGGAAACTATTTAGCTTCCAAAATTAAATAACGTTACCTTTTTTGGTTAACTTTCTATTTTTCTCTAAGTAACAACTAAGGGTTTAGTATCCTTCCTACTGAAAAACGACAAAAATTATGCTAAACTATATTAATGGTGGCCCCTAATATAAGTGGGCCCTGGTAGGTGCCCTGCCTGTCCTTGCCCAGGGCCGGTACTGGTTGGAAGTTCTAAACTTATTCTTCTGCAGAAACTCATAGATGAGTATATGAAGTAAGATTGAGACTGTCAACAAACAAAAAGAAAAAGTATCCACATTCCGGCAGACAGAGAGGGACCTAAGCATTTGATGATTTTCAATAGTCATATATATACTTCTACTTTTATATATTCCTTCTTGGATGAGAAAGAATCAAGTATTCTTGGATCCCTGGTCACTAATAGTAACTGCAGTAACTAGCTAGAGTCGGAATCTTATCATGATCACATGAATAAATAGCTGCAGATGGTGAAAACTGCTATAAAACATTGAAAACCTGACCGGAAGACTTTATTGATGTAATGGAATTGATTTAAGCTTTAATATGGAGAAAGGTTTCGTATATTATCGCCTAAAAAACAATACAAACTTATTTTATACCATATCAAATTATTATATCGAAAAATTTTATATTGTAATAACTCTGTCTAAAAATAGTACAAAATTACTTTGTACTGTATCAAATTATCACACTTAGCTATATCAAAAAATTTTGGATTATACCAGTTAAATTGAAGTTCTCGGCCAATATATTAAAAAGCCAGGAAATATCATATCACATAATTTGTAAATTAAAAAATATATTTGAAGGGATAAGTTGAATATTTTTAAACATAATTTTTTTCATAATAGTTATTATGTTTAAATAATTAAATGTTTTATGTTAATTTTAACAAATAGAGTTATTGAATCAAATTTTAAAATATTTTTAATTGTAGTTATAAGAAAACACCAAAATTTTAATTATATAAAAGTTAAAATTTTGTTTTATATTACTCAAAATTAGTCTGAAATGATATTTGATATTAGATGGCACCAATATTTTACCGTACTAGTATCAAAATCAATATAAGTTATATTCACAATTTTGTTCAAATCTCAGTCTCCTTAATAGGGATGGCACGGCTGACTGGGCCTAAACTTGAGGCCCAAATTAGCTTGACCCAGCCTTATTTTAAATTAAAAATAAAAAATAATATTGTGTTTTTGCATAACAATGTAATTTTTGTTATAGATATACAGTCGAACTGTAGGGACAACAAGTTTTAACTCATAAGTTTAAATTTAGTTATTTTTAAAGGGCCAACTCATAGACTAAGCTCAGGCTTAAATGTTATTAAAACTTAATTATTTTAAGTAAAACAACATCATTTTTTTTAAAAGAGTTGAGTCTTAGATAAGATTGAGTCTCGACCCGGATCTAATTAGAAAAATAAGTTATTTTATATTTTTAATTTTAAAAAAATTATTGAGAGTTGACTCATTGTCATCCCTGGACTAGGACAAGTTGAGCCTAAGGCCCAAATCAATTGGACTTGACCTTATTTTTAAAATTAAAAGTAAAAAAGTAATGTTAATTTTGGCAAAACGCCGATATTTTTATTATAGATGTAGGACCTCGAGTCAAGTCAGGCCTAGCTGCCTAAGCCAGAGGCAAACTCAAGGCTCAATTTTTAAAATTGAGCCTGATGTGTGGTAAACCCTAACTTGACCCGTTGACCACAAACCGGGATAGAGGTAGAGTGTGCCAAGCTCAAATGTCATCTCTACTATTTATTAAATATTCATTTAATGTTTTCTACTTTAAAATATTATTTTATATTTATCTTTTAATGTTAATATTATAGTTTTTTTCAAATTGCTTCTATTTATTTTTCAATATTTTTTTACTTTATATATAACATAGGTATATATATTTAATTTAAGTACAAAAGATAGAATATAATTGGGTCGATGATTTCACTTTATTTTTATTTTTTGTTTTTGTTTTTAAAATTTAATATCCCTAATTTTATAAGTAATTTTAGTTTTCTATTTTATTTTTAATAATCCAATAAATAAAAATTATTTAAATATTTAAAATTAACTACCAATGGATATTAGAATTAATATAATTTAATTATTTAAGATGTTGTTAGTGTCAGACTCACCAAAAGGATTTTATATGAACAGTACTTTTAAAAAGATAAGTTTTATAATAAAATTTAAATTTTAATTATATAAAATTAAGAGATACTTCTTGTGGCATGTCAAAAACAAAATTACTGTAATAAAACAAATTTATTGTGACCTGTCGAAGTATACCTTGACACAAAATTGATATGAACTCATAATTTTGCACGTTATTTAATCTCGAGAAAAAAAAGCGTATTCTTTCTTCTTATGTTGCAATTAGTACTGAAGATTTTTTACTTGATATTCCAATTATACAATTAATCATGTTATCATTGCTACTATATTCACCTTCAACTTTTCTCTTTCATTCTTTTCATTTTTGACCACCATACGTGAGATTAGTGATCCTCTTCTTTAATTTGAAGTTGATTTGGTACAGTAATATATAATAGATCCATTTTTTTACTGTTGTTTTTTTATTTTTTAATTTTGTTTACTATTTTTAAATAAAGATAAAAATATGTTTATTATTAAAGTTAATGAAAAAATATTTTATTAATGATAATAATTAAATATTATATAAAATTTAGACCAACAACAACACCACCACTAGAAATCCCTTTGACTTATAATCAAAAAATGTCTAGTAGTATGTAACCTTATCCTAATTAATAGTAAAGTTGTTTCCAAATGACATACTTGAAGAAGAAAAAATAAACAAACAAATAAATAAATATATAAATAAAATATAAATATAATGATGATGATGATGATGATAAAAGCTGAGTAAAAGTTTAGGCTAAATCCCTGGAAGATAAGTACTAACTATTTAAGTATAGGATAACTATAAAAGAAAATAGTTAAAAATTTATGAGAACTAGAAGAATCTCTTTACGGGATCATTTATCTGAATTATAATACTTCAAAGTTTTCTATTGCGAGCTAGGTTCTTGATAAATTTAACATTGTCATATCAATTTTTATGACCTCCCTCAATTTTTTTTAGGTCTCCATTTTTTTCATTTTATAGGCATTAAGTACGATTTTCTCTCATCTTCTCATTGAATTATCTGAAGGTCTTATCTTAACATGTTCAAACAACCTAAGCTTTGTATCTTTTAACTTGTAAATAATATTAGCTACTTTTAATTTATCTCTTACCATTATATTCCTAACTTTATCTCTTTTAGTAAGGTTGTACATCAAACGAAGAATCATCTTCTCCGTTATCCTTAGCTTATGACTATACACTTGTTTGATGGGTCAAAACACTGCCCTATAGAACATGATCGGCCTTATCGTTAAACGATAAAATTTACCTATATAATAAAAGTCATCATATCTTATTTAAATAAATAAATAAATATGTAAAACTTTATTTATACATTATTATTTATTTTGAATATATATTTTAATTATTAAAACCTAATTTTTATTAAAATAATTATAAACATTTAAATAAATAAA
>JAOTAY010000004.1:11819037-11860068 GCA_025629805.1 Erythroxylum baracoense
TGTCATATTTTGGATATAATGTATGATGACGATTATACATTGTGTATCATTTGATTCATGAATATATATGTTTTGCACAAATATATTTTGGGATGAATCACAAGTATATAAGACATATTAGAGATTGACCCTCTCACACGGGAAATCATCTCTAATGTTTATGCTCACTAGAGATGAGATATGTTTGAAGTTTATTATCTAGGTGATAATTGAGAGCGAGAAACTTAAACCATAAATGTCACAAGAAAATTAGTTCAAAGTGATTTAATGATCACTATATTTGTCTTACATTGCCAGATGTGAATTCTGAACAGGTTTTGAGTAGATAAGTGAACTCAAGTTAAACATTAAGTATGTTTGAACTATCATCTGTGCGGTATTCCTTGAATGTAAGATGTTCAAGTTAAACGAAGTGGGTAAATTCCGTAGCATATGACTCGTACCATGTGTGCAAAACTGAACATAAAAGGGATTAATGTAAGTCTACAGATTTCGTCTTACATTATGTGAGACCCTTGAGGTTGAGAAGAACCTCGTCATACCCTTATGACTCTTGTCTCATTCTTGAGAATTGAATTTAAGATTTGCTACTTTAGGTTATTGCCAAAAGATCATGCAAGATGCGATCCTATGGACTAATTCTAGGAAAGCAAATTAAATTTAATTCAAAAGAGAATTGAGAACAGAAGAAGGTCATTTATTTAGATCATTAACTCGCATGAAAAGTATTCATAAATGGCCATTGTCTCTTTAGTAGAAAACTTGAATACAGTCATGACACAAGAAACTAAATGAGATCAAAGGAAAGTGCAAATGCGAGATATGACCTAGGGGTATAACATACAACGTCTATGCAAAGACACATAAGTCTTAGGATTAATTTGTTAATTGAGATGTCATATACTCCTAACAAATATATGGCAATGTGCTCTCGACGTATGCTGGTCACATCAATTATTGAACAAGTATGAGCACTGCAGAATCTTTTTTAATTAAAACCCATAATGTGTGAGTGGGAGATAATTGAATCATATACACCCATGAGGGGTATAATGGTAAATGTTCTTTAAATAACTACAAAAGGTAGTTAATGGTTTTGTATGTAAAAACCAAACGAATGAAAGAATAAGTTTAACGCAGCGTGTACTTTTCTTTCTGCATTGTTTTTGTTTCATACGGAAGAACAAGAAGAGTGAAAGATTTGTAGAAAAATTCTTTAACTAGTAGGAATATAACAATAGTCCACATATGTGATTATTTGTTATTTATGCATATGTAAAGATTCTGATTATAACATTATCTATTTGATTATGTTCTTTGCTTATTTATTCTAACATATTGATTATCTAGATAGATTGAGTTTGCGTTCGGCTTGATGGGAAAGGCAAGATGGTGACGCCGTAACAGCCACGTCAGCAAAGTTTGAAGCCTGTGTGGGCCCAAATGGAAATGGAATGGCAAACCAGGGTAGGGCCATCACAATCGCTCCTCCCGTGATGGCGACTCCAGTTCAACGCTCCAGCAGCCAGAGGCCCATTGAGCGTCCGATTCAATCTCGTCAACGACTGGATTAAGCCCTCTTTTGGAAGCACAAAGCAAGCAGGTGGTTGGAAAGCGCCAGGTCAGATAATGTTCATCAAAGTAGGAAGATAATCACGTAGGATTCTTATCGAACGACCATTAATTCCTCTATCACCCTACCACAATTTAATTATAAAAAGTTTTAAATTACTTGAGTTTTTAATTTAAAATTTATTTTTAGTTTGATTTATTTTAATATTTTTTATTGTTAAAAATAGGCAATTTTTATAAATTAATTAACTAATTTTTTATAAATTTATAAGTTTTTATAAATTAAAATAAAATAATTAATTTTAATTAAATAAATTTTAATTAAATTTCGAATTTTTTGATAAAGACTATTTCTTTGAATTATATTTAATTTTAACAAATTAATATTGTTTTAATCTTTCAAACTTTTAAGTTTTTTATATCACCCTTTAATTTCAGTCTAATTTTATAACATCAATTTACTCTAACACTACACTATTGTGGTCCCACAACAGACATCATGGGACCAATTTAAGGGACGTGATCTTTTGTCTAATTTTTCATGTACCTACTCTGTCACCCACATAAATAAATGGTTGAGATTGAATGGGACAAAGTAGGTACATGAAAAATGGGACAGAAGATTTGAGCTCCCAATTTAACCGGCTCGACCGGTTGTTTCGGACTAAAAGCTCTGACGTGATTCTCTGATGCGACCGACTGGATCCGGTAACTTTTTGGGTAGAGAAGATATTTGCTTTTCCTCTTCAACGAATAAATTATTGACAACTGGACTCGAAAACTGAGATGCAAATTGACCCACGAGTTAATGCGTCACAAGCAGCGTGGGAGAACGATGCAGATAAAACAGAGCACATGTGTCCACTTTACAAGTGGTGGCTACATAGACATATCTGCCATGTTGGCACTGGCCAATCACAGCCGTTGGATGAGGTCATACTAAAAAGCAAAGACAAACGCATCACAGAATCAGAGCCGTCCAGGGTGGGTCTGGAATCTGCTGTAGGTTCGGTCTGAGCGAGTGAACTCAGAAGCGTAAAAGATGAGACTATAGGCATAGCGATCAAAAGGTACACCGTGGACACAAAAACTAGGTGTAAAAAGAAGTCACACACACAACACATTAGAGATAGAGAGAGAGAGAGAGAGAGAGAGAGAGAGAGAGAGAGACTCAATTGGTTATATGGTGAGGTGCGCCTTGGATGTTTGTGTGCTCTTTCACAGACTTTGAAGCCAATTATTCTCCGTCCGTCTATTGCGGTGAACTGACTCCCCGCTGCTCTCTTTCGCCGCGTCGGAATTTGTAGTTTTCTTGTATCGGTGAGTTGAGCGATATTTCATGAGTGAAGAAGATACGAAGTTATGGAGCGGAACAGAAACGGAAGAAAATCAAATGTTGCAGGCCTCGTCTCTGCTAATGGATTGCACAAACGCCAACACCGACCCACTCCTCTTGTAGACTCTCCTGGTAAAGCACTTACACAGAACCGCTGTTCCTTTTTTCTTTTTTTTTTCTGTTCAATTTACGATTTCTTTGCTCTTGTTATTGCAGATGAAGACGGACATGTAGTGGAGCTACAAGAGACGTTGAGGCTACGAGATCGAGATACGTTGAACAAGAACAAGCGAAGAAGAGCTGCGAGAGAAGAAGCAGAAGAGAGCACGGAACAGAGCATTAGTGATGAAGATGACTGTGAGATGCTTTTTCAAAACAACAACCACCATCGGAAGAGTGTCGCAGCGCTGCCGACTGGAGACGGAAGACAAGCACTGCCGCTCAAAGTGGCCGATGAAATGGTTGTGCCGAGAAAAGCTCGCACAGGTAAAGTGCTTGGTTTTAGTAAGTTATACAGATGTTTGTATCTCATCTCTTTTTTGTTTGAATTTCCATTTTCTTTTTGTATAACAGTTTCCGTGAAAAGGTCGCATGAGAGTTGGGTTTCAGGGAACGATGGATTCGGGAAAGAACAAAGCCACAAGAGAGCTTCTGCTTCACAGACGAATTTGAGCGCTTTGGTATCACCGATGCCGTCTAACAGTTCATCAAGCAGAAAGAAGGCGGTTGGTTACTAGGTTTTTTTTTTTTGGATTTCATTTTATATAATTTCGAAGAACTTGAAGAAACTGATGAGATTTTGGCTCCTTTTTTTTTTTTAATAGAAACCAAGTGGGCCTAGGACTCGTCTTCCAAAAGTGTCAAAATCGTCTAGCTCACTTCAAGATGATATCGAGCTTGAGATTGCAGAGGTTTTGTACGGTTTGAAGAAGCAATCTCAGAGCTCTAAGAAGGAGGAGTACTCAGATAGTGCTCCAGAGAAGCTTGAAACAAGGGGTACAACAACTGGTGTCATTCTTGATCCCAAGTCATCACCCACTCTAAACGCTGCTATGACCTCGCTTTGTACACAATATGCTAGCCTGGAATCCAATCTTGTACTTGGTGTTGGTGGGTATATAAAGTTTTAGTCTCTGTTATTGTTCTTTTGTCTGATGAATGCATCTCTGTGTTTTACTTTTTTTTCTTAAATTGCCCTTAAACAGCTTCAAAGAAGCAGAAAATGGAGGATGATTCACCACTGGTCCAAAATAGTTCAATTGCTTCGGTAATTAAAGATGAAAGTCAAAATCTTGTTAGAATGGAAGTTCAGGAACAGAGGTTGGAGAAAGCACGGGGATTCGATGAGGAATTGAGTAAGGTTTCCGATGATATGGGTACTTCTGAAGTTGTGTGTAGGTCACCGGAGCCGTTAGAGAAGAAATCAATTCTGGAGACTGATAAATCTCAAGTTGCTGCTAAAGAAAAATCTAATTTACCAAAGGTGGAATCTGGTACTTGCATTAAATTGGATGTTGTACAAGATTCGGCAGTGGCAGAAGTGTGAGCATCAAAGAATCTTCTGCTTTTTCTCTTTTTGTCATCGATGATCCTTTATAGGTATCTGATCTTTCCCCCACTCTTCTCTATCTTGTTTTATTTTCTCAGAGCTGTAAATGTGTCAGATGGAGAAAGCAAAAGAGAAGAGAACTTGAAGATAGATCTGATGGTGAGGATCTTCACATTCTACTTAGAGTTCCATTTCGTATATTGTGAAAGTTCGCAAGAGAAATGCATTTCTATGAGGCGCCTCCTATGACATCCTCTTAACAGCGGGACTGCTTTGCCAATTTGCCGTTACATCCCAAGGCAACAGGACAACTTGCTTGAATTGAACTCACTCAGTTCCATTTTTTACATTGCAGGACTTTAGAAATATAGTTAAGAATCAAGAAAGGGTTGAGACATTGATGAAGAAGGAAGTATTGGGCTTGGAGCTGAAAGGGAAGAAAGTAAAGAAAATTGTTGAAAAGCACGGACCAAAGCTTGAATTGGAGAATCCAATTCATCTGAGTAGCAATGACCAAGGCATTACGTCACTGTTCAAAGATCAACCTAAAGCTATCATTAATAAATTGGAGGCATCTGGTACTGCAATATCTCTACTTATTATCTGAAGATGAAATCATTTAGGCTTATAGTACTGCACCGTGAGGATAATAAATTATACATTGTTTTTGCTCCTTTTGTCAGCTCAATCTAGCTCAATGCCCTTTCCAATCGCTGTAGCTGGTTGTCCAAGTGGTCTTCCACCTCTCGAGTGAGATATCTAGCTTGATATTATCCCCCTTACTTTCTTTTTCCTTTTTGCTTTCAAAATACAACTTTGTACTGGGAATTAACTTGGATTATTGGCAGATACCTACCCCCATTTCAGACTGCTTTCTCCATTGATGTGACCAATGGACCATCCACATCTATCCAGGTATCATAGCAAACTTTCTTCTATACATTGAAAATATTTCTCGTGTACTTATTTGGCTTTAAATTGTCTAAATGTGCAGCCTCCACGTTTCCTTCTCTCTAAACCTCAACCAAAACGGTGTGCAACACACCACTATATTGCTTCCAGTATTCGTTGGCACCAGCAGTGTATGAAGATGAACCATTTCTGGGCAGCAACTGGTGGTTCTGCTCCTCTATATGGTGGCAAACCAAATAATCTCGAGGGCGTGCCTCCTGCTGAAAATATGATAATTGGCAAGCCGTTGCAAGGAAGGTCAGAAGTTGTCAGTCTAAACACTGCCCATGAGACGGAGCAGAGTGGGGGAAATTATAGAGCTTTAACTAGGAAAGATAGCAATTCTGATGGTGTCAATGTCATAGACATGTCTCAGAAAAAGCAACTTGTGATTCATCAACCGCCAAACCCAGCTGTTGCTGGTAACTTTTTGGTATGACCTTCTCCTCATTGCTATCATTAGGTTTTTGAGTTGGTTTTATGTCTTCCCCAGCTTTTTAATCCTTTAAACGGGTAATTCTCTGCATGTGTGCGCCTATTTGAGTTAATGCATCTACACGAATGCATTTCTTTTTCTCAAGGAACAATATTTTGTTTGTTAATTATGTCTAAAAATTATGTGCCTGTATTCTTGTAGATGGTTTCTCACAAATCTTATTTCCCCTTTTGAATGTAGCCTGGTCCTGCTTTCGTCTTTCCCCTGAGCCAGCATCAACCTTCCCTTCCGGCAATAGCAAATCAAGGAAGGCCATCTGTATCTACTGCCTCAACGAACAATGTGGTCCCTTCTAGTAATGCAATAGCTGGAGTTGTGACAAACTCTTCTGGACTGCCTGCAGTAGCTACAGCTATGAGCTTTAATCACCCAAATTTGGCTGTTAATGAAGCTCCATATGTGACAATATTACCTAGCAATGGTTGTCCATTCCCTATTTCTACACCCATTGGAAACACACCAGCATTTAGTGGTGTAAGCCCTGCCCAAGCAATGCCAGTCTATAGTTCCTTCTTCCCATCACAGATGTTACATCCCTCCCAAATTCAACAGCGACATCCATCTTCTCAATCTTTGATCCAACCGGTTCATCAAAATGCTAGCACATCAACTGGTTCATCATCTACCCCCAAACAACCACAACATCTTCAGACTCATGGATCACATGTCAATAGTAAAAATGTTTCGAACTCAAGTGCACATCCACAGCAACCACAGAAGCAGCAAGCACCTTCCCATCAATTGCGGAAGCTTGAAGCTGAGGTGAGTGGAGAGAGTACCCCAAGAAACAATGATACCCGAGCCTCTCATTCTCAAAAAAGTACTCATGGCCAGAACTTCTCAGTCCCTGTCCAGCCAAACTTTGGCTTGATACCTTCTACTAGTTTTGGTGGTGCCGTCAGCAGCCATGGTGAGAAGCAACAGTCGCAGGAGAAGAATCCGAAGGGTGGAGTAGAGCTTATCCCTTCTCCGGCTTATGCCATGTCATTTGCTTCTTTTGATGGGAGTTACACTGCTTCAAATCTCAACTTTTCATCCATGTCACACAACTCAGTAATTCTACAAGGCCTCCCAGACTTGACACAACAGGGATATCAAGTTCTTTCTGCTCCTCAAACCATCCAAAAGAAGAGTCGCCAGCTTTCTGACGGTAAGTCTGGAGGCAGTTCATCGAAACCTGATGATATGAAAAAGGCAACGCTGGGCAAGTCATCATCAAATGCTGTGCAGTCACTTGTTTTTGATAATTCAGCTAGAACTCTTAACTTTGTGCCCTCGCCTTTGACTGGAAATTGGCCTTCCGTTTCCGTCACCTCTATTGCAAATGCTCCAGTTGTTGCTAACTCTTCAAATTCCCAGCAGCAGCACCTAGTTCAGCTTCAGAGGCAGCATATGCATCAACAACTTCAGCAACAAAATAAATCAGTGACATCTGCCTGCTTGCCTTCATCGACAAATGGAGGCAAGTATGCAAACAATTCTTCTCTTTTCTCACAAACTATGGCGCCATGCAACACTCAATGGAAAAGTGCATCAAGGACGCCAGTCTCTCAACCCTCCATTACTCACATGTCATCCAAGAGTATTCCTCAGCGGCAAGGGCGGGTTCCACAGGGACACAGCCAGATATCCTTTGGAGAAAATTCGAAGTCAACATTGGCACCACATGTGCATCAAATTCCCAAGGTAACTTAATCTGTCTCCAACTGTTTTAGTTGTTAGGTCGCAACTTAATAGCTACTTAAAGAACAAATTTAACATGCGCTAAGGTTAATTCTTCAATTACTCAACTGCAGTCGCAACAAGGTGATAACTCTTTTGCTGGGAATCCTCAGAAGCCCTCCGCAGTTTGTGGTAGGAATGTGCCTTCAATCCTAAGCACATACCCTACCCAACTTTCTGAATTGAAGTACTAGAGTCACGTTCAATGTACTGGTCAAAGGCCTGCGTTGTGGACTGGATGTATATTGATCAAGTCAACTTTAAGCTCGAGTTTTTCATCTGATCATGATCCCTGTCGTTCATATGATGATCCACTGGCTCTCTAGGCTTGACAAGGTTGCGCACCAAACAGGTGTCTTATCTTGGTAAGAATTGCTGAATGAATTGGCTTGAAGATTACTAGCGTGGGAGTCACGCGTGTTTGTTATCACCGAGTAGTACCTTATCTGCTGCATGAGTCTGGCAGGGAAAGAAGAAGCGGCTTAAAAGTCAAGAAGGCGTTTGTTGGGCCTCCATATTCTCTTGTGGTGGGTGCAAGTTGGGAGTGGGGCTCACTATGTGTTGAAGTTAACTGTCGTTGGGACCACCCATGAGATGAGACAAGGAAGGAAGCGTGGGTGGGTTCTGCCATGGATTCTTAACTTTTAACTTGGTTTCTGCGGTTGTGATTTGTACACAGATGATAACGTTTAAGCATAAAAATCCATCCACCAACTTAAAAGATTATTTTCTTCACTTCAACGCTTTATTTTTTGGTGGTAAGCTCTTTCCAAAGTGCAATTGTCTCTTACAGCTACCAAACAGAGACGAGAGATGATGTCCTTGGGTTGGGTTTGGGTATTATATATATATAATACTTTGCCTCATTTTGTGTCCTATATGGCTATACCTATTCATTGCAAATTGCTTGTCCGTAGCATACAAGTCATGTTCTTTTCCAAAAGGACCAAAACAGACGATGAAAAAGTTCGATAAGAAGTTGAAAGTTTTTGTTTGCCTGGCATTGTATGTGGCCTTACTTCTCATGGATTTTATGTTATTCAAATTGAAAAAAGAGATCAAAACAGGGACAAGTCTACGGCAGGGAATATTGACAAGCAGTGAAAGAGGCACGTAAACTACTGCCAATGTCATTAAACGATTGGTTGCTCCTTTCCTCTACAAATTAAATCCTAGGATTTGACCAACATTAAAGTTCAATTTTAAATTAATTGAGGAATTTACGGCAACGTGATATTGTAAATTTTCTGTCACATCGATGATAACTTGACACTTTTTTTTATTTTAATATTTAAATAGTGGACCGCATATTTAAATTATAATATTTAAAATTATATTTATATTTTTAAATGTAGGACCGACTATTATTAAATTTTTGTTAGCATAACAAATTAATTTAACTAATTAACCTATAAGTTAACCTTACAATTTATTAACACAACAAATTAACTTAACCAAATAATTTATTAATTTAACTAATTAAATTTAGTAACTAAACTAGTTAATTAACCTAACCTATTATCATCAACAAAGCTCAAATCCCTAACAGAACCAAAGCTAGTAAAAATTCTCAGTTTTCATCAATCTTTCCCATCCTTTTTCATCAGTCACCAATCGCCTCACAGTTTCCCTTTTTTTAATATATATACATTGATATACTTCAACATCCTTTTGTTGTTTCTTTTTTTCGCTGAATGTACCTGTAAGTGTAATGCTCGTACTAGGTGATGTGGACTGAGTTCTATCTTTTTCTAGCACTACTTTAATTCCTTTGACCCTTACCTCACTTATAGCTTGGGTTTGTCAATTTTAAAACTAAAATGTTTCTCATTCCTACGTGCAAGCCACATAGTTAGAAATTTAGACTACATCAAAATTTATCAGTTGTATATATTGTTCCTTCTTTAAAGAAACCTTAGAAGACATTGTATTTGCATCATTTTCAATTTTTAACACTACGTCATAAGATTTTGGTTCATCAAAAATTGAACAACTTGTTTGATTTACATTCTTAATATCTCTCTATCTCTGTTTAAACTTAAAGGAAAAATATGTTTCTTATAACATATATCAATATTTTCTCTTATTAAGCCTCTCATCATATTATTTTCTTCTCTAAATTTAGTTTTTACCTTATTGTTAATAAGTTGTCTTTTATACTGAATAACTAAACTAAATCTCTTTATTGATGGAAGAGTTTTAATCAACAAAAAATGTTATCTCATAGTTGAGAAATTTTGCAAGTTATTCGTGTCTCCAAGTATAACACTATCAAAAATTGTTTGTTTAACTAAACTCATTCTTAATATTAGAGGGGGAATAAGGTCATTGAATGTATAGAAAGATGGCTTTGTTATGGAAGAGAGTGGATGAGGATTATCTTTGTTTTATTTCTTACATTGGGAATAATATGGTTAAGAAGTGTGTTTACTTTGGCTTTGAAGAATATGAAACTAACATGTATTTGATTTTACTGGTATGATAACAAAAGCTGTGATTTCCTAACGTCCCTAAAGTCTCTACTCTTAGACTTTTTCCTTAATCTTCAAGACTACTTTCAATAAAATACATTTTTTTTTGCAAAACTATGTTGCCTCGGAAGATAAAGACTTGGTGATATTGACGATAAATGAAAATTTACTAGGTAGTAGTCTCTTTTAACTCTTTGGAGTATTTTAAATATTGTGAAGTGCTGATTTTTGTAACATAATATTTTTTTAACCTTATAATTGACCATTTGCCAAAGGGACTTGTTACTATGATACCTTAATGGAGCTAATTTGTAGTAATTGAGTATTTATTTTTTACTTGGTAGAAGGTAGAAGGTAGTTAAGTAATTATCAATTTATTATCACTTTTTATTCTAGAAGAATAGAAGCATTGCATCTTGTTCTCTATAATTTGGATTTGCTTATGAATACCTTGTTGTGCTCGAGTCTCTAATATGGATGAAATTAGTTTTTAATGGTTGCTTTATAGGTTTTGATGGCTCAACAAGCAAGTATAAGGCTTTTTTATGGCAGATATTTCATGTTAGAGCCTGAATTTAGATATGTTGGTGGGGATATTACTACATTTGATAATGTTGACAGTAACTATGTTAGGCAAGGATACGAAATGGGGAAGGATTTAGGGTATAATCAAATTGATAAGGCATATTGCAGAGTACTTGGTTTTAACTTTAAAGAGTCACTAAGAGTTATAGAGTCAAACCAAAGTTGTATTAGGCTAATAAACCTTATACAAATACATGGAATTGCTGACATATATGTAACTCATCATTTAGATATACCTACCCATGCTCCTGACATATTACATATAACTGGAGGAGAGGACTATGATAACGTGAATAAGGTGTTAATATGGAGGAACCAGGTGCTCATAAGAATGTGGAGGTATAGGGTGCACATATGAATGAAAATTTAGAGGAATAGGGTGCACATATGGGTGAGAATATGAAGGAAAAAGGTTCATATGTGAATGAAAATTTGTAGGAACATAGACCATATATGAATGAAAATTTGGAAGAATAGGGTGCAAACATGGATGAGAATATGGAGGTACAGAGTTCACATTTTCAATCAGACTTCTATGTAGATACCCAAATGACCATCATCCAATTGAAATTGAATCAACAGATTGTGATAGTGTTATTAGTAGTGATAAATATCCTAGTGGAGAGGAGGCAGGTGAAGCTTTGCATAAACCCCGTTCAAATGTTACGGATAATCCTACAAATGTGACATATGGAGATTGGGAATGGAGTTCAAAACTGCAAAAGAATTTAAAGATGCTATTGTCGATTATGTAATACATATCGGATACAATGTTAGGATAAAAAAATGTGAGAGTAATCAGATTAGGTTTGTGTGTATTAATGGATGCCTGAGGGTTTGTATGCTAGATATAATAAGAACGAGAGATGTTTTAGGGTTAAAACTTATAACCCTGATCATATTTGTTTCATAACAAACAAACAGAAATTAGTTTTACGAAATTCTTGATAAGACACTTCGAGGATAGAATTTGGAAGCCTAGTATCTTAACCAAAAAAGGGTTGAAGACTCTACAGAAAAACTCAATATTTTTGTTAATTTAAGCATGAGTAGAAAAGTAAAGAAGAGTTTAAGGAAAGAGAGAGCAACATATATTAATGAATATGAGAAGTTGTAAGGTTATGTACACGAGTTAAAGATAAGTAATCATGGATCAAAGGTAGAGTTATAATTATCAAGAAATCAAGAGAGTTCATTGCTACATGTAATAATAAATGAAAATTTCATTAACGTATTAATACTTCCTACTTCATTATGTTATGTTATACATTATATTAATACTTGTTTATATTTTATTATAGTTCAAAAGATTATACATTTGTTTCAATGCCATGAAAAGAGGATGGAAACATTTAAGATCAATTTTTGGGATTGATAGATGCTTGCTAAAGATATAATTCCAAAGCCAATTGTTAAGTGCAATTGATAAGAATGATGATGAAGGAATGTATTTATTAGCCTAGCAGTTGTAGAGGTAGAAAACACAAATTCATGGACTTGGTTTGTGAATTTGTTAGCACATGATTTGGAATTGGAATATGGTGCAGGACTTATAGTCATATCTGATATGCAGAAGGTATGTTAATATACTTACAATTGAAATCATTATATGAAATATTGACTAATATCTTTTTAATTTGATTTAAGGATTGGTTAGGATAATAGAGGAGACTTTGTCGAATGCAGATCACTGAATGTGTGGCAGACATCTATATTAAAATTGGCATAGCAATTGGAAAGGAAAGGACCTCAAAAAGCAGTTTTGAAATTGCACATGGTCAACCTATATTGAAGATTTTAACGAGCAACTGAAGAGGCTTAACAAAATAAGCCCTGAATGCGCTTCAACTTTACTTGAATATCCTAAAAAGAGGTTGGTGGGCAAGATGTTACCAATCCTTCGAAACTAAATGTCTGATAGTTTACAACAATATGAATGAAACCTTTAATGGGTGAATCCTACCAGTAAGGGATATGCCAGTGATTAGCATGCTTGAGATAATTAGAATAATGGTGATGAAGAGGCATGCAGATAGGAGACATTTTGTAGTTGGGTGGAAGTCAAATATTGCAACAACTATAATAAAGAAGTCAGAGAAGATTAGAAAAGAAGTAATGTAGTAGAGAATTGTATGGAATAGAGTTGGTGCTTATTAAGTTTCACGGGGAGATTGGAAGCATACTGTGAGGATTAGTAGACAAAAAACATATAGTTTTCGAACATGGGAACTATATGGATACTCATGCAAACATGTGATTAGTGCAATCCATCACCCAAAAGAAAGGTTGATACATTTGTAGATTCATGTTATAGGAAGGGTCGGCTCATGAGTTTATATAAACACATATTAAAACCAATTAAAGGTGAAGTTTTCTAGCCTTTAAGTGATGCAGAGGTGATACATCCTCCAGCTAAAAGAGTTATGCCCGGTTGACTCAAAATTGTAAAAGAAAATAGCAAAATGAACCAAAAAAAATACAAATAAATTGTCTCAGAGAGGGTAAGTGCAGAAATGACGACAATGTGGTAATTATAATCATAACTCCAAAAAATGCAATAAGGACACCTCAACTCGACATGCTGAGGTTTCTTCATAAGTGTGTGCACCTTACTTCAATCATATCAATAGAGTTTTATAAACATATAGTAACTAATATTTATAATTATCTTAATCAGGTTATAACAAAGGCAAATTCACAAGTATCCAACTTTTTAGTTTTATATGAATTACTATTGACTTTAAGGACTAATTAAATTGTTTTCATTACAACTATAGTTAAGCGACGCAGATTTGGTTGATGATAATGCTATATTGAGTTAACAAAGCAATATTGTAAGGAATGTGTTTTTATTTATCAATTTGTCTTAGTTGAAATAATTACCAAGTGTGTTTCTAATATTTTATCTTTGATTTTCTAGGTTAGTATATCTGGACATGTCAAAAAAAATAAGTTTGGAGATGTTGACTTATACATATTCCAATTATCATTTGAACCAAGGGGTTTATGGTTCAAAGGATGTTCTAGTATTACTTCATGTCATTGACACAATAATTATAACTTGAACTTTAGCAGTCAAGCACAAATGAGGCAACTATCAATTAACGATGTCTTTAACCTTTTGATATTTTCATATTTGTCCAATTGAATTTTACATATGTGTGCTATTGATAATGGTGACCAATGTTTATAGTATATTAACACAATGTAATCTAACTTTTTGATATTTTGATATTTATCCCCATCTAGTTTTTAGATTTATGTGTTATTGATAATGGTGACAAATATTTATGTTGTATAAACACAATGTAAATATTGTATTTTTTTGGTTTGATCAATATGAGCTGCTATACATTCACCTCTCTCTCTCTCTCTTAGTTTACCTTTATGTGCACTTAGATCTGGTTCTTAGGGGATAGGCAACTTAGAAAGCAAGAAAAATTGCCATCCGACATGATTTAATCTATTTGTCTTAGTTGTCACTTGGCTTTTTTGTCAGCCTGTCATTGTTTGCTCACACCAGTCCTCTGCTTAAGTTGATTTTAGCTCTTCCCAAATTTTAGGATTGAATTCTGTGAGAAAGGACCAAAAGTTTAAGCATGTATGCAGGTTCTACACTAAGAGCTTTCCTGAAAGGTTCCCACCTCTAACCAATAATGATGGAGGATCTAATACTAACAACAGTAATCCTAGTACTGAAGCTTCTAGTTATGGCCTTAGGGAGAAGCCAAAGAAGACATGGAGAATGGAAGATCATGCTGGTGAAGATAGCTCAACATTTGGCAAGAAATGCAAGGAGTGTGGCAAAGTTTTTCTTTAATTTATATAAACTATATTATTCAATATCTATTGGTTTTATTTAGTAGTCATCTTTTGGCTTGATTAAATAATTCATATATAAATATATTTGAAAACCAATTTTTTCATAGCATTGTTGAAATTAATATTAACCATTACATTGTTGAAATTCAATAGAATATCTCCATAACATAAGTACAAATAAAAAGTACTAGAACCATAACAAATCCTATTACCATGTTCAATAACATAAACTTTATTTTTTCTCTTTTCTCAATAAATTTATATCCTCATTCATAAGCATCATTTGTTCTTCAAATTCCTTAGTTATGCTTGTTTCAACTTTAATCTTTAACATTAGCTCTCTCATTATATTTTTTATTGTAACATTTGAAAAAGTTGCATCTCCCAACCTAAAATATTAACTTTCATTAAACAAACCTTAAACATAAGTTTTTAATCAAATAAAAATAAATTCTCACAAGATAACGGGGACATCTATAAAATTTTTGGCCAGGATTATGATCACTCTATGAAGTCCTTAATGGGGCAATTAGCCCATAATAGTAAGCCACATTTCCTAAATTTGAACTTGTTGTATTAGTCGATAATGATGATTTCATCTGCATACAAAAGAAAATTACAATGTAAATTCGCCTATAAAGAAAACAATAATGCCAGATATAAGATAATCTTTGCTAGGTGATGAGTATAAATCCTAGCTTATCCAAGATAAGATAAATATATATAAATCCTAACTTTACCAACTAGTTCAAATACAAATCCTAGCTTTTCCCAATAGCATCAGACAAGTCACTTTAATATCATGCCTACCATTTAAAGAGTCATGTTACTCGTTAATACACCTGCCAAAAACAAAAAAGAATGTATAAAAAAACTTTGCCATACAGAAAGATCTCCTAGAAATTTGATGAGAAAAGAAGAAGAAAACAATAACTTTCAATATGTAACATGTTAACTTAGGTTGACACAGATGTAAACTGGATTTAATCTAGGATTTTGCAATTTGTAATTATTCTTTAAAAAATTGCAATAGGATCATATTAATCACTATAAAAATGCAATGAAGCCTATCACATAATGGTCGTGCTACTGCTACTAATGATTTTTGACCAACTAAACTCGAGCTAGTAACACCCTTTAGCTAAAACATTTGAATTCATTTATATGCAAACAAATTGAATTCAAACAGAAGTAGAAAAAAAAATTCAGAAGATTTATTTTGACTATACCATCTTCTATGACAGTCAAAGAGAACTACAGAAAAATGAGATCGTATCTCAACATTTAGAACAAGTTAAACATCCTTACAAGAGACACAATTAATCAGATCTATAGATATCTTAGCCAAAGTTAGTGTCAGAATAAAGTTGTAGCAACTACATATCCTCGAGCAAAGTTTTAAAGAACCTCTCCTAATGACCAAACACTATAAACTTGATGCACGTAACATCAAGATATAACCAAATATAAAAGCTTATTCCTTAATCCTTAAACACACATGGGACTTGGGATTAACAAAAACTAAATGATGGTCAAAATGGTAACACGAAAAGACAATAGCAACATAATTGAGGAGTAGCAACAATACCGGTAAAAATGAAATGTAACGTACTAAAAGTATCTAAGTCCATAAAACAAATTCTCATTAATATCATTATGAACTTAACCTCCGAATGCTTCAAATATCAGACAATTAACGATTATTCCCCAAATAAGAATTAAGAAAATAAATTCTTAAAAACTCTAATGAGCAATTTGAATTAGGAGCAAGTGATGGTGGTTGAGAAGGAAGCATATATTTCATTCCTTCAATTCATGACATCCCTTTTGGAAAAATTGATAAATAAACAAAGCCTAAACAAGAAGAAGCAAAACTATTTGCATTACCATATACTATGACGATAGTGATGGGCGACGATGATGAAGGGAGGCAAATGAGGGAGATGACAGTGATGGGCGAATGTGGGCGAGTAAGGGACAGTTTTTTTCTATATTGGTATTCCACCCACAAAGACAATCCCATGAAAATAAATGAGTTAGGGC
This sequence comes from Erythroxylum baracoense, assembly GCA_025629805.1. Classification (NCBI taxonomy): domain Eukaryota; kingdom Viridiplantae; phylum Streptophyta; class Magnoliopsida; order Malpighiales; family Erythroxylaceae; genus Erythroxylum; species Erythroxylum baracoense. The sequence continues at coordinate 11,835,585 of JAOTAY010000004.1, forward strand.
TTTCAGGAACTCATTTAGGGATTTCAAGATGGTGACAACTTCGTTGATAACCAACAATGACTGTCGTAAAGCAATTGGTGACGGTGAGGAAGGATGGGAATGATTAGTAAAAATTGAAAATTTTTATCAACTTATGTTTTGTTAGGAAATTGAGTTTTGTTGATGTTAATAGGTTAGGGTTTTGGTTAAGTTAATTTGTTAGGTTAACAAATTTTAGGGCTAACTTATCTGTTAAGTTAATAGGTTAATTAGTTAAGTTAATATGTTAAGTTAACAAAAATTAGGGTTAAATAATTATAATAAGTCCCACATTTAAAAATATTAATAAAATTTTAAATTTTATAATTTAGGTACGCGGATCCCATACAACCACGTCAGATTTACGTGGCAACAAGGGACCCACCTAGACATTAAAATATGATAATGACTTGACAGAAAATTGACGACGTCACATTGTTGTCAATTTTTCGGGTAATTTATGACTGAATTTTAACGTTTATCAAATGCTAGGGTTTAATTTATACTCTCTGAAATGTTAGGGTTAAATTTGTCGGAGGATATAAATCTTAAGGTTAAATATGACCCTTTTGCCAAAATAATAAAGCTACGTTTGATAACTAGGACTGGAGATAGTAAAAATAGGTATGCAACTTACATTCCTTAATTTTTAGTTGTTTGGTTATCAGTAACGGATAAGATAAGGATTGATATATCTGGAATAAATTTTAAATGATCATGAATTTTTATTTCTAAGATAGATGCAGGTATGCCTTAAAATAAGACATCAGGAATAACAAATAAACGTGGATAATTAAAACTTTTCTTCTTCTCTTTTTCTTTGTGTTTCATATTAATTAAAACTCTCTGTTGCTCATCATGGTTTTTTTAATTTTATTCTTATAAGAAAAATCATACACAATTATTTTAAAATTAATAACTCATTGAAAATAATTTTAATTATTTATTTATTAAATAATTTTTTTATTAATTATTAATAATAATATAAAATATTTTAATTACTTATTTACAAAAACAATCACGTAATAATTAAACTTAAGTAAAAAATTGTTATTATCATTCTTAATATTTGATACATTTTTAATGCTTGCATAGCAAACTTGTACAATCAATAATTTCATTCCTTTTTTGATTCCCATTTTTTATTCTAATTCCCATTCCTATTTTGTTATTCCGATTCTTTCATTATTGATTACAAAAGGAGAACTAAGAAGATATAATTTAAAAACAAAAGATGCACTTAATTTTTCCAATTTATAACTTAAAAATTGACCCCTTAGCTATTTTTTATCGTGAATAATTTTTTTAAAATGTGAATAAATTTTTATCTTTACCATACATTAACTAATAAATTATACCTATCAATGTAAATAGATATTATCGGTAAGGGTCAATTTATAAACCTCAAAATCTTAAAAAGTTACTTAAATTTACTTTAGAACATTAAAGGTGCATTCATATGTTTAGCCAAGATGAAGAACTCCACCTTTTTTTCCTTTCAGAAGTTTATGCTCATATCATATAACTCATAGGAAAAATCCGTTCTGTTCATTGGGAGATGAGTGAAAATTAGCAACTTTGTAAGAAACAAAAAGGCCAAATAATAACCTTAAGTGTAAGATTCTCAGTTGATCAATTCATGAAGAAACAAACAAACATAGCCCTTCAAGACATCTGTGACCTCTAAACCAGGTTGTTGCATGCTTATTCGGTGCGATTCTGCAGAAATGGGAGTTATTAGATTACTTAAATCAGCTTGTCAGCATAGCTAGCGACCCTGCTTTAGAACTTCTCAGAATGAAATCACACCAACGGCGGAAGAGAGTTAAACAGAAAAGACAAAAAAATCACATGGAAACCAAATGTTTAGATTTATGAACTAACAAACAACTTTAGCCATAGCCTCACAAACTTAGGTCACTGACTTAGATTTATCATCATTCAGAAGAGGAAAACATGTTATTAGGGGAAAGTTTCATTGAGTAGCATATCCTATAACGTTATAGCTCACCTCTGATTAAAGGACTGATGCTAACTTGCTTTGGATCTCTTCTTTTGCCTGACGATCAAATGGCTCTTCACCAATATACAGATCTAATATTGATCGACAGAGGAGTTTGCTCTGGATACTTCCAACCTCCTTTCCATCAACTGTAGAAATACAGGAGAAATTAGTAAGACACAACTTATCAAACATAGTGCAAAGATCTGTGAAAAAAACCTAAACTCGAGGCCTTTGAATCAACAATGAGCGCGTAAAATTTAAAATGTTAATAAAGATAAGGAAATCTTACTTGTGGTGCGAAGTACATGACCCGGTTCCCTTGATAGATCTATCACAGAACCACGTGGTATTTTGTACTCATCCTTAAACTGAGAAGTAAAACTAAAAACACCTTGCTGTTAGAATCATAAAAATGAACAGACAAGCCATGCTTTTTGAACTAATTGATTGAAAGAGAATGAACAACCAGTTCTTTAGGGAGAAACACGTTCATCAAGAGATTTCTCTTTTATCCACTGAATAATACGGCATTGTAAACAACAGAATATTATTGAGTAAATGAAATTCATTTAGATTAGGAACATCAGTCTACGTTTTTGCTACGCCCCACAAACAGTAAGACAAACTTAACAAACACAGGACAACAAACACAGAACAAACATGGAGTTGAAATGCAATCAATACATTGGTTGGTGTTTTATAATCAACTAGCTTATGAGAGTCTATTTAGTTGGAAGAAGGGCTCACCTATGAAGCAAATCCTTATTATCTGATCCTCCAAACTTTTTCAGTCTGCTTCCGACAGACTCTTCAAATGCACTTCGTACAGTGCGGATACTGAGCTTACTATAGACTATCTGAAGTCTAATAGTCATGCAAATATCAGATTCCATTATATCCTCTTTGAACTCCTTGCTATCCTTAAGCTCAGAAGTAATTAATTTTCCATACTTGTCACCAAGAATTTTCTTTAATTGATCACAGTCAGCATAAACTCCTGCTCAGATGCATGATTGGGTTAAATTTACAAACAGACCATATTCTTTCCTGGGAAAATGCAACTTTAGGCTTTATAATCATCAAACACCACTTTTTAAGCTTTGAAGAACATTTGGATCATGGACCCTTCTAAAATGAACTCTGCCTAAAGAACAAGATCAAGCTACACGAGGAGAATTTCATTCAAAGATTGGTCTAAGGCAGAGTATGGATATGCTTTCCAAATGGAACGTCCTGTTAGCATAACAAACTTAAATAATGAATAAACTTGTTGTAACTTCAGTTGGTTTTATGAAGCAAAAAAATTGTCCATATTTCCACCAACTAGATAAATCAATTAATATGTTAAAACTCAGTTAACCTCTAACTCTGACATCATGGAGTCATCAACATGATTATATTTCTCTCAGAGCACTGAAAGCATAATGCCTAACTCTGCCGTTAGCAAAGGTCAAGCAGATAGCACTAATGATAAGAGCAAAATAACTAGAGGAACTTCTGAAAATGCTGCTTCGCTCATAAGCACTAAAACAAGAAACTATGATGAGGAAGTTAGCTGCAACTTGACAACTATTCACTAATAATAGCACATAGTTGAACCTTAACGGGGATCCAGTAATAAGTGAGACATCAGTTCTGTGGTGATAGGCAAGTATTTATGTTAAGATCTCGTTAGTTGACCGACAACAACGGGAATTCGCAAGGTAAGCAGTTGGGCTTTAATCTAATCAATAATCAGTTTAACAGCATAGATAACCAATACAAACATGGTTCTGAAAACTTCCAAGACCCTTATCCGTTTAAGCTAAAGTACTAAACTACTTCCAATTGAAGATAACACATAAAAGTAATGCAAATTAAGGAGAAAAATTTAGAGCTTTAAAACCAGAGAACTAACAGAAGTTACCAAATGCATAGACATCAATGTTCTTCAATCCCAAGACGCACTTTTTCCTCAACCCAATACCCAAAAGCCTCCGGCCCTCAAAAATAACTGAAGGAAACGACATGCCCGTTTTCGACTCCACAACAGCAGGTGAAGTATCAGCTAGAGAAAGTGAGCCCCATGGCAGTGAGGAGTTGTTGGAGAGAACCAAGTTGAGTGCATTTTGGAGGGATGGTTGTTCCCGGGTTTTGGAGCGGTGGGTTGCTGCTGTTATGCCTGCCAACGTAGCTGCACCGGCCGCGACGGCGCAGGCCACGGAGGAGAGGCGGGAATTGGTGGCATTGGAAGTAACGGTGGATAGTGATCGGCTTTTGGGCTGAGAAAACAAGAAAGGGAAACGCAGTGAAACCATTTCCTCGTTTCCTGTTTGTTTCTTAAACCAACTTCCTGCCTTCCTTAGTAATGGAATGGGACACGTAATAACGACCTGGCCAGGATGTGAGTGGGGGCTTTTAGTTTGGGTTGGGTACTTCTTGTTGGGTCTAACACGCCCTGCAGAAAACTGCTCGTCTTTCGTCCTTCTTTCCTCCCATACCTTGAAAACACGTTCTCATTGAAGTTTTGGATTCTCGTAACATAAATGAAACCTGAAATTAATCAACATACTCATCATTAATGTTATGAATGTCCTAACAATATTAATATAAAATTTAACCTGTACGGCATTATATGTGCATTAAATGGGCGGTTGGTTCGCATTGGATTATATTATATTGATATAATTAATTACATTGCATTAAGAAATAAAATTTTATTTTTTAATTAATTAGAATGCAATTAATTAATTAATAATAATATTTTAATTAATTATATTGTAATTAATTATATTTTAATTGATTAATTACTTGCAACATTTTAATTAGTGAAAAATTATATTTTAATTAATTAATTATATTTTAATTAATTATAATGTAATAAATAAATAATAATAATATTTTAATTAATTATAATGTAATAATTTAATTAATTATATTGTAATTGATTAATTAATTACAATATTTTAATTAATGAATGAGTTATATTTTAATTAATTATATTGTAATTGATTAATTATAATATAATTAATTAATTACAATTAATTAATTAATTATTATTTATTTATTTACAATTAATTATATTGTTTTAATTAATTATATTTTAATTAATTAATTACAATATTTTAATCAATGAATTATAATTAATTATAATTAATTATATTTTAATTAATGAGTTTGGGAAGGGGTTAATTATTTAATTTCTCAAACTATAAATGTATCAAGTAATGATTTCCATTCCTCTCAATTATGAGAGGTATGGACCAATACTCAAAAAGTAGGAATGAAATCAATGTTCATTCAATCATAGTTCCTTACCAAGCATGTGGTTTTCATTCCTTCTTTCCCATACCCATTAACCAAGCATACGATGAGTATCGAGTAATTTTTTAAAATAACAAAATAGTTTATGAATTTTTTAAAATTGCAAAATAATCCATTAATATATTATGCTAGATAATTAATAAGTTTACATCAACTATGTCTTTAAAAACTATGATAATAAAAATTTCAAACAATAACAATCTATTTGTTTATATTAATATTACTTTTCACATACATATAAACAATAACGTCAATTAATATAAAAATAGATCATTTAATCATCATAAAATATAAAACTAAAGATAATATAAAGTATTTAAAATGTTACAATTTTCTCATCATATAATAAAGAATAATTACATCAAAACATCAAATAGAAAGAATAATAAAGTTTCATGAATCCATAAGTATTACAATAAGAGTTCGTGTCGAGGAACACAACTAACTAAAAGCAAAACTTGAAATAAAAATATTTGCAACTAAAAGTTTTATATTTATATTGCAAATATAAAATTTAATATTTGCATCAAATGTAAGTGAAATTAAAAGAAGAGACGAAATGAAAACTTGAAACTTTATTCAGTCGAATACCTGCTCAAATCTTATTAACTTCAATTCTTATTTAGTACAAAATCTTCATCATTGTAAGGAACCTTATTATTACCATCATTCAAAATAATTACACCAAATGACATGTTAATACTTTTTCATCCAAGATTATCTTCCAAGTTACTCTTATTATCAAACTTGGTTCCTTATAAATCTAACCCATTAAAAGATTGATATGATCAAGGAAAACTAAATCTACAGAACTATTTGTTCTATTAAGAGTCCTAGTAAATAACTAAAATTAGATTATTAAGAAATTACAAGAAATTATATTCAACTTAATAATAATAATAACATATCATTCTCGAAGCTTTAAATTGTACCGAACAAAGACCAAATTGTTTAATCTTTGGTGTTCTAATATAATCCTTTTTTTTAATGAATGAATTCAAATATTCTCTAATTCCTTTTACATCTTGCTTCACTCACATGTTGACTCATAATTCGAATTGCTAACCTTTGTAATTCTAGAACACCACTTCTGAATTAGTCCTACCAAACAACTTTAACACAACAAAAGTAATATTATAAATAAAAAAGGTGATTAATTTCCAATAAGTAACATAAGCAAAAAATATGGGCAACCAAATATTACTAAAAGCATCCTTATAAACCTTTATTTGTGAGTTTAGGAGATCTTACGTCATCTTATGGGCAACAATTATTGTAATTGTTAATAGTATTCCTATATTAACTTCAATTTTCTTTATAAAATTGTTTATAATAGACACTAGGATTAAAAAAAATCCCAGTTGCAAACAATGGAGAGTAAGGATGTCTTTCCCATCTTTTATTGATGATTGTATGATAAGGTGTGTATAAACAAGACCTGTTTTTTGTATTGGCTTTTATTGCTTCCTTTTCCCTCTCTATAGTACATAAAAATAACTCATTTTTGGCTTCTCATCACTATTAACCAAACGAAGTACTCTCATCAAAGGCTTATAAACTCATATTACAAATACGGAAACCTCTAATCCAACATTAGAACTAATATGTCGAGATGTACCCACTTATAACTTTTAAACATTTTTTTCATCTCCTTCATCAAAACAAAATCCTAAAGTGATAAGAAATTGGTCGTAAATTTTGTAATAGTAAGACGACATAAATTTCTACCATTGGTGAAATCATCTCTCATTAAATTCAAGACACATACATGATTATAACTGAACTTGGTCATTTTTTTGTTGCTTTTTACATAGTTTCACCAATAATAGGAAAGTATTTAACATTTCATATATTTTTTAACATCAAGTGAATGCAATACGAAGCACAAGTAGTCCAATAACAAGAATTATACCTACTTTGCAATATTTTTCCAACTGTTTTGTTAGCAGAATCCTTATCAGTAAAGAATTGAACAATATTTCATAGTCCAACTTTATTCACAGTTTTATCAAATATCTAAAACAAAGTATCGAAATTTCTAATAAGGTCAGATGCATCAATATACTTCAAAAACATTCTCCCATTAGAAAAATAAACCAAAAAATTAATAATTGGATCATGTCTTTTATTTTTCCAACCATTACAAATAATTGAACACCTATAAGTTGCCTAAATCATTCTTTTTTTCAACCAAATAACTGTTTATTTTATAAACTAAGATGCTCAAAAGTTTATCTCTATAGTCACCAATTAAAGGAGCTTTATATCTTAGACTATAAGATGTAATAGCATCCACTATGGGTTGATGATAATAAAACTGGGAAGCATTGAATGAGATACTTGAATCATACCACCATTTAGCCATTTCTACATCTATATTATGAGTTGCTTCTTTAGATTGTAAGGTACTATAGGTTGAAGGATCAGCTCTAGGAGTTGTTTATGGTTTTAAAAAATTAGAAACATCTTCTTTTTTCCTCATATTAGGTGCAATATTCCCTCCTTGTTGGGTAGGAAAACTACCTTTAACATCCCTATTATCATCTTGACCATCGAAAAAATAACTTCACAACCAATTTCATAATTTAGTCTTTGCCTTCTATCTTTTTTATGTTGATACTCTTCAAGCAAAGTTTTCATTTGCCATTTCAGGCTATGGCTCAACTTCTTATAAGGCGCAACATCAGCTTTGATCCTAGCTAAGTGCTTCTCTAATCTTGTGATTTCCCTACCTTTCAAATGCTTATTACAATATAAATAAATGCGATGATTCTTTATTCCAGGAACCAATCTAGCACGAGCCCAAGCTGGATTATCAAATCCTCCTAAAACGGTTTAATAATCGGGAGTACTTGAACTTTCTTCCATTTATCTATAGAAATAAATAAAATATATCAAAAGTAACTTAATAACTTCCCATCAAAATAAATTAATGTAAAATAACATCAAGAAATAAAGGAACAACAATTTCTCAACAATTATATGATGTAGATATGCAACTGAACTTCATGAACTTATATCAATGATTCCTTATGAAAATTCTATACTTAAGCACATTTTATCCAAGAAATTCTCATGTTGTGTTATTACATAAACTCACAAGTATACCCATTTCGTACGAGTATAATTCAACCATAAAGTCATAACTCATTATGTAAGATCACATTATTTAACTATAAAGTCATAACTAAAACTTAATTAGATAATGCAACCATAAATTAATCTCTAATAACCCTTTTTGTGTGATTACATAATTTAAACATAAACTCACAAGTATAACTGAACATAAGGCCCAATCACTAAAAAGTCTCATTTGGTTTAGGTTATTAAGATTTGAGTGTCTAAATAAAGTTCTAACTAGTTCTAAAAATATGATCATAACTAAATTAAGCCCAAAAGAAAATTAAAATATACTGTTCTCATAAAACATGATGAATCACATTATAAGAGATAAGAAAGCTAACATCTTGGATCTAAAGTTTGATGGTCGCTTTAAATCGGTTTCTATAACTTTAGTTCCTGATCTTAGAGATAGTGAAAATGTTGTTGATTAGGCTATGGCATACATTTAACATGATCCTATAACATAGTTAAGATGTTTATAGAGAGATAAGATACCTACATCCTTTCATAATTTTGTTGTTTGTATGAGTTAGACTAATTGTAGGAGAAATTTTGAATTGTCTTACCAATGATCAAGTAATGAGGAGTGATTATTCTAATAGATGGATTATGAATATGGAAAAGAAAATGTAGTACATAACAAACAATGGTTTTGGATGTTGGTTGACATTCCATATAGATTTAAATCTATTAGGTACAAGTGGGTATCAAGACATGCTAAACATAAGGTTGAGAGGTTCAAAGTAAGGCTTATGGTTAAGAGATACATTCAGAAATAGGGAATAAACCATGTTAAGACCTTCTCACTAGTCTCAACCAATGACTCATTTAGGATAAATATTGCTTTAATAGCCCAATTTGATCTTGAGCTTCATTTGATGGAAGTCAAGATAACCTTTTTAAATGGTGATCTATAAGGTGTATAGCCATTAGTCTAATGGCTTTCAGGTGAAGGGAAATTAGAACCACATTTTCAGATTAAGGAATTTGATTTATAGATTAAAGGAGGCACATGATAGTGGTATTTAGAATTTCATAAGGTTATCGCTACTGATTGACTAATTTTAGTTTGTTAATATTGAATTAATTACAAGTACACGACGTAGCTTAGCTCGCATAGGCATGTATAGGTTGATCTTAAGAAGACAATGATTGCTAGTAATTACCTTTCTTTTATTATCTAGCCTATGGATTAGATTTTGGTTTTTAATTAAAAATAATACTTAAAAAATTAAAATAAAGTAGGAAACAATAATGAAAATAGAAACAAAAGAAGTTACTTAGAAAATAATCAATATCAAGAATTAGTGTCTAGGTAGTGAATCCCCCTAAAACCAGAGTTAATTAACCTTTTCTGTTACAATTGTTTTATTGACTATTGTATTGTGAAAATTCTTATTTTATGTTAATACTTCTCTCGAGACTGCCAATAACTAATCCATAGGTTTATCAACAAAAATTATTCAGTTTAAAGTTTCTAGGATTGCTTTATCGATTTGTGAATTCCACTATTATGTTTGACCCTAATCTAAAAGTTTATGTCGATCTATCTCTAGGTTTTCAAACTACTCCTTTAAATTTTAGTAGATCTATTCATATACAGGATTTCTCAATCGCTATGTTATGAAATCTGATTATGTACTAATATCTCGGATCTATTAGAACATATATAAAACACCTAATTAAATCAAAATAGATCATTCAAAACAATTACATTAAATAAAGGAATAAAAACATATTGTAGCAAAAACTAGAATTCATCATACCTAGAGACCAAAAAAATGTTTATTTACATGTAATAGAAAACAAAATCAAAGATAAACAGGAAGAACAACAAAAAGAAAAAAAAAGGAATCATGATTTTAAATCTTCCTTCTTTTTTTATATTAGATGTTCTTAAAGTGTGATGTTGTAATCTATTGGATCTTTTGATGATTTCTTCATGTTCTCCACGTCTCAGGATTAATACCATCCCTTCTGAACATTTTTCGAGTCTAGAATTGGCTCCAAAAGTTTGCTCTCCTCAACTGGCACTCGCTCACGTCTTTTTATAATAAATTTTAAGGTTTTGGGGGATAGAAGGGTGTGTAATAAATGATGTATATCCAAAATCTCTCATGATTTTACACAGGCTATGAGGCATACATGAGCTTAAACATGACTGTGTATCTGTACTTTGCTTCAAATCTTCATTTTTTGTCGCATTTTCATGCAAATTCTTCTCTTTTTGGTCCATAAAGGCAATTATTACCTATAAATGAACTTAGAGCGAATTAAGTACCAAATATACAATAAAACTAGAAAATATAAAACAAAATATATCAAATATGGGTGTATAAATATAACCAAATATGCATCTATCAAACATCCCTACCCTTAAGCTTTTACTTTTCCTCAAGCAAATCATAATCAAAATTATAAATCTTACAACATCTATCCTTCATTAATCTTAATATGTCAAATATACTATAAATTGTCATATCATATTAATCAAAATTAATATACAATTACATTTAAGTTATCTTAAAACTAACTTCCTAAGTCAATATTAATAGTAATCACATCAATAATCATATTGAAATCAAAAGTTTAAACCTTTACACCCTCACTTAGGTTTCACTCAATGCCAATGTTTTAAAAATATAACCAGATATTGAACCGGTGAAAGGAAAGATTTAAGGTTTAAATATTCAACCGGTATTAAACTACTATAAAACTGGTATATAATAAATAAAAAGTAAAAATTATAAGAATAAGTAATAATAAAATATTTTATTGAGATGAAAAATACACCAATGTCTATTATTATATAATGAACTAATAATAAATTAAATATAATAATTCAAACTAAATACATTATTAAATTATCTTAAACAAAATTACTTATCCATACTAAATTAGTAATTAATAACCTTTTTAATTTCATTCTTTAAATATACTTTTTAAAATTTTAAATATCATTCTTAACACATTCTTAAATTATCCTAAACAAAATTACTTCTCTCACTAAATTACTAATTAATAAATTTTTTAGTGTCACTCATCAAATATACATCTTTAAATTTTAAATATAACTCTTTAACATACTCTTAAATTATCTTAAATAAAATTAATTATCTGTTCTGAATTACTAATTAATAATTTTTAACGTGTTTCTTTAAATATACTTCTTTAAAGTTTAAATAAATTTCTGTTTTATTTTGAATTTTGATCAACAAATACTAATATTTTTAATATCATAAAAGTCAAATTTACATCTTCATCTTATTTTAAAAATTTTCTATTTATTTAAAGTATATTCTCTTTGCTTTATAGTATAGTAGTATATAAAAACTAGAAAATTAAAACTTAAAATAAAACGAAATTCTTGAATGACATTAATTGTACAATGTTATTCTTTTTATTTTCAATTTTGTAATGGTTTTAAGGCTTTTATAGGGTTGAGCAATATTTTATTAATATACAAGTTCCGTCTATTTTAGTTCATTCGTAAAACTTATAATACAAAGTTTCTAACTTATAACATTACACAAGATAATTCATTAGAAAAATATGGTTAAGAAGAAAAAGAAAATTGGAGTTGCATAAAGTTCTTTTTTTTTTCCCCTTAGTTTCTCACATTATGTCAATTTCAACAAGGCCTTTCTTTTTCAACTACCCTTTTCGCTTTTCATATTAATGATTGTTTGATTTATTCAACGAGTTTAGTTTGGATAAGACAGGATTATAAGCAACATTTAGGTGGAACCTAAGTGATTCTTCTACCACTGTACCGTCTTGTAGTTATAAATTATAATATATTAATATTCTTAATTAATGCAATTTTAGGTAACCAGAATACCAAAACCCTTATCTCATTTGTTTTCTTCCATCTTTATCTTCTCTCAATTGTCTATCATTTGTCATCTCTCATCTCTATCTTCTCTATACTATCTCTCTCTATAACTACACAATCCTATTAACCCTCACTTGATTATTTTGCCTCAACAATTCATCTCCTTCTCCTATCTCTTTCAATCTCGACCATCCATTGCTGCACTAAGAGATACCTCACTTATGTGCGACGAAGCAAGTCAGAGCTTAGGGCTTGAAAATTTTTGTTGGATGTTGTGTTAGGTATGGAGGTATAAATGCATGTGAGCTTGGACATAGGATTTTTATGTGTGATGATTGGCGTTCATTAGTTTTGTGTGGTTACTGGTTTGGCGATAAAGACATGTCCGGTTCTTCCCAGTTCAAAATTATTCAGCTAGTTTTTATTCATAATGGTTTAATGTAAAAATCGAACTGAAAACTAGTCTAATTTAGGCAAAACCCCATCGAACCGGTCAATTTGGTCCAATTTTTATATAATTGCTTAATGAACTCAAGTGTTTAGGGTGAAAAACATCAAACACTCAATCAATGCATAGTAGAACTTTTAACATAGGCTTGCAATTTTATCGCATCTCCGCCATTTATGTAAACTAGAAGTAAAAATCAAAAGGTCTTCATCAGGTTGTGATGGGGCTTAGGTAAAGTATGACTAGGATAATAAAAAGCATTCATTTGAAGGAAATTACAAAAGGAACATTACAAGAAACTTTTTCCTCTATACAATAGGTCCTTTCATTATAAATCTAACGTTACCATATATTTTTAACCATAATTTTGCTATCTCACATTACCATATATTTTTAACATAATTTTGCTATGCTCTTTTTTATTTATTATTTTGAATCATATTTTTGAGCATTCATTATGTACCATAATTAAAGAGATATTGGACCTTTCAAAATTTCAAGTTTCAAACAAGCAAATAAAGTAAATAGCCTTCAAGGTTCAAAACAGTTTAAAGACTTTTAAAAAATAGGATAAGGTTAATAATGTGGGTTTCAGCAAGGAGAAAGGTTAAGGCTCAACTTAGTTACTCCTAAAACATAAATTATGGGTAAGATAATTATCAAAGAAATGGGCTAAAAAAAATTGTTGAATCTAAGGGCCTTCATCATTTCAATGCTATTAATTTAACAAATATGACCTCAATATGCATAATGAAAGCAAATTCTAGAATCATTCTACTGTACATGATAACACACATGAAAGAAATAAAAGAGCTTAACAAATTTTAAAAATTTTCGTTCTTAGGCTTAAAAGCTCATGAAAAGATAGGTTATTTGTGTGTAAATAGTATGCAATATCATTCAAAAAGCAAATTTGTTCTAACTACCATCTATTTGCATACTAATTCAAATCAATATTCAATAATGAAGTGAAGTAATGATGGATAAATTTTAGTTAAGTTAGGATATCAGTTCATAAAATTTAATAATTAAAATTATAATAAGCTTAAGAAAATCCTTAAAATTGCTAACCCTTCCCCACACTTAAAGTTGTTCATTGTCCTTAATTTACACAATTTCAGCATATATTAGATGATAGAGGCTGAAAATTGATGCCTAGATGTCTCACCATTGATAACATCAACTGTCCCGTCCATCCGACTGTAGGCTCAAGCCTTCCTAGTCGCTCAACTGCAACCTTGAGCCATCCTACCCACTCAACAAGCTTCGCTTATTGTCATAAAATAGTCTTTTATTTTTAAAAAACTGGGCCACCCATCTCTCCAATATTACTATGTTTAGCTGAGGTGGGTTTTGCATCCTAGCTTTAAGACCTCTTAGAATATCCGACTTTGGTGCTTCATCTCTTGTCTCAGGTGGCGATGGCTGTGGTTATGACGACTTCTCTTCTATATATTGTTATACTCTATCCTTACCCTCCGTTGCTAACTCGTTAGGTTCCCTGATGAATCTGTATATGTTACTTATGGGTCCTCGACGTTGGCTGATCATTCGTATATGTATCATAATATTGATGTTGAGTGCTACCATAGTACTAACCCATTGTATCAGTGGTAATTGATCAAATAAGCCCATCTGTCTTACTAGTCAGGTCACGTAAGGACCGACACAGATGGTGTCGATCTTCCTATCTTTGCTGTAACACCTGATAAATGGGCGTCCTCTCAATCATGCTCCACAAATAATGGTATAATACATGTAAATGTTTCCCACTACGTCGTGATTACCCCCTCAGTCGTTCAAAGTGTATCTTAAGACTTCGTGTATGTATCAGAGCACCAGGAGTCGTAGTGAAGAGGCTTTAGATCTATGTGAGTGGTAGTCACTATTGTCGTTGATCATGTTTTAGAACTGTCGGGAGGACATCCAGTAGTAAAAATCTATCTTCAAGTCCAAGTACTCCCTTATTCTGGCGAAGCCTGCATCATTCATATGTTGCAGCATTGAAAAGCAACATTGGGGTTCGTTTTGGTAGATGCATGGAGTAAGCTCCCCTCGGGTCTCTAGAATCAAGCGCAAAACTTCCTTCTCACACCGTGGTCTAGTAATTGTGCCTAAAACTTATAATAAGTGTGAGAAAATTTGCAGATAATTTACGATAATATACTTTTCCCGTACTTAAAGTTGATTATGCTCACTAAATTATTAATTGTGAAAGCAAATTGACAACGCAAAATTAAACACATAGAACTAATTAGTATATTAACACAATAAATAAATAAATAAATAATTAAATAAAATAAATGTGATGAAAAAAATAACTAATAGACTAATTAGTTCTCAAAATTAGAGTTGGAAATATTGTAATTAACAAATTAAGCTAACCTAATTGTTAAATTATGGATTTTAACCCTAATTCTAAAATTAACAGTCCTAATTTCATAATTACGCAAAATTGACAAAATTAAAATTTTATTCATGTTGAAAGCAAAATTAACATGCAATTAATGACAAACCTAATGTCAACTAAGGTTAAAAACAACTAATTAACCTAAATTAACGCAGAAATATCACAATTAAACACTTAGTGAGCAAAAATCACACAATTATGCAATTAAAGTTGAATTCTAACCCCTCACATGAAATTAAACAAATTGACTTATAAAATCAATTGTTTAAGACTTCAATTCAACTATTAAACCACAATTAAGCGTAAGATTGCAAAAAATTCACTCAAAATCCCGAATCTACAATTCTTGCATTTTTAGCAAAATTTACCAAAATAAAGCAAAACACTCAATTAAGTATGTCTAAACAAGTGAAACTGAAAGGACTACTTACTTAGGTGTCATTAGATTGGTTGAAAAATGTAAAAATTTTGAAAGGGAAAATAAAAGGCGACGACGTGGGGTGAGAGAGTAAGAGGAAAGTGAGAAATTTGAAGGAGTTAAGGTTTTTGAAGGTGTATCATGGACATACACAGTTTGATACACAGCCATGTATCGAAATGTGTATGTCACTAAATTATAGCTTTTTGCGAGTTTACACGGTTTGATACATAGGCATGTACCAAAATGCATAAAACTACACTAGCGTGTCTAGAGAGCGTGTAATTCTCTATAAACATGTGTGACTTTAAAATTATATGCTCATCAACATGCATATCCTACACATCAATTATGCATATTCTCATCATTAAGAAGATTGATTTCCTATCCTAAAACACATAAAAGCTTAATTAAAATCCCACACTATCGTGAAAGCAAGAATAAAAGAATACAAAATTAAAAAACAAATTCATGGGTTGCCTCCTATGTAGTGCTTATTTAATGTCGTTAGCTCGACGTGCCTTATATAAATTAGGTTATAGTAGCCTTACTGTGGGTTTCATAACCTATAAGTAGGCTACCTTTTGACGCTTAACGTCACACTTTTCTTTCAGCTTGTTCCCTTAAATTTACGATGGTTCCAACATACCTTTGACTATATAATCCAACAAAACATCTTGAACGAACTTATTAGCTCCATTCACATCCATAAATTCAAGAGTATGATTCGTGACATTAGAACTCTAAAAATAATCTTTTTATCCCCTACCCTTAATGTTAACTTGCCTTTGTCAACATCTATAATTGACTTCACAATCACTAAAAAGGGTCAATTGAGGACTATAGGTATTTTCGTATCCTCCTCTATATCAAGAATCAAAAATTAGTAGGGAATACAAACTTGTCAATTTAAACAGGTAAATCTTCTACAATCCCTCTAGAATATGTTACTAATCTATCAGCTAATTACACACATATCCCAGTTGGTTCAAGTTCTCCTATTCCAATTTTTTTAAACAGACAAAAAGGCATCACATTTATGCCAATCTACTTTTAAACTACCAATAGTGCAAGGAATATAAAAACTCCCTAGATCTATTTGTTTCTCCAGTAGTTTAATTTTCTTCTTGGAGTTCTCTTTGCTCAGCATGGTAGTCTCCAGCTTCTTTGATTCCATCTTGTTTAATAGTTTCTCTTTCAAAGTTTTTGTGCTCTTTGGCAACTACAAAAGAGATTCAACAAAGGGTAAGTCATTCTCAAATTGTTATAAAAGTTCAATGAATCTATCTAACTCCACTTCCAATAGATTTCTTTTCACTCTAACAGGATATGGAATTCTAGGACGATATTCCTTAATTCTCTCTGGTTGTCAGCCACCTTCAGTCTTTCAGTGACTGTCAATAGTCACCTTTTTCTCTTTTTGGAGTTTTCTCTAACTAATCTAGGTGATTGCCATTATTCTTTCCTTGGGGTTTGTTTCTATCATGCTCAGCAAACTCCCTTTTGGTCTTTCATCCACATTATTTGCCAGTTGGTCGATTCCAATCTCCAAGTTGCATATGGATGCATCAGTTTGCTAATGTTTCACTTTCACTTTCTAAATGAAATCCATTAGCAACTCTTCCATACCAGGCTTCTTGGGCTATGAAGCTTGTTGTTGAAATCTGAGTGGATTGTTGTTTCGTGCTTATAACTAATTTTCCCATGAACAACTGGGGTGATTCCTCCTACTAGGATTGTAAGTGTTACTATATGGGTTATTTTGGGGTCTCTGAGCATTCCCTAAATAGTCCACATGTTTTTGCTGAGTTTATTGATAATCCTGTCCTTCGTGCTCTAGCTCACACACCTCACATTGCTTCACTTGTCCTTATGGAGCTATTGTAAGTTTGTCTATCTTCTTGCTTAAGGCCTCCACTTGACTTGCCAACTACGCCACTGCGTCAAATTCATATACTTCTGTTGGCCTATTAGTTCATTGATAATTGTTTATGGTCATATCATCTATTAAGTCCTGGGCCGTCTCAGGTATCTTGTTGTGTAATATTCCACTAGTTGCTACATCAAAATACTACCTAGTTCTTTAACTCAACCCATTATAGAATATATGGATTTGTATCCACAGTGGTAGTCCATTGTATGGGTATCTTCTCAACATCTCCTTAAATCTCTCTTATGTATCATATAAAGATTCACCTTCCACTTGGAAGTATGAGGAGATGTCATTCCTTAGTTTTGTAGTCTTAGCACGTGGAAAACAATTCAATAAAAATTTCTTCACCACTTGTTCCTAAGTAGCAAAAAAGAACGTGGCATGGAGTTTAAACATTGTTTGGCCTTCCCTCTTAATGAGAATGGGAATAGACATAGTTTGATGACATCGTCATCAGCTCCATTTATCTTAAAAGTATCGCAGATCTCCAAAAAATTAGAGATGTGCACATTGGGATCCTCATCTTTGATTCCATCGAATTGGACTGACTGTTGCACCATCTGGATGATGCTTGACTTGATCTCAAAGTTGTTTGCCTGGATAGTGGGTCTTATGATGTTGGACTCTGCACCAGTTAAGTTTGGCTTAGCATAGTCAAACATAGTTTATGGTTAGTCAGCCATTTTATGCGATTCTTCTATGTCTACTTGACCACCATGTCTTATATTCGACGATTTAGTTCAAACTAAAGCAGTTGCTTCCTTCAAAAATTCTGACATGCTGTTATTTCAATCTTTGGATCTATGTCTGTTAGGCTCTCAGATGTGCTCTTGGTCATAAACTAACCAAAAGTTCGATTCTACAAAAAAAGAATAAAATTAAACAAATAAAATGACGTAAAATAGAAACAAGAATAAAGCAGGGTAAAATAAAATGACTTAAGAGTAACAAAATTAAGGGTTTCCTAGTATCATTGTCTCCCAAAACAACATCAAAAACTTAATTGACTAATTTTAATTTTTCAATATTGAATTAATTGTAAGTACACGACGTAGTTGTAGCTAGCACAAATAAGTACGGGTCGATCTCACGAAGATAATGATTACTAGTAATTACCTTTCTTATATTATTTAGCTTACGAATTAGATTTTGTTTTTTAATTAAAAGTAATACTTAAAAGTTTAAAATAAAGTGGGAAACAATATTGAACATTGAAATAAAGGAAGTTACTTTGAAAACAATCAATATCCAGAATTAGTGTTTAGGTAATGAATCCCCTTAAAACCAATAGATAATTATCCTTTTATCATGCAATTATTTTATCGACTATTGGACCATAAAAATTTCTATCTTATATTAATATCTCTCTTGAGACTACTAATAACTAATCCATATGTTTATTTTCTAAAATTATCCAGGTTGAGGTTTTTAGGATTGCTTTATCGATTTGTGGATTTTGCTATTAGATTTGAACCTAATCAAGAGGATTTATGTTGACCTATCTCTAGGTTTGCAATCAACTCCTTTCAATTATTGTAGATCTACTCATACATAGGATTTCTCATTCGATATGTTATGAAATCAGATTGTGTATTAATATTCCAGATCTATTAGAACATATATAAACACATAATTGAATCACAATAAATCAATCAAAACAATTGAATTAAATAAAAGAACCAAAATATATTATAGCACAAACTAGGGATCATCACCCCTAAACACTAAAAAGCGTCTAGTTACACATAATAGAAAATTAAATCAAAGATAAACATGAAGAAAAATGAATAGAAAATAAAGGAATCATAATTATAAATCTCCCTTCTTTTTTTTATTATATGTTCTTTCAAGTTTGAAGTTTGATGTTGTAAGCTATTAGATTTTTTGATAATTTCTTCATGTTCTCCACGTCTTTGGATCAATATCATCCCTTTTGAATGTTCTTCATGCTTGGAATCGACTCCAAAAGTATGCTCTCCTTAATTGGCCTCTGCTCATGTCTTTTTATAGTAAATTTTAAGGTTCTGGAAGATATATGGGCTGTGAGATATACACAAGCTCAGACACGACTGTCCATCTCTACTTTGTTTCAAATATTTGTTTTATGTCACGTTTTCATCCGGATTCTTATCCTTTTGGTATGTGAGGACAATTATTACCTATAAATGAACTTACAGTGAATTAAATATCAAATATACAATAAAACTACAAAATATCAACCAAAATCTATCAAATATGGGTATATAACATAGTCAAATATGCATCTATTAGTTACTTTAGTTTTAGAGGAGTATACTTAAATCTTATATATACTCCAAATTCAATAGGATCAAGTTTATATTTATGGTCCTATAAATAAATGACATTTTACTTGCCATTAATGATTTAAGCATGTTATAAAATATGAAAAAAGGTGCTTTCAAAGAACTTTAACATAAAAGATCTTAGAGAGACACAATTTTTTCTTAGAATGTAGCTCATAAGAACAAATCTAAGAAGGTTTTTAGCTTGGCTCAAAAGGCTTATATGGACATAGTACTAAAGAGGTTTATCCTGTTCAATTATAAGTCTGATATATTTTATATAATCAAAAGTGATAAGTTTATCAAGGACCAATAGCCTTAAAATAATTTAGAGAAGGTGAGGATGAGTTCTTTTCCTTATAGTCGTAGAATCAGGACCTAACATATTCAAAGGTAGGCATTATACTCTATCATTACCTTTATAGTTATATTTTTGGTAGTATTTGGAAAATTATGGTCATTAGCTCTAGGTTGTAGTAGAAAAAGTGTTATGCGATGTACCTAAGACCAAATATTATATATTGGTTTAGAAGCATGTAAGATATCATTAGATTGATGCTAACCTTTGTAGATTTTCAATGAAGTCTACTATAAGATACAACTTTATGTTAGTTGGATGAGTTGTGTGGTGGAAGAGCTCTAAATAGTCTATTATGGTGATTTAGCTATGTAAACTAAAATAGAACTTGTTTGAGGTTGGAGCACATATCAAATGACTGAAGAACATTAGAGGGTTTAAGATTATTGATTTGATTCCTAGGCCTATCAAGATTCACCATGATAACTCATATTATGTATTCTTTTACAAGAACATAAAGACCACTAATGGTGCCAAGTATGTTGATATTAAGACTTTAAGCTTTAAGGATGGGTTTATGATGGTGGTCTATTTTCTAAATGCACTATCACAACAAACATGTGGGCTGATCCATTGATAGAAAAGTTTAGGCCTATATATTATCATAGATATATAGGCAATATGACTATTGTGTTGTTTTATGATGTTTTGATATAATGAGAGTTTGTGATTGTTATGTTACATTTTTACAATATTTAATATTAATAAAGTTGCATTCTTTACATTTGTCTATTGTACTATGATGTTTGAAATAGATACATATTGTTATCTTATTGTATATGTGCACATACTATTCTTTTTATCTTAATATGAGTTATAGTTTCTTTATGGAAGCATATGGTTTACTTAATGAACGATATTTTAAGGTCAACGAATCTTTAAAAAGCAAGCCATCTTTTGACATTTAATCTCTATATAAGTTGATGGTCTTATTTAAAGATCATGGATTTGAGACCGCGTATGAGTTTGAGACTATAATGATATGGTTATGCATGCTTTATGATTTTCTAAGTTATAGATGCAATTCGCATTACACTAGTACCACACTAGAGAGCTCAATTAGTAAGTTATATATGCTTATGATTATAGGGAGTTATATATTGATTACAACATATTAACTATCATTGTCTAGTATCGATGTTTCATTGAACTGAGTTCTTTATACTAAGATTTAAAAAAACTTTGGAAACAAAATTAGTAAATTTTTTATTTGACACTATCGATTTATTTTTAAAAAAATTCAAAGAAATTATTAAATTCTAATTAGTTTTTTATAAATGAGAGAATGCTAGAATTTTTCTATGTGGGCTATAACTAATTTGTGTTTTTTCATAAATAAGTCAAATATGAAATTATAGGCCTATAGTTCTATTTTAAATTTGGTCTTCTTAACATATTTATTGGCTACGGTATGATTATCATATAGGACTCATGTCATAACTTTATATGACTGATTTAATAGAGGCTAGGTTTACATCATTTATAATCTAACTTAAATATAATGAGAGAGTCAAGAGAAGAATTAGGTCATCTTCTTGTAATTTCAGAATAGGTGATTCAGTAATTTTATAAACTACAATCATGTCTTGTGTTCTAGGTATTTATAATACATTTTTAATTATTCATGTATTAATTTATGTTAAGGTGTTTATGATACTATTGAATGATTCAATTACTTCCATTTAATATATGAAATTTCTACAATAATTACTCCAACAAGATATAATCCATTATAATTTAATTAATATAATATGAACAAACAAAAAAGAGAGTAAAAAATAACTTACCATAAAGAACAATTTATAATTTCATGCCCAATTAAGTTAACTTATTATTTATAAATTTCTTTTAATGTAATGGAGGAATTGAAATAAAAAGTTATGTATTCTCCGATGAACAATAAGAATTAAAGGATAAAGTAAGAGCATTAGAGATTTAAGGATGTGGATTAGGAAAAAATTAAACCCAAAAAATATATAAATAAGTATTATTTAAATGTAAGAGTAAATAAGAGAACAATATTGAAAGTAAATTTATCCAAGACGAAAACGAACAACCTCACCAAAAATTAAGAAAATATCATAAAAATGATAATATACCTTTAAAATATTTTATCAAAATAAGGTATAATTCTCATGTAGAATTATTAATGGATAAATATATTTTAAATCTTTTTATTGTAGGTGATTTCCTATTTTAGTATATCTACTTTATTTTTTCGACCTCTAACATTAGCATTTTTCCTATTTTGATCCCTTCCATTAACTCTCTTAATGGAAGGGCATAAATGACATATTATATAATTGCATGGGTGATGTGGCAATCACGTGGATGTCAAGTTAAAGCCACGCATAAAATAATTGAGATTAAAATGTGACTTTAATAGCTCTATATGCTACGTGGAATTCCATTAACGTGATCCCCAAAGAAGTTATCCTACTCATTACTATCTTGTTTTGTTCTCCAAATTTTGAATTCTCAAAATAAAAAAATCCATTTTCTATTACTCCATATATTTATCCTCCTACAATATCATATATTTCCTTTTATTTTTCAAGTATTTACTTAGGTCAGAGTAGTGAAAACATGAAGATGAAATTATTATCAGAGTAGTGAAAGCATGAAGATGAAATTATTATAGAAGTTTCATATTTATGCCATTATGAATGTCTCAATGAAGAAACTTAATCTGCATAAAAGATTTGTAACTTGCAAGCTACTCAATCTCAAAAAATCACAAAGTGTGTGATTTCTTTAGGTGACTTGATTTCCTAACTTATTCATGTGAGATTATCTAAAGAAAGGAAAAATATTAGGAGAACAAACTTTTAAATCGAAGAAAACCATGATACAGTTAAATTTTGAGTTGTTATTAAGTTTAATGTTTTTCATCTTCCTCTTAACATAGTAAGACCTAATATTTGGATTATTAAGGTTAAAAAAAAGCAGGAAGCAGCTAGATGAATGAGTTAAAAAGAGTTGAAAGAAGAAGTAATCACTGATCTTGCATTTTAATAATTTTTCTACATTTATATTTTCCTAATGAAGTTTTAATATATGTTAGAATGTAAGATGCACAAGTTGGTAATGTTAATTTTATAGACCATAAATTTATATTGTAGTACACCAATGTACTATTTTTACTACTTTAATGAATATGATATTGAGCAATGTTGTTGTGAAAATCAATCATCAATACTCATTCACCAAAAATCCATATTCATGCATCGATCATCAAAATAATACATATAGAGATTGATTAATTAGTAAGTTGCTTTATCACAATATAATCGTCAAAACTTCAATTGTTCAATATATTTGTAACATAATTCATAATACATATAGAGATCAAGTTAAATATATAAAAAAGAGGACAATTGAATTTTCTCTTATAAATAACTATCGATGTTCGAAAAGAGAGGAGATATAAGTGTTCATAAGTTCATATCATACTAATTAACAAATCAGGTTCAAATTTGGATTCTTGTCTCCTAATAACTGCTCAAAGTTTACTTGATTTCCTCCAAGCCATTTTCTTCAACCCTTTTCCTTACTTCATATGCTAATAGGACTTATAAGAGTAGTAGATATAGACTTTAATTTTTTCTTGAGGAGTTCCTTATTAATGATCTATGAATAGAAGAGGTTAACCTAGTAATTGGTCTATAACTTATTGAAATCATTTTAGTTGCTGCTTTCCTAGGTGGTGAATGTATTGATTAAGGTGAACTTAATTTTCTTGAACTTAATTTTCTTCTCTTTGGCTTAAATAAACCTTTATTATGAATTTCCCTTGTACCAAATCTTTTTATCTCCTTTTGTTTTAGATACATTCAAATAACTTTGAAAAGTACAAATATGATGTGCTTGTGGTTAATGTTTAATTTGAAATAAACTAAGTGACAGGGCATAAATGTAAATAAAAGAGAACATAAATAAACACTAACCTGTATAAAAGTAGAAGCATTAATAAATAGATGAAATGTTGGCATAAAGTTGAAACTTATCGTTGCTAAAATCTAGGCCACTAAAAGATTTAGATCCCCTCGTCGACAACTAACCATCATAGGCATCGCTATAGGGTGCGTGACTTTTTCACAAGTAGGATGAACAATAAAATCAGAGAAATATTGTCGTCAAAAATATAAAGAATCATTAAATGATGAAGTTTTGCTCCAATAATAGATGCAATCCCCCCAAAGGCTTATCTTTACTCAGTGGAGTACTGATAAATCTGCTAAATAGTCATTCAATATTCTCTCTATATTGTCATTGTTATCTAAGGGAACAAGTCTTCTGTTCCCAAAAACCCAATTCCCCAATTTCTCCT
>JAOTAY010000004.1:11882518-11904682 GCA_025629805.1 Erythroxylum baracoense
AGTTCGCAAAACTCACCCAAAATTTGCAATTATTTTTCAGGACTCAGAAGAATACCCCGTTAGGCAACGGGAGTATACCTATTGCATGCAAGTGAGGGATAGAGGTCGGGATCAGTTCGCGTCTGCATTGTATTTCTTAATTTTATACTAAATTGTATATTCCGCAAATTTTTGTATCATTTGTTAATTTTTGGAATTGGAAATGTTTTGTATTTGTAATGGGCCCAAATGGCTATTGAAAACTCTGTTGATTGTATTATTATGTTTGAAAAAGTTGCGAATAGAGCGGGCCCGATTTGGTTATCAATTTTCGCACTTTATGTCGTGGTTTTAAAAAAATGTACAAAAATTTGAATGATTGAGTACTATAACATGCCACCCTCGCGGGGCACGAACTCGGATATCACCATCGATATCAGGTTCGGGTCCAGTGGGAGTGGGGTGTTACATTCCTGATACATCTTATTTATGCAATACATGTTTTAATGGGAGATCTATACATATCTTACTAGAGTGGGCCTTATAATAGCACCTTAACTTTCTTATGCTAATGAGTAGTGCATAAGATATCTTTTATAGTTTTAGATACTTCAACTAAGGGCTTAGTAATACTTTGCTCACATAATATATTGGCTTTTAAATATTAGTTTCCTTCCTAACCAAAATAAACTTTAAGGTTACATAAAAAAATTATGTAGTTTTATAATGGTTCTTATAATTTTGGAGTAGACAAAAGTGGTAGACTCCATAAGTAATTCTTTAATTGTTCAAAGGTTTATTGAAACTCATCAATCAACCTGAACTAGTTTAAACTTTATGCTATCTTAAAAATGGATAGGTATCAATCAATTAATCTTAATAAGAAACTTAATAAACTTGTTACCTTACTTATGAACATTTGTACTTTTTTCACATTTTTTGTGGTTTTATTTATCTGATGGCTTTAATTTTTATAGGTTTTCTTTTATTCCCTTGTGAGTGACTATGAATCCAAGGAGCTTTTCTACTCTTACTTTGAGTTGTATTTTTCAAGGTTTACTTTCAAGATATACATCCTAGGGTATCAAAGAACTCTCTTATGTTAGATACATGATCTTATTTCTCCCCTGTCTTTATTATCATATAGTTCACATATGCTTCCAAAGTCCTCTATAATTTTTTTTGGCAATTTACTAGTTAATAGGTTCTTTATGATTTTATAATAGTCGGTCTCTTTATGCATGATGAAATATGTCTTTTCTTTATTTGTTTTATTCATCCTTATCTTAATATATCCTAAGAAAGCATTCAAAAAGCTTAGCATTTTTTGCCCTGAAGTTACATATTCTAATTGGCATATCTTTAATAAAAGGTATCTACCTTTTAAGGATGCTTTGTTTAAGTATGTGAAGTCTATACATATTCTTTATTTTCCATAAGCCTTCCTAACTATCACTATATTAAAGAGACATTCAAAGTAATTGACTTCCCTGATGAAATATACATTTATGAACTTGGCCACTTTTTCCTCTATTATGTTCCAAACTTGAGTTCACTTATTAGGTTCATGATAGAGCACCACTTAACAGTGGAACTCCTCCTATTCTCACTGTTAAGCTAAGACTAACGACCTTTAAGATGGCTCAGTAAAAACACAAACAACTAAGTTCTCATCAACTAATCTTTGTTATACAAATAATCATATATAAGTAAATCCTAAAGTAATCAACAACAAAAAATACTCCTATAAAGTCTACTAAAATTAAAAAAAATAATGTCTATAAAATAGCAAGATCCATATAAAGTAAAGTACATAGCTCAAACCCCTCCCATATCCTTTAACTTTTCCTTTGTTGGCTCATCACATGCAAATGTAAAAATTAAGGTATTATATTGCCAAATAAAAAAATTTAAATATACAAATAGAGATTAAAAAATCCCCATTTACCATCATATATAAGAAAATTTCATCATCATGCCTAATTGATAAATGTAGTTCTCTTTGATGCACCTACCAAGGAAAATAAACATGCAAGTGCATCAGTACGAATAAGAAACATAAAATGCAACTTTATAGTGCCAAGTTTCATGTAAGACATATATAAGCCTATGATGCACATCTGCTAATTCATCTTTACCAATAGAACCTGCCATATGTTTGGCATTGATTAATTCGTTTTAACCAATAAAATGTTACGTATCCCATTATAGTCCCAACTAATTTGCTTTTGGTAAGAATAGTACTTATCCCATTATAGCTTTAACCAACTATACTTATCGTCATAACATATGCATACGTGTAACCATTACGCTTTTAGGCCTTAAATCATATAGTCAACAACATTCATTTATTCACATTATGCACGCATATAGGGCACTAACTATATAAATGCATCCATAATCGATTACATGTAGTTGTAAGTGTTCACTAACACCCAAAATCATAATTCACAAGCCTATTTGTCTCTACATATCTAAAAAATTAATAAAAAGTGTTTTTAAGAGTTGACATTTAAAAAGTTTGGCTACTCGGACACCATTTTATAAAAAATCAAATCATTGTCAGAGGTCTAGATAGATGATATCAAATCTAGGTATATCTTTAAGAGTTGTAGAAAATTATCTTATTTTTTCATAACTTCTTGAATCACCTTAATATGATATTTATATCATAATTTATGGTCAAAATATTGAACAATATTCGGTGGTGACAATTAAATGAATTCATGCACTTATTTCACCAAATTATTTTATTTAAATTTGATATAAGATTTTGATGTTTCCTTATGAATATAGACATTTCTCTTATGAAAATTATTGAATCACCTAATCCTAATATTTCTATAAATATTTTTGCTTAAAATACCAAATAGTATTTAATTTTCACATTATATTAGATTAATGTCTCTTTATCATACTCTCCTATTTGAGTTTAATTTAACAACATCATACACCATCCTAATAATTACACAAAATTAATAATTCATTCAAGCCCAAAAGACATAACACTATAAATCTATAACTAAAACGTTATTAGAAATTAAGAAACATATGAACAAATTTTCTAAAAAATTTATGATCTAACATCCTCGATGGCATGTTGTCACTTAATGAAGTTTTTCTTTTTTATTTTATTTTACATATGAAAATTGTTTTTAAACATTTATGATATAACATGCTCAATGGCATGTTGTCACTCAATGAAGATTTTTATTTTTATTTTATTTTATATGCTTAAAAAATTGTAACATTAAACTTATAAGATATAACTTCATTGTTAATCCCTAAAATATTAATTAGGCTATATGAATATGTCTTGGAGATTCTTTAGTAATTATTCTAATAGCTTTCTAGTAAACTTGGCCATAATTATATTGATTTTAATGCCCTTTTGCTTTCATAATCTCCTTCTATTATATGTTCAATTTTTCACTTGATTATGTTATCAGTTCATTAAGTCTTTTACATCTAACTCTTTTACACTATTTTTTTTCCTTTCAAGGATGTCATAGGAATTGTTTAGCTATACATCGATCTTCTTAGACTTCTACTGATTTATTTGTTGTAGAAAATTTATGAGAAGATAATAAAGGGAGAGGATTGATCTTATTGCATATAATATTAACCTTTTATTATAGTATTATAAGTTGATAGTCCCCTCACAATGGAGAACTTCATCATCATTATAGTCGTTTTTGGGCTTGTACCTAATATCACTAGCAAGGAAATTTTTTCTTTATGTATATATGATCTGCTCCAAATTTGAGCATAAATGTTTCAACATAGTTTAAATGATTAATACCTATCTATTTTAAAGATTTTAAAATAGGATGTTGATTGCACTGCCTATATTTACTAAAATTCTTTCTAAAAGAAAATTGGCTATCGATAGTGTAATTACCATGTCATGCTCTTGAAGTTATATTAATGATTGATCTTCAACTTTTCGAAGATAATTTTGGATTCTCTACTCTTTATCCCATCCACTTCGTCTTGACCAGTACATTTATTAGATAAGGCTATTTTTGTGTCTACTCGAGACTCTTCACGGTCTCCATTTATAATTATATGGATTATCCTTTAAAGCAGGCTGCACATCATTATATAGATCTCTTTTGCATGACCTTCAAAGGAGGTCCCTACTACTTTTATATCTTTCTTTTCCATATTTGTCCTTATTAATTTCCTTCAAAAATCCATTGAGTTTAATCTGGTGTGATAAGTTTATACTAGCTCTTTGTAAATTTCTACAATATATTATGTTATGGCCATGCCCTAACATAAGTGGTAATACATATTGATATCTTTTTTTATTATTCATATTCATCCTTTTTGGTTTGTTATTGATCACCATGTATTACCATATATTAAATTGGGGAAGGTTTTACTCTTCTCGCCTCATGGGATAGCTCTTGTATTACTTTCTTTATGATCTTTTCTTTACCTCATGTATAAAGATTGAGCCCTTTTTTCTTCTCTCAAACATTTGATTAGGATTGTCTATTATTTCTCAAGTTTTGCTTTATATATTTTAGGTTTAAATCTTTTTGGTCTCTTATATAAAATTCTTCAAAGTTTTGAGGTCTCTTTTTTGCATCAAGTTCTATAAGGGTTGGACTAGATTTAGCCCATTTAAGAAAGCCAAGACTGTTATGTTTACTCCTAGATTGATATTTGAATAGCCTCTAAACTAAATTGCTACAAGTAATCTTTAAGGATTTTATCTTCTTTTTGAATGATTAAAATTAGATAAACAAAATTCCTAGATCTCCTTTTGATGATAATAAAGTGTGATATAAACCTAAATGTAAGTTATTGGAATGAAGAAATAGACGTTGATTAGATACTCTAAAACTATGACCTCAATTTCCCCATCAAGGTTGAAAAGAGGGCCTTGGACTTGATTACATTTGTTACCTCGTAGAGGTCCATTAATTCTTGATAGTTGTGAATGTTATCTATTGAGTCCAACAATTCATTATAGGTTTACAATGTTAACATTTTAAACTTTGGTGACAATTTCTTCAATAATGCCTCATAATGAGGGGGTTATTAGTGACTATCTTCACACCTCTATGCATCTAATATAGGGTTTATTTTACATATAGGGCTTGCTTGGAAAGAATGTGAACTTAAATGTAATAATTGTAGTGGGGTAGAGGAGAGTCTATAAGATCGGTGTTATAGTATATGTACCCATTGTCTTTCTTAACACTCCTACAAAAGAACATTAACTTGGTGTTTTATGGTCTCTACGATTTGTGATACCACCTTAGGGGTCCATCATCCTTCTTTAACTAAGGTGTTTAGGGTGAGTTTAGAGCTACTCAAACATGAATGATTAAGAATTTTAGTTCTCTCATATAATGACAAATTATATCATCAAGAAATTTTTTTTTACACTTTGAATTTGATATAAAGGTTGCAACTACATAAAATAGAAGTCAAGGATGCCAAAATATTTTTGATATGACCATTATGACACTTAAGTTAGTGGAAATCTCTAAGATATTTAGTGAGATTGAAAATGACAGTAAATAAATTTATATCTACAATGTTCCTCTTTATATAAAGAACTTGAGTAGTTATCTTTCAGTACAACCCCACTTTTTCTTTGAATTGTTTATTCATATCTTATGCAATCATATAAGGTAAAAAAAATATCATTAATCTTAGATTTTTGGACCTTAGTTGAGCTAATATCTTTTCAACTAACTCCCTTTTGATATCATATCATTAATGTGAAAATATCACATCATTGATCATTTGCAAAGGATAGTAATTTAGATATATGTTCACTCCAATAAGGATTTATATTCCATAGGCTTGTCAATTTATTTAAACTTTCAAAATTTGATGATCTTCATAAACATCATAACATCATAATGTATTTTGTATGTATCAAAATGGAAGTCAAATTAAAGGACTATTTACAATATTAAAATAAAAGGACGAAACAATCTTTAATTGTTTTTATCTAATGAAACTTAGGTTTAGCCATTTTAAAGCTCTTTGTTTAAAATTTTATTAAAGGAAGAGATGTTACTTTAATAATCTAAAGTTGAGGTGATTTAAATTTTTTAATAAAATTTCATCTTAATATCTATGGTACAAAATATATAATTAATAAGTTGAAAAAATTCAAATTTCATTTCAAATTACGTTATTAAATTCTTGACATCTTATGTCTTTTGATTGATTTATCTTATAGTTTATGCATATTTAAAAAATTGAGTTTGTGCATATTTAATAATAGTGTTGACTTTTGAGAACTCTTCTTATAAAATACTTTGCTTTTGTTTAATTTTTGTACTATTTACATATGTATAGTGTAATCCATGGTACTTGACTTCGTTTATAAGTTTTGTATTTAGGAGTGACAATGGGCTAACCCGTAGACTTAAACTCAGGTATTTTCAATGGATTAAGCCTAAGTTTAGATTGGCTTGAGGCTCAACTATTCTAAGCAAAACGATATTGTTTTATTTAGAAGAATTATGTCTTAGATATGTTTGGATTGGGATTAATTAAAAAAACGTTATTTTACACTTTTAATTTTAAGAACTTATTTTAAAAAAATTGACAAGATCGGCAACTGAGGCATTGTATTCCGAATAGCTAGCTTTACAGTACATGCACAATTAAGCATGCTACCTGTCCAGCAGTAGCATCCTCAAAATATATTATTGAGTTTGGAAAGACAAAACTAAAGTAGTCAGGAATCAAAAAAGCACTCGCAAGCCAGATGCTTATGCTGAGTTGGTTAACCCTTGTATGAATATGGAATAGGTATAAGTTAAGAGTCTAACGTGAGAGGTTTTGTTGTTGTATTGGGCATCTTAACCATGATTCCGATATACATGTCACTCTGTGTTTTCAACATTACTGATTTGATTTATGTTGTTGCTCAATGGGAGAGACTTTATAGAACCAATATTTCCTTCTTTAATTGTAATCTATTTTCGAGCTTAATTATGAAATTTCTACATAGAATAACTTTTCTCAAACAAGCAACACTATGATGGGTTATTTAATACGATCGTATTCGGTATTCATGTCTCCACTTTTCTAGTCTCAATTTCCAAGTGCTTCAAATTCTAAGCAAGAAATATTTGTTTAAACAGAACTGGCGTGCCAAAGACGACCCATGATTAAAGCATGGTTGGAACATACGGGCATCCGAAGCAGATGGACTAACACTAAAGTCTAGTGACAAACCAAATTATGACATTTGTTGTTCATTGGACTAGCAAGTAAACAATGTAATAAATAAAATATTTTGGTGGGATAACTTGTCCACCAAAGTATTTTACTGGGTAAAGTTGAATTCGTTGCTTCCAGTGAATAAAATTGAAGGAATAAATACCCCAAAAAAATGATTCTCAAGTTAATTAGAAAATGTTGACTATTTTCACCAATTCAATTAATTATATAATTTCTTTCACCAATTCAATTAATTATGTAATTTCACGTTCAACAAATACCTTAATTGGATGTAGACGGCCCAAATCGCCATCTTCTGAGGGCAAGCTCTATATTTCTAGTCATGGCAGACCGAATATTGTAGACACTTAATGTCATATTTAGAACGTGGCCTACCAAGAAACTCAAAATTAATGTCTACGTTACAACTTTGACCTTACGTTCGTATTATCCATTAAGTTTCATGAGGCACAAAATATGCTATTTAAGTGAGAAGTAAACAGATAACGACAAGTAAAAAGCCATTGAAATATGGGCAAGACCTCCTCCACAACTTTCAACAGTTCGGAAGTCCAATTTGGCACCCTCAAAATTCCAAAGAATTGCCCTAATCCTTAACTACTAGAGATTAGAGGCAGGTGGAAGTATTACAGGAATGCGAATTTGGTGTTCCATATGCTGCGTAACTTTAACAAAAACAAAGAAGAACATGAAGGTAGAGCCTGATGCCATAACCATTTCTCTATATTGACATCCATGAATTTCTTCAGTTAAGTTTTAATTTTTAAAATTCAAATCGTATGGGATTACAATCGTAAACGATTTCTACATATTTTTATATAATAAATTATTTTTTGTAGTATATATTTCATAAAATTTTAAACATAGATAACGATTTATTAATTATATTTTAAGTAAATTATGGACATTTGTGTTAACAAATACAAGATATTAGAAAAAGATGACTCATTCTCTTAATTTTAAATATTTGGAATTTTCTATAAAAAACTTCTACCACCAATTAGTCTAGCGTTTATAAAAACACTCAAAGTTTTCACCATTGATTTCTTTGGTTACCATAGTTATATAATCGGAGTCTCAGTGGCTGCCTTTCCTTGACCAGTCAAATAAAGCACACCAGCGGTGCGATGAACAAGCTGAGTCAAAGTTGGAACACTCTCTGTGGTTTCTGATAGTTTACCACTTTCTTGTTGACTCAGCTCCATGAACCATGTATAACTCGATTCATTTTCTTTCCATTTACTGTCGGATTAACCACAAATTTCTGGTTAATGAGATTTTTTTAGACACACAAGACGATGATTAGCACAATGAAAAGCTTATAATGGTCAGCAATGTACCAATGCCCGCTGGTTTTGTGCCGCTGACCACAAGCTAGACAAGTAAGGGCTAGGGGGGCTTAATTTTCATAAAATTGCTAACTATGAACCTCCAAATTTATAATTCCTTAGTGATTATTGCCCCCGGTGCACTTGCGAAAAACACTAATGATTATGATTTGCCAAAATCCCTGATGATGGTTGGAGTCGGCAACAAGGGAACTGCTAGTTTTGTCCGGTTTTATGGGTACAAATATGGTTACTCTGTGAGATGATACCATTGTTATTATGTCTTATGGCCCAACAACTTGAAATTGTTGATGGCTCTCACAGACCCGCAACGGCAAATGAGATTCTACAAATTTTCCTCAATCTTTTTTTCTAGATTTACATTTACTTTCCAAAAAGGCATATACTAACAAGGCTAAAATGCAATGAATTCAGATACGATGTAACTGAAAATTATACCACCTTCGAACTTTTACCCTTTTCCCTTTGGCATACTCGAACTAATTACTGGTGTTCGTTTTTTAATTAATTAGTATGTTGATGAGAAAATAATAGAAAAGGAGGGTTAGGTGGTATGGGAAGGAAAGAAATAGGAAAAGGACAGAGGTGCCCTCCATTTCATAGTTTTGGATGATCCCATGCAGCCTATTAGCGGGAATCTCTTAGGTAGTCGTCTAGTCGATTCCGTCTGCTTTCTTCCCTCTCTATCCCTTTAAATACTCATGCCCCTTCACTCTCTTTCTCTTCACAGCAAAACAATTACAGCAGCCTCAACAAAAAAGAACTCCAATACCAACACAAACATCATCAAACCATCTATCATGTCTTCTCTTTCCTTCCACCTCTTGCCTACTACTACTACTACTGCCACCCCACCTTTCTCTTCCTCTAATCCCTCTTCCTCTTCTTTGCTTTTTAATCCTGGTAAGTCCCCCTTTTCTTTTTGATATCTCTAATTCCGTTTATTTTTCAAAATGTTTCTTCTTGATTGCTGCACAACACCGAAACCTTTGTGTCGAATCCTGTGACCTATAGGACTATTATATACCCAACAGACCATACTTGCTGGTCTTTTCTGTACTACTACTTCTCAAATTGCTGGCGTGTCCATGTGCGAGGTTGATGATGATGATGTTGTTTGATGGAAAAAGTTCAAAAAGGGTTTATTAGCATTGGCTTTTTTATTAACTTCGGGACTGTCTATCTGCATCTTCTTTTTCTTTTTTTCTCTGTTTCCCGGTTGTCTGTGTTTCTCTTTGTTGATCACACCTCCAAAGAATGGCTCTTAAGAGTTGAGAAAAAGAAAACAAAAGAAAGAGAAAAGTTAAGGCATGCGGCATCTAAATGATCCGACCTAGAGAAGCGAAGTTTCTGATTGGCTATTCCGCAGAAACTTTCAGAAACACATATAGACCTCCTCATTTTTCCTTATCTTCTGCTTTTCATAACATCTTTTGTCAACTTTTTCTTTGCCTTTGCCTGTGTTTCTTCTGTTAGTTCTTATTAATCCACTCCCTTTCTCTTTTCCTCATAAATGTAGAATATAAGTGTGTTCCGAAGAAAGGGTTGTAAAAGAGCTTTTAAGTTTTTCCTTTCTAATTAATGAATTTGCCGGTCATTTTACTTAATGGCAGCATCACAGATTTATCCACTAGGAAGGCTACAGTGATTAGCGCTTTTGTTTTTCCTTCTTAGAAAGGAGAAAAGTTTTACCAAAAAGATAAAATTAGGTCAGATTATTTATCCACGCCTCTCTTATTTATTCTTTTTTCTAAATAGGTGTCTGGTTCAATGGAGCCAAGGACAAAAGGCTGAACTTTGATTTTCGCATAAGATGCAGTGCTCTATCCAACGCTCGCAGCCAAGGTACAATTTCCTGTAACGTTCGAGAATTTTACTAACAGTTATATACGATACTTTAGTCTTATGTTATAACCTTTTGCTTGTAGAGTACTCCGAAGTATTACAAAAACAAAATGGCCTGCCGGTACTCAAGTGGCATGAGATTGTGGAAGATGACACACAAGAGGAAGCTCTCAAGGTGATTCTCGAAGATTGCTAGTGGCTTTTAGCTTATTGCATCACTAAAAGCCAGGATTGACAATTTAACGTTTGTTATGTCGAAAAGGTATCATTATGGAAGGAGATTAACAAGCGAGTGGAGACAATTAAGAAGATGTTGAGCTCAATGGAAGATGGAGAGATAAGCGTATCGGCCTATGACACCGCATGGGTTGCTCTTGTGGAAGACCTTAATGGAAGTGGTGCTCCTCAATTCCCATCTGCCCTTCAGTGGATTATTGACAATCAACTACCAGATGGATCATGGGGTGATAATGAAATTTTTGAAGCTCATGATCGGATACTCAACACCTTAGGTTGTGTTATTGCACTGAAATCCTGGAACGTACATCCCGAAAAATGCGAGCAAGGTAGAAAATAATAATTATTTAATCGGGGTGACTTAGATAAGCAAAAAAATAAAAAAGGTAATTTTGCTGATTAGCTGACATATCATCACATCATATCAGGCCTGGCCTTCTTCAAGAACAATTTACACAAGCTAGAAGACGAGGATCCTGAGCACATGCCTATCGGCTTTGAAGTTGCTTTTCCTTCGCTTCTCGAAATAGCCGGTAAATTAGATATCGAAATTCCTGATGCTCCAATCCTGAAAGAGATTTATGACAGGAGAAACCTAAAGCTCTCAAGGTACTTTACACAAACTCATCGTCATCATTATGCTTATGAAATGAAACTAAAGTAAACTCTATCTTGCACATTATTTCTGTTTATCCTAAAGCTAAAGGTCCTAGTCTTTTCTCTTACCTGTGTGTTAAATGCAATAATTATGCTTGTTGGATAGGATACCAAAGGACATATTACACAAAGTGCCCACAACACTTCTTCATAGCTTGGAGGGAATGCAAAACCTGGACTGGGATAAACTCATAAAATTGCAGTGCGAAGACGGGTCATTTTTGTTCTCTCCAGCCTCCACCGCCTACGCACTTCAGCAAACTAAAGACCAAAAATGCCTTAACTATTTGAACAATGCGGTCCAAAAACACAAAGGAGGAGGTAAGCATTAGCAAGCATTGAACATTTTCCATTGTGCAATCGCAAGTGTTAATATTGAGCCATTTGTCAATTCAGTCCCGAATGTATACCCCGTGGATTTGTTCGAGAACATATGGGCTATTGACCGCTTGAACCGCCTTGGAATCTCAAGGTACTTCGAACCAGAGATTAAAGAGTGCGTCAAGTATATTCACAAGTACTGGAGACAAGATGGTATCTGCTGGGCAAGAAATTCCGAGGTTCACGACATCGACGACACAGCCATGGGATTCCGCATACTAAGACTTCACGGTTACGATGTTTCACCTGGTAATAATCCACACGTGTTAACAATCCTTGCAACTAAAACTACATGTTCCATATATCAACGTTGTAATATTCCTAGTGTCTTGCGTGTTTTGGCAGATGTGTTCCAATTTTTTGAGAAAAACGGCGAGTTTTGCTGCTTTGCTGGACAGTCATCGCAGGCTGTCACGGGAATGTTCAATTTGTATAGAGCCTCTCAAGTGCTGTATCCAGGAGAGAAGATCATGGAGGATGCTAGGAAATATTCGTCCAAATTTTTGAGGGAGAAGAGAATTCTTAATGAGCTCCAAGATAAATGGATTATAACCAAGGATTTGCCTGGAGAGGTATATTCGTTTTCTTTAATGTATACAATTAGTGGGTATACATCAGGTTTACATAATTTTAATAATTCCGCAAGGGTCAGTCCCAATAACATTAGGCAATTGCACAATGTATAGGTGGAATTTGCATTGGACGTTCCATGGTATGCGATCTTGCCAAGAGTGGAGACAAGATTCTATTTAGAACAGTACGGGGGTGAAGATGACGTTTGGATTGGCAAGACTCTTTACAGGTGACTATTCCTTTTATTTTATTCCTTTTCTTTGGTCAAAAGTTTGGTTCTTGGTTCAACCGTGTCCTCTGTCTCAGATTAGCCAAAAATGGTGAAAAATCCACTCTGAACTTCCTTCGCTTGCAAACTGGACCAGATCTTTTGGACTTTTATTTGCTTTTGATGGATAAAAATATTATTGATATGTCTACCGTCGGATGTAAATCTTGTAAAAAAGAAAAAAACAAGCCGTTCAAGTCGATTCTTTGGACTATTAACTGATTGAAGAGAAATTGATGTGTCACGCAGGATGCCTTATGTGAATAACAATGAATATCTGGAGCTCGCCAAATTAGACTACAACACTTGCCAAGCAATCCAACGAGCCGAATGGGACAAGTTCCAAAAGTAAGTAAACCAAACTACGATACGTATACAAATTCAGAATACTGAATAACCCATGTTCTAAAGGGCAACACGAGGTTATACTAAATTGGCGCGTGAAACAGGTGGTACGATGAATGCAGTCTGGGAAGTTTGGGAATAAGCAAAAGAAGCCTCCTCTTTTCCTACTTTTTGGCAGCAGCCAGCATTTTCGAGCCAGAAAGGTCCAAGGAGCGACTGGCTTGGGCTAAGACCAGAATCTTGCTCGAGACTGTCAACAGTTGTTTCAATGAGGATAACAGTTCTAGGGAGCTGAGAAGTGCTTTCGTTCACGATTTCAAGAAGGCTACTGGGACTACCACCTCAGGTTTTAATGGAAATGGAAGGTAACTAGTCATTCTATGATGTTGACAGATAAAAGCAAACTTTGTGAGTCTGTAAATGGAAGTACGTTAAATGTTTACACGTTTGGTGACAGGATTTCGGATGTCAAGAAGAAAAGGCAGGAACTCCTCCAACTGCTGCTTGAAACACTGAATGGTCTCTCCGTCGATGCATTAGTGTCTCATGGTCGTGATATTAGCCACGATTTACGCCACGCTGTGAGTTATCTGATTAATCTATGCATGTTTCCCCAATGGATTTACGTATTCCAGTTCTAGGAAGGCCCCAACTAATCTATAAAAGCCTAAACTGAAAACACAACTAATAAAAGTAGTCAGCTCAGTTATGTTTATGAAGAAGAAAGAAAGTGTGAAATTGGCTATCTGCTCAAGTTGCACAAATTAAGCACAGAACTTCTAATAATTAAATTCCCAATGCTTTGAATTGGCACTCTTTTTGATCATTTTCATGTAAATGTTTAATTTAGTGGGAGAATTGGCTATCGAACTGGGAAACTGAAGGAGACAGGCATCGAGGAGAAGCCCAGCTGTTGGTCCAGACAATAAATCTTGCAGCTGGCCGTTGGGTGTCTGAGGAGTCTCATTCCGATTATCCTGTTTATCAAAAACTTGCCGACCTTGCTGATAGAATATGCCATCAGCTTGGTCATTACCAGCAACATAAGGTTAGTGACCGGAAAAACTTTAAACCTCTCGTCCTTAATACTTTTTATATGCTTTTCAGTACCCTCTGGATAAATTTTTCAATGCCATTTCCAGCGTCAAATTGTAGTTAAAATAACTGTAAAGACCCAACAGGTTTTAACATGGGTATGTTTTGCAATCTTTGCCCGTCTCCTCCTAGTAATCAAGCATGTTCTACAAAGGAAATTAAATTTGAGTTTAAACAAAAACTCTACTTAGTCACCATTGTCAAGCCACTTCAATTCTGTGGCTAAGTGGGCTCCTAAAACTGATTTCTTAGTTTGTGGGGTTTACAATTAGATATCTTATCCTTAAAATTCATTCTTGATGGTTGAAAAATTTTCAGGTATCTGACAATGGCAGCCAAAATACCAGCAGTGACAGTGTCACAACTCCAGAGATAGAGTCTAACATGCAGGAACTCATGAAGTTAGTGTACCAGAACTCTTCTTCAGATGTGAAGGAGACGTTTCTCACAGTGGCCAAGAGCTTTTACTACACAGCCTTTTGTGATCCTGGGACTATCAACTACCACATTGCCAGAGTTCTTTTTGAGAGAGTGTACTAATATTAATACATACGGGTTAATTACTAGTTATTCTTGTTCAAAAACTGAAATCACATAAGTAGAAAATCATCGATGTAATAAATTCATTCAATTCTCTTTACTCTTTAGTGCGCAAGGCCAATTCTCCCATGCGGACTTGAATATTTAGTCCTTTCTGATGAAATAAAGCAAATTAAAAACGAATGCGAGTCCCATAATTGTAATAGGTAATAAAAGTTGTCATCATCCAAGTAAATGGGTGTGCAAGTACCTGAATTAACATAAGAGTAAACACTAAATGCGAAAGATCGGAAAGATTGGCTTGGATGTGACTCCGAGACTCTTTGGCCAAAAATTCCCTTTTCTCAGTAGAGAAGGTTTGGTAAAACTTAAAAGGACGGGTTTTTGTCCAGCAGGAAGGTGGGGGACTGTCTGAACGGAATTTCACAAACATAATAATGAAAAATGTAACAAAACGTAACATGGTTCTCTATAGTGTCTCTCATAGTGACACCTCATTTTCAGGCTTTATGCGAAATGATTAATGATACAATTTCCAACACTTCGCATGTATATACAGATACATCTGGGACCTGAATTGATCTGTTACAACACATGTCAGTAATGATGGAGAATAAGTGTGTATGATGGTTCTGAAGTCTGAACTGCGAAGTATATAGTTCTTTAAGCATATTTCCAAGTTAATTATTCAGATTTGATGAAACATCTGCCAAATTGGTCACACAGTTCTGAATCCATACATTCGATACGGATAGGATTTGCCACTCAAATATTACATCGAAAGACTTAGAATCGTTGACTTGACAACCAAAACTACTTGTTAGCTAGCTAGATATGGCCAAGGATTGAAGACACTTGGCTTACGCACATGCGAAGACAGGTCAAGGGATGGGCTTACATAAGTTGAGTTAGTGGAGATTTATGGGAGACCACATTAAGTTGTTGCGGAAAAGAATGTCCACCCCTTTTTGAGTTTGTAGATATAATGGTTTCCTCGTAAATGCAACACTGAAGAAAAATGGCAGACAATGTCACTAAAGATCATGTTTCTTGCTAAAGTCTGGTTTTGCTCTCTTCGACGCTCTCCTGAAGATTGGCCATATCCCCCATCCAAAGATTTGGTGTTCATTTTGGTGAAAAAGCACGGAGAAAAAGCCTTATCCATACCTGCAATTCTATAGCCATAACACTTATTATGAATCAAACTATAGCGTGCCTGTTTTATTTAGTCACGTGGTGGACTGACAACCTCAATTCCCCCATGAACTTTCACTTTTTAGAAAAGCAAATTATTTTAGAAACACAGCATTTCGGTCACATCGTAAACCTATTTATAAACAGATCGAGCCAAGCCTGCCAAAAATATGTTCTGCCAAAATGAGTCATGATTACTCAAGAAATTAGATGTCCTGAAAATTTAACACAGATACAAGTTCCTAACGATGATCATCATGGCCACCGCAAAAGGATAGTGGTGCATTTCGAGTTTGTGATGATGCCTTTTTATTTTGTCAAGGATATAGATTTCGGTCTCCAGAGTCTGGCTGTGGAAATTCATTTTATAGTTAACTCGATGATCTCGTGAAGCAAGCTTTTATCTACTTCGGGATTGGGGGATTTTATCGAAGCAAAATTCAACCAAAAGGTGGGCCAATTACCAGTGCTCAAAGAATCATTTAGACAATGAATCCATAATGTTAGCATCCGAAAGAGGACCATCTTTGCAATCGTTAAGCTGCAATGGAGCTGATCGAGAAAAGGAAAAATAAGAAAATAATGAAGCTGCCATTGCTAACACAGACCATTATTCACAATTTTCAATCATGAATTCAAGAATCCGGAAACCATCCTGCCCCAACCAGGACAAAGTGGAAGCGGGAGACAGAGGGAGAGACTACATGCGGGCATCATTCGGCCCTTGCATGATTTGACAATTTCCCTGCAAGTCTTTGACACGTAAGTACACAAAACAAAAGGAAAGTAAAAAGAATGCATATTGATTGACTGTCCTGGGTTAAGGTTAATATTAATTTAATCACAATTGTAAGACGTAGCTATAGTTGTTACAAATAAATACATGTTGTTCTTACGAAGACAATAATTACTAGTACTTACTTTTTTTTATTATTTAGCCTAGGAATCAAAAGTTTGATTTTAATTAAAAATAAAGTTTATTTAAGATTAAACAATTATGAACTTAGGACAACTAGAATCCGAAGAAGATCAACATTAAATAGTACTGTCTAGGTGATGAATTCCTTGATGCTCATTAAATTATTAATCTTCTATCATGCAATTATATTATTGATTATTGGACTGTAAAAATTCTTATCTTATGTTAATATCCCTCTCGAGATTATTAACAACTACTTTATCAGTTAATTAACATAATCTTTCTAATTAAACTAGGATTGCATTATAGGTTTATGAATTCCACTATTAGGTTTGACCATAATCTAGAGGATTTATGTTAGCTTATCTCTGAGTTTGCATATAACTTCTTCTAATTATGGTAGATCTATTCATACAAGAGAATTTCCTAATCTCAATCATATGAAATCAAATCATGTACAAATATTCTAAATATATTAGAACAAGAATAAAACACATAATTGAATCACAATAATCGATTGACATATTTGCTTTGAGTAAAAGATTAAAACATCTTATTATCTTGAGCTAGGGTTCATCACACTTAGACACTAAAAATATTTATTTACTTATCATAAAAAACAAAATCGAAGATAAACATGAAGAAGAACTAATGAATACAAAGAAATCATAATTCTAATTTTCCCTTTCTCTTCTATCGAATCTTTTTGCAAGTTTGTCTTTAATGTAGCTATCTACTAGATCTCTCGAAGCATTCTTCATGTTTTTCTCATCCCTTGATCAAAATCATCACCTCTCTAGTATTTTAAGTCTCAAAATTGTTTACTAAATCGACTCTCTTCAATTTGCCTCTATTCATGTCCTTTTATAGTAAAATTTAAGATTTCTAGGATATATACAGTCACTTACACAACCACGTGAGAGACTGTGTGATAGATTTTGTATAATCAACACCTAAATTTGCAATTTCACACGAACATAAAGACTAGGGATGGTAGACTGACCCAAGCTCTACACAACCCGATTTGAAGCCCTAGGCCTAACCCAGCCCATTGCCATCCCTAATAGAGATTTACACGAGCAACATTCAAGGCCATTTATATCAAGTTACACAGACATGTAACTCCATACGACCATAACTAAATTCTTCAACCTTAACACATTTATAAAGACTTACACAGTCACTGTACAGGTTGTGTAGGTCCTTAATTGCTTCAAATCTTTGTTCTATGTGACGATTTTATCTGAATTCTTCTCTTTTTGGTCTATAAATGAAGGCAATTATAATCTATAAATGTAATTGGAGAAAATTAGTATCAAATATACCACTGCTTAGAATATCGTTCTGTACTGGCCGAAGAATGGAACGATATCCAAGTTATTGGTACCGACGGTCAATACCAGTCGGTACTGGATGTTTTCGTTTGGTACCGGTTACCATTCCAAAAATCGGCCATATACTGGCTGGTACCATAAGTTTTAGAAAAGTAAGGGACTATCTAGTAAAAAGTACAAACTTTTTACCCAAACCTCCACCCCTAGACGCTTCTGCTACTTTGATTTTTTTCTCTCTCTCACTATCTCACGACTCTCTCTCGTTCTCCTCTCCATCTCCGACGGTGCTTCTCCCTCTCCGGCAATAAGACAACCACGAACCACCACATCACGATAAGACAACCATGAACAACCACACCACATGACTGTCATCTTCATTCACCACGTGAACCCGCCACCACCAAGCCTCCTCCATCAGGCTTTAGCCCTCCTCCACGAGGACCACCACGTCACCACTGAACCTTCTCCATGCCTTTGTCATCGGCTACTCTCCTCCTGTCCTCTATGCATCTGCAGCTGTCAGATCTGGAATAATACCATATCTAAATCCAATCCGCCCGAAAACTGATTGTGAATTTGTTTGGGTGTATTTTCACTTTTCAATTGATTTTTTTGCTTAATTGCAGTTGTGATTATGAATGGGTTGGAGGTTGGAAGTTGGAATGAAATTGTGAATTGGATTTGTGATTTATGTTGGTTGGATAATGGATCAGAGTTGAATGAAATGAGTTTGGTTCATTGGTTATGGTTTGAGTCATATGTGATTTATCTTAAAATTTTTGATCATTGAAATGCACGATGTGCATGAATGAAAAGTTATAAAGTTTAAACTTAAATTAAAACCGAGAATGTAAAGTCTTTAAAGTAAATAATTAATTGACATATTCTTAAAATTATTGTAATGGTATTTGGATATTGAGTAAATAATTAGTTGAGCATAATAATAATTCGATTGTGGTCTTGAGGAAGAGTCGAAGAGGAGGTTCTGTAATTGTAATTATTGTATATTAAATTAGCAAAAAAGGTAAAATCTATATCTCTAAGTTGTCTTTATCCCAAAATTATTCCATCTCATCGTCTTTTACATATTCACCTTTATTTATCCCAAAATTAGTCCATCCCATAGTCTTTGCATATTCAAAATCTTATTTTCTTATTATTCCATTTTTATCTCATTTATAGTACCTTGGCATTATATCTTCAGATAAGTGTGAAAGTTTTTTAGTTCATCTTAATGAAAAAATTACTCAGCTTGTGCGTTTCATTTCAAGATATTTATTAAGGCAAGGATTTATGAAGATATGTCGATGGAAATAATCGTATCCCTAAAAAAATAAGAATAAAGATGAACATGCTAAGTGAAGTTAAGGATGTTTAAGTCATGACTTGAATTTTTGGATTCGTCGAGCCATCATTTTAAATATTTGAACCTTCAAGACTATAAAGCATAACACTATACATCGATTTTAAATTTAGTATGAATTTATTACTCTCCAATAGGAAAGTCTCTCTATTTTTGAATTTTACTCTAGTTTCACTAATCTTTACTTCTTTTGGCTTAATATAAAGAGTTAAAAACATTATTTATGCTGCATTGCCTCATGAAGGACTTAGCACTGCTAATTTTTTTGATGAAATTACTAAAGGATTAATTTCTTACAAAACTAATATCTTCATTTATTGTTACAAATCAATGGAAGGAAGTTCAAGTACTCCTGATCAAACTAGGAAGATATAATGACCCAGCTTGGGCTCATGCTACATTGGTTCCAGGTATAAAGAATCATACAATTTTCTTGTTTTGTAACAAACATTTGAAAGGTGAAGGAATCACCCGATTGAAGAAGCATTCAGCTGGGATTAAAGGAGTTGTAAAACCTTGTAAAAAAGTAAGTCATCATGTAAAGTGGCAAATGAAAACATTGCTTGAAGAATATCAACATGAGAAAAATAGAAAGGAAATGTTGAATTTTGAAATTGGTAGTGGAAGTTTGTTTGTAAGTTTTCGTGGTGATTGTGAAAATGTTGAAGGTGGTAATGGTAGTGGCAGTGGTAGTGGTAGTGGTAGTAGTAGTGATAGTATTCCATCCCAGGCCCAGGAAGAAGTAAATGTTACACCTGGACCTGATGTGAGGAAAAGAAGAAGGCAGGTGACTAGTTTTCTGACACCACGAACAACTCTTAGAGCCCAACCTTCAATTCATAGTGCAATGCAATCAAGAGATGTGGCTTACAATGTCGATATGGTAGTAACTAGATGGCGTTATGATACAGGTTCATTGTTCAATGCTTCCCAGTCTTATAATTATCAACCTATGGTCGATATAATAGCCTCTTATGATTCGAGATACAAAGCTCCTTCAATTGATGACTTAAGAGGTAAACTTTTGAGTTGTTCAGTTTCTAAAATTAGAAGTTATTTGGCAGA
This sequence comes from Erythroxylum baracoense, assembly GCA_025629805.1. Taxonomy (NCBI): domain Eukaryota; kingdom Viridiplantae; phylum Streptophyta; class Magnoliopsida; order Malpighiales; family Erythroxylaceae; genus Erythroxylum; species Erythroxylum baracoense. The sequence continues at coordinate 11,902,887 of JAOTAY010000004.1, forward strand.
AAGAAGAGTAAATCGAGTTACTTTTGGGTGTTCAATCATTTGTGATGGTTGAACAAATAAGAGACAAGAGCTTATTATTAATTTTTTGGTTTATTCTACAAATGGCTCAATATTTTTGAAGTCTATTGATGCATTTGACCTGATTAGAACATTGATACTTTGTTTGAGATATTTGATGAAGTTGCTAATGAAGTAGGGCCAAAAAATATTGTTCAGTTCATTACTAACAATGATGCCACTTATAAAGTGACAGGAAGAAGGTTACATAATAAGTATAATTCTTTTTTTGGACTTCTTGTACTAGACATTGCATTGCCCTAATGCTGGAGAATATAGGGATAGTAAGTATTTTCCTATTACTGATGAGACTATGCAAAAAGCTAAAAAGGTGACCAAGTTCATCTATAATCGTGCATAGGTGTTGAATATAACGAGAAAGGAATTTATCAATGATAGGAATTTATGTCATCCTACTGTGACGAGATTTGCAGCAAATTTCTTATCACTTCAGTCTTTTGTTACGATGAAGAAAGAGTTAAGAAAAATGTTTACAAGTGATAAGCAGGTTGCATCTCAGCATGCTAGGTCTAATGCTGGAGTGGAGGTTTCTAGAATTATACTAAAAGATAGAGAATTTTGGTCTCAATGCCAATTTGATATCCGCGTTTGTAAGCCTTTAGTGAGGGTGTTTCACTAAGTTGATAGTGAAGCAAAGGCAACAATGGGATATTTTTATGATGCCATAGAAAGAGCCAAGGAAGCAATCAAGGTCAATTTGAAACATAGGCCTTCTTTATACACACCGTATCTTACAATCATCAACGAGAGATGGGAAAGACAACTTTCTTCTCTGTTGTTTGCAGCTAAGACGTTTTTGAATCCTAGTGTATATTTCAGACCGGATTTGGCAAAGAAAGCTGAAGTTAGTAAAGGAATGCTATTTACTATTAAAATAATTGTTGGCCATGAAATGATGCAGGATCTCTTGAGCTCACAGCTGATGGAACTTTATAAGCAGTGTGGTGCGGATTTTGGAATGCCGATTGCTATTCAACAAAGAGCAAAACTTTCTCCAGGTATTAGTTGTTTCCTTTTTCTTATTTGTTAAAAATTAATTATTATGTTATTTTGTTTGTAACACTACTTTTGTTATCTTACAACTTACAGTTTCTTAGTAGGATCAAGTCGGAAGAGGTGTTCCAGAATTGCAAAGGCTTGCAATTTTGATTTTAAGTCAATGTGTGAGTGTAACAAGCTGTGAATGAAACTGAAGCACGTTTGAATTCATCCATTCCAAGAAAATGAATAGATTGGAGCACAAGAGATTGAGTGACTTGATATTTGTTTGTCACAATTTAAAGTTCAGGAAAGATATGTTATTATCATTATTAATTTCGATATAATTTCTTATAATTTTATAATAATTAAATTTTATTGTTTATTAGGAGTCCTAATAGCATAAGAATCAACATATCCAATTTCTATTGATAATATCGATCTTTTGGCAGATTAGGTTTCTAAGGAACCAGATTTGATAGATGTGATGACTTGGAAGATAATCTTGGATGGGAAAGCATTGACATGTCATTTGGTGCATTGAATTTGAATGATAATGATGATAAGACTCCTCTTAATGATGAGGATTTTGTACCAAATGATAACTGAGGTCAGTATAGTTATAGCGGGTATCCTCCCATAAATGACTTAATGAAGTTCCAGGGTTTTTGTTTTTCCTCTTCTTTAAATTTTACTTATATTTGATGTATATGTTAAATTCTATATATATAATGTAATTG
>JAOTAY010000004.1:11905695-11919220 GCA_025629805.1 Erythroxylum baracoense
AGTCCATCCCATAGTCTTTGCATATTCAAAATCTTATTTTCTTATTATTCCATTTTTATCTCATTTATAGTACCTTGTCATTGTATCTTTAGATAAGTGTGAAAGTTTCTTAGTTCATCTAAATGAAAAAAAATTACTCAACTTATGCATTCCATTTCAAGATATTAATTAAAGGCAAGGATTTATGAAGAAATGTCGATGGCAATAATCATATTCCTGAAAAAACAAGAATAAAGATGAACATGATAAGTGAAGATAAGGATGTTTAAGTCACGACTTGAATTTTTGGATTCATTAAGCCATCATCTTAAATCTTTGAACCTTCAAGACTACAAAGCATAACACTGTACTTCAATTTGAAATTTAGCATGAATTTACTACTCTCCAATAGGAAAGTCTATCTATTTATAAATTTTACTCTAGTTTCAGGAATCTTTACTTCTTTAGGCTTAATATAAAGAGTTAAAGACATTATTTATACTGCATTGCCTTATGAAGGACTTAACATTGCTAATTTTATTGATGAAACTACTAGGATTAATTTCTTACAAAAATAATATCTTCATTTATTGTTACAAATAAATGGAAGGAAATTCAAGTCCTCCTGATCAAATTGCTTCAGGAAGATAAAATATCCAACTTGGATTCTTGTTACATTGGTCCCAGATATGAAGAATTGTACAATTTTCTTATTTTTTAACAAGCATTTGAAAGGTAGAGGAATAACCCGATTGAATAACCATTTAGTTGGGGTTAAAGGAGACATAGAACCCTGTAAAAAAGTAAGTCATGATGTGAAGTGGCCAATGAAAACATTGCGTAAAGAATATCAACATGAGAAAGATAAAAGGGAAAGGTTGAATTTTAAAATTGATAGTGGAAGTTCGTTTGCTAGTTTTCGTGGTGATTGTAAAAATGTTGAAGGTGGTAGTGGTAATAGTAGTGGTAGTGTTCCATCCTAGGCCTAGGAAGAAGTGAATGTTACATTTGGACCTTATGTGAGGAAAAGAAGAAGGCAGTGACTAGTTTTTTGGCACTATGAACAACTTCTAAAGCCTAACTTTCAATTCAAAGTGCAATACAATCAAGAAATGCGGTTCATAATGTCAATATGACAGTAGCTAGATGGTGATATGATACAGATTCATCATTCAATACTTCTTAGTCTTATTATTATCAACCTATGGTGGATGCAATAGCCTCTTACAGTCTGGGATACAAAGCTCCTTTGATTTATGACTTAAGAGGTAAACTTTTGAGTTATTCAGTTTCTAAAAGTAGAAGTTATTTGGAAAAAAGAAGAGTGAATTGGGTTACTCTTGAGTATTCAATCATGTGTGATGGTTAAATAAATAGGAGATAAGAGCCTATTATTAATTTTTTGATTTATTCTACAAATGACTTAATATTTTTGAAGTCTATTGATGCATCTGGCCTGATTAGAAATACTGATACTTTGTTTGAAATATTTGATGAAGTTTTGAATGATGTAGGGTCAGAAAACATTATTCAGTTCATTACTGATAATAATGTTGCTTATAAAGCGACAGGAAGAAGGTTACAAAATAAGTATGATTCTTTTTTTTGGACTCTTTGTGCTGTACATTACATTGACCTAATGTTGGAGAATATAGTGGATCCTAGGTATTTTCTTATTATTGATGAGACTATGCATAAAGCTATAAAGGTGACCAAGATTAACTAGAATCATGCATGGGTGTTGAATTTAACAAGGAAGAAATCTACCAATAGTAGGAATTTATGTCGTCTTGCTGTGATGAGATTTGTAACAAATTTCTTATCACTTCAGTCTTTTGTTACGATGAAGAAAGAGATAAGACAAATGTTTACAAGTGATAAGTGAGTTGAATCTTAGCATGCTAGGTCTAATGTTGGAGTGGAGGTTTCTAGAATTATACTAGAAGATAGAGAATTTTCGTCTCAATGCCAATTTGTTATCCATGTTTATGAGCCTTTGGTGAGGGTACTTCGCTTAGCTGATAGTGAAGCAAAGGCAACAATGTGATATTTTTATGATGCCATGGAAAGGGCCAAGGAAGCAATCAAGGCCAATATAAAACATAGGTCTTCTTTGTACACATCGTATCTTGCAATCATCAATGAGAGACGAGAAAGATAACTTGCTTCTCCATTGTTTACAGCTGGGGCATTTTTGAATCCTAGTGTATGTTTCAGATCGGATTTTACAAAGAAAGTTAAAGTTAGTAGAGGAATGATATTCACTATTACAACAATTGTTGGCCATGAAATAATGCAAGATCTCTTGAGTTCATAGATGGAGTTTTGTAAGCAGTGTGGTGGGAATTTTGGATTGTCAATTGATATTCGACAAAGAGCAAAACTTTCTCCAAGTATTAGTTGTTTCCTTTTTCTTTTTTGTTGAAAATTAATTATCACTTTATTTTGTTTATAACGCTACTTTTGTCATCTTACAACTTACAGTTTCTTAGTGGGATCAATTCAGAAGTAGTGTTCCAGAATTGCAAAGGTTTGCAATTTCAATTTTAAGTCAATGTGTGAGTGCAACAAGCTGTGAACGGAACTAGAGCATGTTTGAATTCATCCATTCTAAGAAAAGGAATAAATTGGAGCACAAAAGATTGAATGACTTGGTATTCATTTGTTACAATTTAAAGCTTTAAGAAAGTTATGTTATTATTATTATTAATTTAGATATACTTTCTTATAATTTTCTAATAATTAAAATTTATTGTTTACTAGGAGTCTTAATGACATAAGTAGTTCAACATATCCAATTTCTATTGATAATATTGATCTTTTGGCGGATTGAATTTTTGAGGAGCCAGATTTGATAGACGTGAATGAATTGGAAGATAATCTTGGTTGGGAAAGCATTGACAAGTCATTTGGTGCATTGAATTTGAATTATGATGATGATGAGACTCCTCCTAATGATGAAGATTTTGTACCAAATGATAATTGGGGTCAGTGTAGTTATACCGGGTATCCTCTCGTAGACGATTGAATGAAGTTCTAGGTTTTTGTTTTTCCTCTTCTTTAAATTTTACTTATATTTGATGTATATGTTAAATTCTATATATATAATGTAATTGTAAATGTTTTGTTACATGTTTCACTTCTAGTTGGTTGGTTCCTCATCACGAACTCTTATCGTAAATTGTCATAGTTTGAGAGTTAAGGATATTTATTATTTATTATTGTATATTTTGATGTAATTATTATTTATCATATGATGAAATTGTAATATTTTAAATACTTTGTATTGTTTATGATGATAATTGTCTTTTTTCATATTAATTTTGATTATTATTTATATGTGAAATATTTGAAAATCATTGTTATTTCATATTAATTATGGTTATTATTTATTATTATGATTTTTGAAAACATGGTTGATGTAAACTTATAAAGTATACAATACTACAGTATAATATGACAATGAACTATTTTGCAATTTCTAAAAACTTTAGGGATTATTTCATAAATTTAAAAAATTATCCAAAATAATACTCGATATTGATCGATACTTGCACAGTACCGTCCCAGAACCCAATCTGGTACCAGGTCCGGTACAGTATTCGCAAATTTGAAATATACAATAAAATTATGAAATAAAAAGCAAAATATATTAAATATGGTATGTATAATTATAGTCAAATACACATCTATCAAACATTCTCACACTTAAGCTTTTGTTTATTCTCAAGCAAATCATAATCTAAATTATTAACTTTACAACATCCATCCTTTATTAGTGCCAACCTATCCACCCATACTTTAAATCATCATGTCATACTGATCAAATTAACATACAAGTAGAATCAAGTTATCTTAAAACTAATTTTATAAGTCGATATTAATAATAATCACATCAATAATCTTATTGAAATCAAAAACATAAAACCTTACACCCTTACCAAGGTTTAACTTAATGCATTTGAGTGTTTAGGGTGAAAAGTATCAAACTTTCAAATCAATGCATAGTTAGAACTCTTAACCATAAGCTTGTAATATTATCTCATCTCCACATTTGGTAAATTAGAAACAAAAATCAAAAGATCTTTATAAGGTTGTTATGGGGCTTAGGTAGGGTATAATTGGAATAATAAATGTGTGATAAATTTGAAAGAAATTTACAAAGAAAACGTTACAAGAAACTGTCTCACCATATATAAGTCCTTTAATTATAAATCCATTGGTACTGTACTTTTTTGTAATCAAAATATTATTTTCGAGCATTCTTCTTGTACCACAATTATAGAAATATTGGAACTTTCAAAATTTTAAATTTCATGCACTCAAGTAATGTAAATAACCTTTAGGGTTTAAAAAAGTAAAAAGACTTCAAAGAAAAATATGATAAAGGTTAACAATTGAGTTATAAACAATGAAAAAGGCTAAGACTTAACTTGGTTATTCTTAAAGGATAACTATGTTAAGGTAAATACCAAAGAAATATACTTAAACAACTATTGAATTTAAGTGCCTTTATCACTTCAATGATCTAATTTAACAAATGTGATCTCAATATATATAATAAAAGCAAGTTGTATAATCATTCAACTATGCATGATAACACACGTGAAAGAACAAAAAGAGCTTAAAAATTGATGAAATTTTGCTCTTTAGCTTAAAAGCTCATAAAAAGATGGTCTTATATGTGTAAATAATATGCAATTTATTTTTAATCAAGTTGACTATTTCAATGATTACTGACAATATGACTTATAAAAGTAATTTTGTTCTAACTATTATCCTTTGGCATACTAATTCAAAAAGAAATCAATAATGAAATAAAGTATTCATAGACAAATTTTAGCTAATTTAGGACGTAAGTTAAATAAAATTTAACAAAATATTACAATAAGCTTAAGAAAATCATAATCCCCTTCCCCACATTTAAAATTATACATTGTCCTTAATGTACACAATATAAGCATATATGATAAGTGAGAAAGTGGAGTTTGGTACTTCCCTGAATTATAAACTTTCTTAATTTTGATTTTCATGATTTTGGGACTGTCCATCTGATATAAGATACTAACATCTATGCAAAATATAGAGAAAAAAGGATAAAAAGATAAAATAAAATAAAAATAAGAAAAATAATGAAGAAATACGAAATAACATTAATGTACGATACATCCTAATTCTTGGGTTGCCTCCTAAGTAGCACTTGGTTAACATCTTTATTTCGAAGTACCTTCTATGCTCAAGGTGGCTTAGTCAATTTAATATTTTCAGTATTATTATCAAGCTCACCTACAAGATATAACTTCACTAGCTAACAATTATCTTTAAAATTACCCTTATGAGGATGACTTACCTTGATTATGCCGTATAGAAATACTTACTTCATAATGAAGGATCGAGACCATCTTAATTTAAACTTACCAAGAAATAATCTTAGGTGGGACTTAAATAAGAGTACTTGATCTTCCTCCTTAAAATTTCGTGATTACTTAATCATCTGATCGTGATAATTTTTGGCTCTCCAATTAGATTTTTTAATTTTCTTAATTCATTAATTGACATTCATCCAGTTCACTAATTTGAAAGTTTATATTTTCACTTGCATATTGAAGATCAAAATTCATAAGTTTAATGGCCCAATATGCCTTATGTTCCAATTCAACAGGCAGATGGCATGCTTTTCCATAGACTAACCTATAGAGTGTAGGGTCAATCGGTGTCCTATACATCGTCTTATAAGGCCATAGAGCATCATCTAACTTAATTGACCAGTCTTTTTCTGTAGAGCTCTACAGTCTTTTCAAAAATTCATTTTAAATCCTTATTAGATACCTCGACTTGGCCATTAGTTTGAGGGGGTTATAGGGTGGCAATCCTATAAGTGATTCCATAATTCTTAAGCACTTTTTGAATTGCACATTACAAAAATGTGTACCCCTATCACTAATAATTGTCTTAAATGTGCCAAAACGAGAAAATAAGCTTGTAAGGAATTTAACGACAACCCTAGCATCATTTTTGGGTAAAGCTAGCACTTCCACCCATTTTGAAACATAATCAATAATTGGGAATGAACCTATGAAATCAATACCCTAAATATCAAACACTTTACAAACAAGAATAAAACTTTGAGGCATTTCTAGCGATTGACATTACCTGATGGTTGTCATCTATTTCACAAAGTTATATACCATTGGGCATCTTTAAAACTTGACACTAGTAAAAACCTGATTCAAGGATCTTTTGAGTCATCCTATTTACACTATGGTCCTCCAGTAGGTCTAATATAACAGCGTTGTAAAATCTTTTATCCCTCAGAGTGAGGTATACATCTTCTCACTATTTGGTCTGTACAAATATGAAACAAGTAAAGATCTTCTCGACAATAGTCTCTTAAATCATAAAGAATTTCTTCTTTTGCTGATAAGACAAACCTTTCGGCAAGATCTTAACCATTAGATAATTTGCAATTTCTGCAAACCAAGGGGTGTCAACCTCACTTACCTCCACCAAATTATATAGACCATCTTTTAAGAATGTGTCTTCAATGCATTCTTCATTAAGTTATTCCAAATTTGAATTTTCAAGGTGAGATAGATGTTCTACTGCTAGTTTTTCAGCCCCTTTATTGTCTTTAATCTTTAAATCAAATTCCTGCAGGAGAAAAATCCATCTAATTAATTGAGGATTGGCATCTAATTTATTCAGCAAGTATTTCAATACAGAATAATTAATGCAAACATTAAACAAAACAAGATAAGATCTAAATTTGTTGAATGTAAAAACCATTTCTAGCAATTCCTTCTTTATCTTAGTGTAATTTTCCTTAGTAACCCTCAAAGTCTTGCTAGTGTAGTAAATTGGTTGAAAGTGTTTATCCTTCCTTTATTTGAGTACTACACCTGCTGTGAAATAACTTACATCACACATGAGCTCAAATAATAAATTCCAATATAGTGCAATCATAATTGGGCCCTTATTAAACTTTTCTTCCTGAATGTTAAAAGCATCCAAACATTCTTAAGTAAACATAAAAGGAACGTCTTCTCTAATAACTTCGTTATGGGTTTACCAAGTTTAGAAAAGTCTTTAATAAATCTTTTATAAAGGCTCGCATATCCTAAGAAACTTCTTATAGCCTTAATTGAGAAAGGGGATGGTAGTTTCTCTATAACTTCAATTTTAGCTTTATCTACCTTAATAACCATGTCAGAAATTTATGGCCTAAAACTATACCTTCTTGTACCATAAAGTGACATTTTTACCATTTTAACACCATGTTCATCTTCTCTCATCTTTCCAACACTTTTTATAAATTATGGAGGCATAAATCAAACAAATCACTAAAAATTGAAAAATCATCCACAAGTACCTCTATTATGTCCTCGAACAAGTCATCAAAGATGACTATCATGCTCCTCTGAAATGTAGCATATGTATTGCATAATCCAAAAGACATTCTTCTGTAAGAGAATGTTCCATAGGGACATGTGAAGGTTGTTTTCTCTTGATCCTCTAGAGCAATTGGGATTTGAAGATAACCCAAAAGTCTGTCCAAGAAGCAATAATTCTTGTGTCTTACTAGCCATTCCAACATTTGATCTACGAAGGGTAAAGGGAAGTAGTCTTTCCTTGTTGCATCATTTAGCTTTCTATAGTCGATGCACACTCTCCATTTAGTGACAATTGTCGTAGGAGTTGGCTCATTCTTTTCTTTGGATATTACTGTCTTTTCTTTGGCATAACTTGCACAGAACTCACCCAAGGACTATTAGAAATAGGTAAATCACATCAATATTTAAGAGTTTAATCACCTCTACCTTTACCACTTCCTTCATATTAGGGTTCAACCTTCTTTAAGGCTGCACAATCAATTTGGACTCATCCTCCATTTAAATTTTGGGTTTGCAAAGGAAGGATTGATCCCTTTAATATCAAAGATCTTCCAACCAATGGCCCTTTTATACTCTTTAAGCACCTTTAACAACTTTTTTTTTGATCCACCTCTAGAGTTGATGCAATAATTACTGGTTATTTTGAATTCTTATCAAGAAACTTATATTTCAGATGATCAAGGAGTGTCTTTAATGCCAACTCTATTAGTTCTTCAATAGAGGACTTCAACCTTGTCATTGTATTTTATTCTATTCCTTCAAACTCTTTCTTTCTCATAAGAGGCTTATTGGCCTTAATTTCATCCTCTTCTTGAGTCACAGATAATTCCTACACATCTTTAAAGACAAATTCCTGCATAATTTTTGAAGTTACAAAATCATTAATATCAATAAAATAATAGGATTCATAATACTTAAATACATGTCTTACGATATTAGATATCTTAAAAGTGACATTTTTTCTGCCCACCTTAAGAACTAATTTACCTATCAATAACATTAATGATGGTTCTAGCTATAGTTAGAAAGGGACGTTTTAGAATCAAAGGTACTTCTATATCTTCATTCATGTCTAGTATTACAAAGTCAATTGGGAAGATGAACCTATCAATTTCAACCAATACATCCTCAATGATACTCCTAGGATATTTAACAGATTTATTAAATAATTTATAGGGCATTAAATTAATGCCAGCCCCTAAATCAACTAAAGCGATCTCTACTGACAAATTACCAATAAAATAAGGGATAGTAAAACTCCTAGGATCTTTAAGCTTCTCTAGTAACTTGTTTTATAGGATCACTAAGCATTCCTCACTTAGTCTCACTATAGCTAACTCCTCTAACTTCCTCTTGTTAGAAAGTAGCTCCTTAAAATTTTTTGCGTACTTTGGAATCTAAGCAAGAGCTTCAATAAAAGGTAAGTTAATTTGAAGTGAATAGTTTAAGGAACTTACCAAATTGCTCATCCATGTAATCCTTCTTTAACTTTGCTGGATATGTTATGGTGGGCTAAAAATTCTTTAACTTTTGCAGGATGCCCTATATCATTAGCCTTCTTTTGACTCTTTTAATGATCCTTCTCTTCACTTTGATTTTTGTTGTCTGTTTGTAATTCCTTTCCACTTCAAAGGGTGAATGCTTTTATATGTTCATTAGTGTGGCAGTATTAGGTAAATTCTCTTTTTACCTTTTAGCTAATATCTTTTCCAGTTGGTTCATTTAAACCTCCAAGTTATGTGTGGAAGCCTCCATTCTCTAATGTTTAATATTTGATTCCTATTCAAATTTCAACATCATCTTTTCCAAACTAGGCTTCTTAGGTTGAGGTGCTTATTGTTGGAATTCGAATGGAGGGTTATTTCTCTCTTAGCCCTAGTTTTCTCAAGAAAAGTTATGGTGATTCTTCCATCTTGGATTGTATGTGTTGATATACGAATTATTTTGGGGTCTAGGAGCATTCTTTAAATAGTCCATTTGCTCAGGCTATACTGCTTGACAATCTTGACCTTGATGATCTAGCCCGCATACCTCAAATTGCATAACTTAACCTTATGGAGCCATTGTAAGTCTATTGATCTTTCTACTTAAGGCTTCCATTTAGCTTGCCAACTATGCCACTGTGTCCATCTCATAAACTCTTGCTGGCTTATTGATTCATGCTCTAGACTAGCACCACTGGTAATTGACTATAGTCATATCTTCTATTAGGTCTTAGGCCGCCTCTGATGTCTTGTTTTTAAGAGTACCCTCAGTTGTTGCATCTATAGCCTAGTGCTTTGATTCAACCCATTTTAAAAAGTTTAGATTTGCATCTAAAGCGGTAGACCATAGTGTGGGCATCTTCTAAACATCTCCTTAAACCTCTCCTATATATTAATGATTTAGCTTCGGCTTGAGAGTAAAAGTAAATGTCATTCATTAGTTTTGCATTCTTAGATGGTGAAAATTACTTCAACAAAAACTTCCTCGCCATTTGTTCCCAAGTTGTCAGTGATGATTGTGGCATCGAGTTTAACCATTGTTTGGCCTATCCTTTTAAAGAAATCCAGAATAACTGCAGTCTGATGGCATCATCATTAGCTTTGTCGCGTTTAGATCTTCATCTCTAAGTCTATCAAATTAGACTGACTGTTGTACCATCTATATAATGCTAGGCTTGATCTCAAAATTACTGGCACTAATAGTAGGTCTTATGATGTTGTACTCCACTATAGTCAAGTCCGGTTTATCATAGTCAAACATAGTCATTGGTTGGTCAGCCATATTGTGAGATTCTTTAGTATCCACTCGACCTTCCAAGTCTTTTATTTAACGATCTTGCTCAAAATCTTTTAGATGTTTCCTACATCTGAGCATTGTTCGCTCGATTTCTAGATATGTGTCGACTAAGCTCTTAGAATTACTCTGATCATAAACTAGCTAAGAGTCAAAATCTATAAGAAAAAGGAATATTAAACAAGTTAATAAAATAAAATAGAAACAAAATAAGACAGAATAAAATCAACATGGCTAAATTAATAAAATTTATGTTTTCCTAATATTATTGTCCCTGGCAATGGTGCTAATCCAATATTAATTTAACCATAAGTGAACGACATAGCTGTAGCTAGCATTGGCAAGTATAAGTTGATCCTACGAAGACGATAATTACTAGTAGTTATTTTTTTTTATTATCTGGCCTAAAAATTAATTTTTAGTTTTTTATTAAAAATAAAGATAATTAAATAAACTAAATTAAAATTAAACAATTATGAACTCAGGATAAGTAGAATACAAAGAAAATCAATATCAAATAGTAATATCTAGGTGATGAATCCCCCCAAGACTCATTAAATTATCAACCTTTTATCATGCAATTATATTATTGATTACTGAACCTAATAACTCTCTCGAGACTATTAAAAATTAACCCACCAGTTGATTAACAGAAATCTTTCTAGTTAAAACCTAAAGATTGCATTATGAATTTATGAATTTCGCTATTAGGTTTGACCCTTGCATTATGAATTTATGAATTTCGCTATTAGGTTTGACCCTAATCTAGAGAATTTATGTCGGCTTAATCTCTATGTTTGCATATAACTCCTTCTAATTATGGTAGATCTATTCATACAAGAGGATTTCTTAATCTCATTCATATGAAATCAAATTATTCACTAATATTCTGGATATAGTAGAACAAAAATAAAACATATAATTGAATCGCATTAATCAATCAATATATTTACTTTGAATAAAAGATTAGACATTAAAAACATTTAGTTACTAATCATAGAAAATAAAATAAAAGATAAACATGAAGAAAAACTAATAGAAAACAAAGAAATTATAACTCTAAATCTCCCTTTCTTTTCTGTTGGATCTTTTTACAAGTTTGGCTTTGATGTAGCTATCTACTGGATCTGTTGTTGTATTCTTCGTATTTTCCTCATCCTTTGATCAAAATTATCACCTCTCTAAGTGTTTTATGTCTCAAAACTGCTTAATAATTCGATCTCCATTCACATCCTTCTCTAGTAAAATGAATTTCTAGCATACACACGGTCACATACAAAGGGGTGTGAGAGATCGTGTATAATAAAAACACATAAATTCACGATTTTACATAGACACAAAGACTTACATGGGCAACATACATGGCCGTGTATAACAAGATAAATGGGCGTGTGACTCTACACTATCAGAACTAAAATTCTTCAATCTTCACACGTTTATGGAGACTTATACAGTCACTGTACATGATCGTGTAGGCCCTTAGTTTTTTTAAATCTTTTTTTCGTGCCACGATAATTAAGTGCCAAATATATAACAAAATTATGAAATAACAAGCAAAATATATTAAATACGAGTATATAATTATAGTCAAATACGCATATATCATATTTAATAATAATAAAGTTTTTGGATCAGAATAATGGTTGTATAGCTATAGGCATGACATATGGGAACAAAAGGCATGCAAAATTTCAATGGAAAGGGTTAAGTACCAGTGTAATAAAAGGTAAGAGGACTAAGATTCCTGTGTTTGGACGGTAACCCATTTTGGCAACTATGCCTTTTTAAGTCTATCATTAAAACTTGGTATTGGGACATTCTTTTTGGATCAAAAGATTCAGAACAGAGCAACTATGACCTTGAAATTCTCTGTTGTTTACAAGTTCTCGATCAGAACAAAGGCTGCGTTTGGATCTGTGGTGTGGTGGGAATAAGTACTTATCCACTGCAGTTTTCAAACGTAGTCACATGTTTGGATTTGCGGGTGAACAACCAAAGGTTGGAGAAAAGTGTGGTACCACTGTAAAAATCAATAAGTAGAAAGAGGGTTGCGGTAGGAAAGTGCTTCTGCGATAGAAATTCTACTTTCCATTAGTAACCTTCTGATAATTATTATTTTCTATTATACCCTCAACAATCAATTATTCTTATTTATAATTTGGATTTATATGATTGATAATATATTTTTTATGAAATATTTTATTTACTAAATTTATTTTATTTATATTTTTCTTATTTTAATTTAATATTTTATTATTTACAATTTAAAATTTATATGACTAATAATATATGTTTATGAAAAATTTTATTTACTAAATTTATTTTGTTTATATTTTCTTATTTGAATTTAATATTTTATTATTTATAATTTAAAATTTATATGACTAATAATCTATTTTTTAATTATTTATACAACAATTAATTGTTTATTAAATCAATGAATTTTTTAGTCATTTTATCTCTTTTCAGCAACCGCAACTGCACTTACCAAACGCCTATTTTCACATTTCAGCAGTTACCAAAATAGTAATCCCAAACACATAAGTACTTATTCATTTCAGTAGGTTGATTTCAGCAGGTTATCAACCACTACTGCTCCCCCAAACTAAGCCAAAATAAAGTGGGGTGCATCTCTGCATTACAGCCAATGCCCACGATAAATTTCATTTATTGTGTTTAGTTTGCATTCTATGTGTAAGGTAACAAACTTGCAGATGGAAGTGGGGTCCATCTCTGCAATACAACCAGTTCCAATGAAAGATTCACTTGTTTTTGGTCTACTTTTCGATGTCTATTGTCTAATGTGCCAAACTAAGCTTCATGAGGAATTTCTTAAGGCTCAAGTCTTGTAACGTTGGATTTTCTGAGCCCTTTTTACATTGGTCTATACTTGGAGATACTATTGTATATTGACATATACATGATTGTATATGAGTTTGAAAATATATTTGAATCCTTTCGGTATTATCTCAGTGATATGTAATACTATATGCCCTTACATGAACTTAGAGTTCATCGGTATGCGAAATCTTGGAGATTTCTGACATATAAGTTTCTAAGTGTGTAAAATCGATTCCATTGGATGGATATGGCCATGGTGGTTGAGTTAAATGTGTTCTAATGCTTTAAAGGTGATTAAACATGATTTACAGACTCATGGGACACTTAGAAAACTTAATTTAAAAAGTTGATGTATATAAGGGACTTAAATGTAATATTTCAATTCTTGTAGGACCAATATGTAATTTTCTAAAATTAAGGGGCTTATTTATAATTTGAAAAAGTCCGAGGTCCAAAATAAAAATAAAAGTTTTGGTCATTCTCAAATTTTGGGCTTAATTGCAAATTTAGGAAAGTTTGGAGGGTATAATGGTAAT
>JAOTAY010000004.1:11919320-11953233 GCA_025629805.1 Erythroxylum baracoense
TAGCAAAACACTTTTAGGCATTCCTAACCCGTTCCAATTTACTAAATTACCCTTCCCATAGGTGAGGGGATGTTACAGGACTTCCCTGTTGTATTCAAATAATGGATCACGATGTGCCTTCAAACCTCCTTTCTGACCATTCTAGTGAATGGTATTCCCACCAAGCCCCTGATATGTGCATGAGGAATCCTACAGGGAGACCCCGCTCCCCATATATCTTCATATTAATCATGGAAGGTTTGTCTCGCATGCTTAAGAAGATAATACAAACTTACGATAGATTTGCATATCACCATTAATGTCAATCTCTACACCTTACGAAGATAAATGTCAATTGCCATAACGACAGATTTGCATATCACCATAAACTACATATTTTACAACATTTCTCTAGCTGGTTTGGTTTGCAAATCAATACTCATGAGAGCAACTTTTGTTGCTCCTCAAATGTCTATAATCTTTTTGTTTTGCTAGCATAATAGGAATGGAGCTACACTCTACTCCATTCAAATACCTTGACATTCCTATATCTCATGCTAAACTCACTTACATGGAGTGCCTTACTCTTATAGAGAAATACAAAGCTAAAAAGGCAAAATAGTTTCCTCTATGGTAGCTTGAGTCACCATTATCATTTCAGTATTAATTAACCTACACATCCATTGGATCAATCATCTTGTTATTCCGAAAAGATTGATTAAGGAGATAGATAACACAATCAAAACATTTCTTTGGTTGGGTTTTATAGAGAATGCAAAGAAGGCAAAAATGAAATAGAAGGAGGTTACCATCCCTAAAAGTCATGGGGACTTAGGCATTCCATCTACTACTCTTATGTTAAAGGTACTTCTATGCAAGAAAATTTGAAGGATTCATGTCGATAAAAATGCTCTTTAGATTCGGTGGATACATGAAAACTCTTTGCGCATTCAAAACTTTTGGCAATTGCAACCATTTAGGGGTTGTTTGTGGACATTTACAAAAATGCTTCACACCAAAGAAAATGTCTACCCTTGGATATACCATAAAGTAGGAAAAGGGGACACCTTCTAGTTATGGTATGATAATTGGACTGATTTTAGTCCTTTAATTCATAGAAATGAGCTTGCTCACCTCTAAATACTAAAGTCTCTTTTCCTATATCCCTAGGTAGATGGTCTGGAAATTTTCAAGGCTTTAGTCAACTATCTTAATATCTTCCGACGATCACAAATAGCTCTGACGAAGAAAAAATACTCTAGAAACTAAGCCTCACAGGTATATTCATAAATAAATCTTGCTATAAGATCTTCCATACATAACACCAGTAGGTACCTTAGTACAAGCTTCTATAGAAGAACTCCCTCAGTTCGAGAGCCTCGATGATTACTTGGATAGTCATCAAAAATTGCCTAAGTACTAAAGATCGTTGGCATGGTAATTTTGATCCAGTCTATAAGCTTTACAAGCTATTAGTTGAAGACTGCAATCACCTCTTCTTCACTTATAATTAATCTAAAGTTTTATGTGGTCAAATACTACACAATTTCAAACTTTATCCCACTTTTTATAATTGGAACAACACTTTGACCACGTTTACCTGTAGTTCTTAGCTTGAGAAGAGGGATAACAGGCTTCACACAACAACAATTATTATCACAACCTACTATATTTGGATGGAAAGAAATCACAAACTTATACTCAGGTGGCAACAAACAAATATCAATTGGCTGCAAATATTATCAACAACATCTAAAACCTCCTCATAGCAACCGAAGCACATCTGGACTTGTCACTACTTTGTGAAATAGACGAAACTTATAACTTCATTCTTTTGGATTGTATAAAAAATTATATTTTTGCCTTCTTAATGTAATATTATTTTAATAGCCTCAAGACATTCTTCATTGTAATGTTGTAAATAGTTTTCACTATTGTTAATGATAATGTCTTTGATTTCGAAAACAAAACCTTTAATAGTTAAGTTATGAAAGTTAAACACAAGATATTATACTAAAGACTTTTAAATAGCACTTATGTTGGAAACCAACTGTGATCGAACCATAGACGTAGTAGAAAAATAAATGTTTTTGTAATTTCTGATCGAATATTAATAGTTATAGATTACATTATGTTTTAGTGGTAATTTAGTATGTTTTTAGTTGTTATTAGATTATTTGTGCATGTTTAGGTTTAGAATTAGGTTATCGTGATTATATGTTTGTGTTTTTGAATGTTATGTGGTTTAGAGCATGTTATTAGGCTTTAATTTTGTGCGTTTGAGGTGTTTTGATGTGTTTGTTAGTGTTTGAGAATAGGTAAAGAAGATCGGAGAAATTTGGAGGAAGATCAGGGTCACGATTGTGACAGAAGCAACCTAGACATGGCCACGACCGTGACTAAATGGGCCACGATAGTGATAGAAGCTAATTCATGGTTCACGATCGTGGCCTACCTCATTTTCAAGGGCCACAATCGTGACATCTTGCCAAGATCGTGGTAGGGGTAGTATAGACGTAGGGATCTGCTTTCATTTTTATTTTTTGAAGGTCGTTTTAGACTTTTTGGTCGGGGTAAAACCTAGTTTTTACCCTAAAAGGAAAAAACTATTTATAGTAAAAATAAATGACCTAATCAAGGAGCCTCCATCTTACCAATTAAAGAAAGAACCAAGGAAGAGAAAAAAGAAAAAAGAGGAGAGAAGAAGAAGAAGAGGAGGAGCTGCTGCAGTCACCTTCAGCCATCCTTTCCAAATTAATTTCTCATTTCATCTTTTTGTTTATTTCATTTAATGTATGAGATGGAAATGAGGATGATGAATATTTGTTTAAGGATGTTCTAGACTTCATTTGGTATTTTTTCTTGAATCAATTGTGATTTGATTTCTTTTGACGTTAATATGTTGGGTGTTGTGATTGTTTGTCGGTTTTGCATGCTTAGGTAACAAATCGAGAGAGTGAACCAATACTAACATGATTATGTTGGGTAATGAGAGTTAACAACCTAATAGATCATATAAACAATCAAGTCAGTAATTTTAGGAAGAGAGATCTTATGAAACCCGATTGTCTATTACAGTGCTCAAGAACTAATTAGAATATGGGTTGTATTGTTAATTGAGAGAGTGCAATTTCAGAACATCAAATTCAATTAGGGATTATGATTTAGGGTTTAATGATTAGGTCTCAAGAGAAGATAATAAACTCTTTTAAATTCTAGGACTATTGCTTATTAACTTAAAAGTAATTAAAGTAGCAATTGACGATAGGATAAATCTCGTCTTCTCATAATCGATTAATCTTGTCTTATGCGATTTCTTGATTGTTAAGTGGGTGTGATTAATTTTGATCTCTTTTTGTTAATTTTAGAATTTCATTTTCAATCGATCTATATTCAATTGCTTAATTTACTACTCACTTTTATTTTCAGACCTTAAACAAAATTAGGATTCGTTTAGTTCACTAATTCCTCATGGGATCGACATCTCAACTACTACGCTTACGACCTGTGCACTTGTGGAACATTGACGGTTTTGTAGAATTAAACTTGCTCAACAAATATCAATAATTGAATAACTTGAATAATCAAACACCAATTGTAAAATAAGAAACCGTACTTGATTTGTTTTTCCTATTGAAATCCTTTGAAAGCTTTTTGATGTGTCAACCATGAAATACATTTATACAACCTCTAATAATATCCACAAAGTAGCTTCTCATCTCTTGAGAAGAATTAAGTAGGAGTGTTAGCTCCTTGATGCTTATTCCTATTTACAAAAAAAGGATTAGGGTTTCCAAAATTTCTATTAAAATTAAATGCCTCAATTGTAATTAAAGTCATACTCTAATTATAATTAATTTAACTTTAATAAAATCAAATATCCTATATTTGATCCCTAAAGCTTTTCAAACTTAATTAAAATTGATTTTTCCTTCACAAACTGCTCTTTAATGTGTGATCCTTTAGGTTCCTAATAAATTAGAATTGATTATAAATTATAATTATAATTCATAATTAGAATAAGATAATTTATCTTTAACTCTCGATTAAACAATGTATGATCATAGATAAAGATTGATGTCTAACAACATGTCATGACTACCCAAATATTAGGAATATTAAAGTAGTTTGACTTAACCTGTCCATACATAGTTATGCTATATAATTTAATCCTTTCCTCATCCAATGTTCCAATTGGACAGAGTATGGATATAGTGTCTACTCCTTTATATCCAATCATGTTCGTTCTTGCTAATTAGTAATTAATTTATAATTGAAATTTTATATAATGCCTTTTCATATGTCAATACGCTCTGGTAAGAGATATCTATAAATCACCAGTAATCAAGAACAGTAGAACATTATCTCTAATTACTTTAGAGTGGCGAATCCTTTATTGACTTATTCAACTATCTTCATATAGAAGCACTATCGACTAAATTATCTTGGGACAATTCATAAGTAGCATCAAAACATACTAATTTTCATACAAGATACCTTGGTAATATCAAGTCTAAGGATCAATTATACAACCATCATTTTGAGGAAGTCCACAAACACATAAGAAATATTCCATTTGGGATTCTTATAGTGAGGTTAGTTTAGTGACTTATTCTCTAGTAAGCCCCCACATATTTGTTTACATATCTCCCTACTTTAATTTATAGATCAATTAATTTCTTCATAAGAAAGAAACATAATGTGTGCTATTTTTATAATTTCATCAATATCTTGTTTCCATGAAACTACAGCTAGGAATATTTAGGAATAATACATAAATGTAAATTAAATCTCATAATTATGATCTCATCATAATTTCAAATATACAATAATTATTTCAAGGATTTTACCTTTAGTATTAAAGCATCAAATGTATTAATACATAAACATAAAGAATGTCTTTATTAATTATTTTTTTACTAAACTACAACCAATCAATTAGCTGTAGGGTATAAACTAATAATCTCCCACTTGTAATAAGCCAATCGTTTAAGTATCTCATACCATATCACATATGATGATTAAGCTACTACTGGGACAGTGGCTTAATGAAAGAATTCCATCAGATTCTCTGTAGTGAGTATTTGCTTAACTCTAATTATTTTCATCTTAATTATCATCATAATTAAGATGAAAATAATAAGAGTTAAGCAAATGCTCAATCATAATTAAGAAAATTTTGTCTAAATACATCTTTGAATCTTTGATGAGACCTTAGTTCCTTTTACATACCCAATGGCTCTAATGTTCCATAGTACATTACTATCTTGAACAATACAAGGAACTATATCAAGTTCATTAAGAACTTATTGATCCAATTAATGATTTCCACTAAATGAAAATTTTATTATGAATTAATTAGATACCATTGTTACATTAAAACCTTTCCAATATAAAATGATATTATTTTAATTAAATTAATCCTTAATTAGGATTTACTTCTAAAGTAAATATCCTTATCTCTTTGAAATTAAATATCAATTCATACATAGAATAATGGATATCTTTAATTCTTCACAAATATCCGATATCACAAATACTAAACATCTTTAGTACATCATCTATATACTTGGACCTAAAATAGGTGAACAACTTCCAATCTATCTCATCATCTATATACTTGGACCTAGAATAGGTGAACAACTTCCAATCTATCTCTATAAATCTAATTCCCAGAATTAAGTTGTTACCTTTTCATAGCTAACAAGAGTTTTCCTAGACAATTATGTTTTCAATAATAGAAAATTAGAATTATTGTTCTACTTGAGCAATATATCTTTGTATACTCCTACTGAAGAGGACAATTATACGCCTGCTAACCTTCTTATAAACATGATAAATTTATAATCATCTCCAAAACAAACTCTTTGAATTTATTATTTCAATGTCTCGTAGCCTTTTAACTATACATCAAATGTATCAACAAAGGCACTAGTTCCAATTGGATGTTCTGTCTTAAGATTTAAACTTTTCAAATTTCATCTTACTCCTACTACTTATCCTGAGAACTATTCTCTTATAAGTATTCATTGAAACAAACAATTTGTGTAATAAATTTGTAAGATTATATCCAAACTTTTGGATATCTAATAACCTTTTATTACCCAATTTAGTTCTAAACTTAATGGATAATACATGCTTCAACTAAGAATCACATCCCTGAATCATTAACTTTGACTCTTTCAAAGATTTAATATTTAATATCTAATATGAAATCTTACTAATTGATTCAATTAAAACTATTGAAGGTAATTCATTGCACTAGGCATAAATATAAGAAAAATAATATTGCATCACACGATATCACATATTTTATTTTCCTCCTTACATAAATCCATACTCTTATGAATTTAGTTTTAAAGGTCTTCAGTAAAGAATCTTATTCCCTATAGATAACTAAAAATTTAAAACTTACCACAATGATCTCATCAAAGTGTTTTATCATTCTCAATGCTTAATTTTTACTTAGATTTAAAAATTTTGAACTTTTCAAATTTTTAAATCAACATTTCATTTAATACATACGACTGTATCATATAAAGTCATTAGAAATGTAATGAAATAAAATTATTATCCTTTTTTGAATTGTTATTCCATCCATACATCACATGTATAAGATTTAACAATTCAATACCATCATCATTCTTTCTCCAAATGTTGATTTGGTTATTCTTCAACTTGACAAGTTACATATAATTCATAATCCAAAAGTATACATTTATCCTTATGTGTAACTTTATGATTGTCGTTATATTGATTTAACCAATATAGCATAAAAGGATAGTCTTAGTTATCCAACTTTTATTCTTACCTTCTATATTAAGCATAAGTCTCCTTTGATCCAGCACATATAAACTATTTTTATAAACATGGATCAACCACTTTTACTCAACAATCTATTTCTTATCATGCTTTGAATACTGTAATGTTGAATATAAATTCAGTATCAAATACTCATAAGCATGAACTAGAAATATATATGATATTTATCATATCTCGTACAAGTAAGAAAAGATATGCAATCATTTTCTTCTAATGATAATTATTATCATTTTATCACAAAGCCTTTAATTGATATCCATATTTATTCTTTTAATAGGCTAAATTAAGTGGAAAATTTCCAACAAGGTGCTATACATTTCTGCTCTACTCTATGCAACCTCTTGCATCTTGTTATCATAGTGTTGACATACATCTTATATGTTGTCATCAAACTTTATGAGACATTAGTCAACTAAAAATGTCAGTACATTTTGGCATCCATATGATTTTGTCATATCTCTAAAACTTTAACACTAACTCCTTATTAAGGACTATGACAAAATTGCATAATAGGCACACAATTTTATTTTCTAACTTTGAGAACTCTTCTTAAACATATCCTATTTCTAAGAAATTTGGTTTACTAACTTAGAATCAACTATACTAAACAAGGTCAATTCTACTCAGAACATAATATAAAAGTTAAAAAAGTAATTAATTATATGTCATGACTACCAAATGAGATTAGGACTTTAATCATGTATTTGGTTATTCTCATTATTTTATTCAAAATAATAACCCTTACTATTATTTAAAAATATTAAACTAATCTTTCTAATGGGCTAGGATCCCATTCAAAATTAATTGATCTTAAGTTTGCTTAAAAAACTAAATAAACTTAAATTAGGTAGAAAAAATTTATCAATAGCATCTCATTAGGTGACAACTCTTGCCAAAACATATCTTATATGTTATTCCTAACCTTGCCTCTAAAGTCACATGAAAATGAGTTTGATCTTCCAAATCACACAAGTTTAGCTAAGTAGAACCGACTGTCATAAAACTAAACATGTGTAGCGCCTCACTCCCATCAGACATTTGTGCCCGTATGTCCATCATACATTCGAGCACATGCCCTACAGAAGTGTCGCACTAACTATATCACTTTCACTTAACTCATAGCATCATAAATTAAAAAAATAATTATCACAATGTTTAAAACCCAAATTCCTTATATCATTTCATAAACCATGATATACAATGTAGCATTACATAAAACATCCATGTACATACAATATCAACGACCTATCAGAGTCTACAGCTCTGTTTACAAAACCTGCTACATACATAAGGAATTATACAAAAAGTTTATCTAATTCCTTCAGTCCTAGCTGACTGACCTTTAAGCCATGTCTTCTATCCAAAAGTAGTATTAGATCTCTTTTAAGTTATCTTAGAAGCTAAGTCGTGTCTTTTGAAATTGAAAATTGAAAATTGCAATTTTGGTGAGTTCTGCGAACTCAGTAAGTTAACCATCCTCGATGGTTCACCCATATCACATAACACATCAATTTATATAATCACATAATTCACATCATTTCATTTATCGACATGTAGCATCATAAAATATTTTGTTCATCAATTTTCACATTTTTCATTTAACTCAATTCAACAATACATTGTAATCATTCAAATCATACATATCATGTGTTATGAAATGTTCATGAGACTCACATTCATTTATTACGTTGTCATGATCGAGTGCCTTTTTCACTGTCCCGTCTCCGTTGTGGATATCAGGCTCATTAATACTGTCCCTCTAAGGACTCTTACCACATTCTGAGCTTTAAGTTTTTTTTCACTGGCGACTCCGATCACAACTACCTTTACCTTTTGTGCATTCATGTAATGAAATGTGTCACATGTATTCAATCAATCGATTGTGCTCAATCTTACACATTCATATTCACTATCACAATCTCATTCACATTTATCATCAGACCTTAGTCGGGCATTTAACACTTAAGTTAAGAATCACTTATTCAGTCAAATCCACATTCAATGAGCACTTCTAATATGTTATTAATGCGTCAAATACCTCGGACATTCAATGTTCGGAATCATTACATACACATCATATAATAATTCAATACATAGTTTAACAAACAATTAACTAAAGTGAGACCATCTTAGGTTACTCACAGTTTGCTCCAGATAGCTTATTGCCTCGATGTCTCGACAATGTCTAGATGTGGCCGCTCTAATTATTCTTTTATAACATGTAAGCATACACATTTACACATTACTAATTTGCACATTTACATGAATACACAATCATATATATATGTATATATGGTAAGATAATGCATGCTCAATTAAAATCCCAGGTATATTTCCTTAATACACATTTCATATTCAATTAATAACACCTTTCAATCATTCTTTAATATATAATACACTTTATTCACTTTAATCACCTCATTCATCATCAACAAGGATCATTTAAGATCTCATTTAAGCCTAAATACCTCATATGGAAGCACCCTAGCATTGATTGGGTCATACTTCACTCAAAAGACAAATTTTTTCTCTATAGGTCTGACCATGATTGTGATGTCCCTGCCATGATCATGACATAAACTTTTGGGGTTGGTCACGATTGTGGTGCTCCTGCCACGATCATGATAAAATCATTTTCTGGCCAGGCCAAGATCGTAGGGTGAGGGTCATGATCATGATAGAAACATATTTTTATCAGGCCACAATCGTGGAATGAAGCCACGATCGTGCCCTGTACTTTCTTCCTTCTTTCACACGAATTCAACATATATTCTAACATCAATTTCACACTAAATTTCCAAATTTTACTTCCTTTAATACAACATCATTTCATATTAATTCAACGACGAATTTGATGGCATTAAACTCTTAAACCTCTACTCATTTGATTCATCATTTTCAACTAAATCTCATCATTTATGAAATCCTATCCTTTTTTCATAATATATCTCATTCATAAGTATCAAACAATTCATTTTCAAAATTCGTCATTTCAAGTTGATAACCTCTTCATTTATACCCCAATTTTAGTTTAATATCATCCACACATAAATCAAAATTCATGCTTGATCATAAACACCAAAAACATAACATATTCCTATGCACATCATTTTATTCCTAACTATCACCTTAATTCATCTCATTTCAAGACACCATAATACTCCTTCTTATTAGCTCTAAACTCATGTTAGTTTATCTATACAACAATCAAAGAGATACATCTAACATACCAAGAAAACAAAACATAAACATCTAATTATAAGTCAGAATTTTTACACTTCTTTCTACACCATTTTTAATGATTTTTTAATCTCAAAATCTTCTCTACAACCACTTATGAAAGGTTAATCATCTTATATGTAAAAGAAAGACATTTAGGTGCTCATTTCATCACTCACAATTTTCACATATATGCCTCACCACTTTATGAACATTTAACCTCTAACTATCATCAAAACATGTTTCATTCAACAAAACATGAAGAGTAATGCTTTATACTTACTTGTCTAGCTTCAATGTCTTCAAATCACTCTTAACCCTAGTTCCTCAACACCATACGATCATCATCTTTCCAAGGGTGGTAGTGTTAGGTCTTTAGTGACAAAGAAGAAGATAACCAAAAATGAGAGTAGTAAGTGAAAGGTGAGGAAAAGCTTCAATGCTGATGAAGGTAAGTTGGGTATCATGAATGAAGGAAAATGAAGGAGATGAAGAAGATTACGAAGAGAAGAAGAAAAAACAAGAATGTCCAAGAAATTAAGAGAATCGTGGGTTAAGACATGGCTTGGTAAGTGACATTTGTCACTTGCCACATGTCCAATCTCTATAGGTTTACACTAGGTTCTCTTATTAAACTAGTTCATTTAACTTCAATTTTTACTCCAATTGTCTCCAAATTTTCAACGACACTTATCAATAATTCCTAAAGTCATTTATCAAAATTTCTATTGTCATTCGACTCTTATTTCTACTACCATAAATCAATTATCCTGCCACTTGGCATTTTTCTAATCCAAAAATAATCAAAAATTTTGAAAATTTATAAATTTCACCAAAAAATCTAAATCAATACTTATACACACCAATTCAATTTTCAATAAATATAAACCACAATTCATATCAAAATCACATTTATAAATCAATTATACCTAGAAAATGTCAATGAATGCATGTACAATCATTTTAATGTGTGCAAAAATTAGTATTCACATATGTGTGTATGCTATATTATGTATGAGCTTGAAATGCACTTTCTAACTTCTTAATAATCTCTCATGTATAGTATTCTAGGTTTCTAACCCTTAACATGGGATTATGGGATGTTACAATTCTCCCCTCTTTAAGAAATTTCATCCTTGAAATTCTGATATGAGTCATTAAATAGATAGGGGTATTGTTTCCTCATATGCCTCTCCGTTTTCCAAGTTACTTCCTGACTTGAGTGATTCTTCCAAAGGACTTTTACCATTGGAATTACTCGGTTTCTCAGTTATTTTGTTTGACATCCCACTATCCTGATTGGCTCCTCAACATAACTCAAATTACTAACTATTTCGATCTCTTGATCTGGTAACACATGCATTGGATCAGATCGGTATCTTCTGAGCATACTGACATGAAATACATCATGTATCTGAGACATCTCAGTTGGTAAGGCCAATTTGTATGCCAATGGTCCTATCCTCTTAATGATCTCATACGGACCAATATACTTAGGGCTTAACTTACTCCTTTTACCAAACCTCAGCACTCCTCACTAAGGCGATACTCTCAGAAACACTTTGTCTCTGATACTGTATTCCATATCCCTCTGGCATTGATCCACATAACTCTTCTATCTATCTTGAGCTACTTTAATTCTACTTCGGATCAGTTTCACCTTATTCACAGTATCCTGTATCATTTCTGGGGCTTCTACCATTCTTAAACCCTCTTCATCCTAATATAGAGGCGATCGACATTTCTTGTCATACAATGCCTCATACGGTGCCATTTTGATACTACTGTGATAGTGATTGTTATATGTAAATTTGATTAGAGCTATATACTAATCTCATGCTCCTTAAAACTCCAATACACATGCTCTAAGCATATCTTCAATAGTCGTAATTGTCCCTTCACTCTGTCCATCTGTTTGACGATGAAATGCAGTACTGAAGTTCAACTTTGCACCCATAGCTGACTGTAAGCTCTTTCAGAATCTCAAAGTAAATCTGGGATCCCTGTCTGATACAATGGACACCAGAACCCCATATAGTCTAACTACCTCATTTACATATTTTCGACCTAACTGGTCTAGTGAGTTATTCTCTCTCACTGGTAAGAAATGGGTCGACTTAGTCAATTAGTCCAACACAACCCATATGGCGTCATGTTTCCTCAGAGTCTTTGGCCATCCCATTATGAAATCTATAGTAGTTCGTTCCCATTTTCACTCTGAAATAGGTAACGAATGAAGCTTCCCAACCGGAGCTTAATGCTCAGCTTAAATCTGCTGGCATGTTAAGCACTTGGCTACATAGTCAGCTACTTGCTTCTTCATCCCTGGCCACCAAAAATGCTGCTTCAGCTTATTATACATCTTGGTAGTACCAGGATGCATAGTATAAGTGGCTACATGAGCCTTCTCCAGAAGCTACTTTCTCAAATTATCAATGTGAGGCACGCGTAACCTCTGCTTTAACTACAGTGCTTCATCTTTCAGCTCAAACTCATAATTTGGATTTATTCTTAACTTCTCTATAAGCTTCATCATTTTAAGACCTTTACTTTGTACCTTTTTGATTTTGTCATGCAACATCGGTCTCAATATTAATGTGGCTATCAATACCTCATTATGCTCTAGACTCAACTCCACATTTAGAGTTCTCAATTGAATTAAGGTCGGTGAGCTCGATAACTAAATATGAGCTACACTGCTATTTATTTTTCTACTCAATGCATCTGCTACTACATTAGCTTTTCCTAGATGATACTCAATTGTACAGTCATAATCTTTCAATAACTCTACCCATCTCCTCTGTCTCATGTTCAATTCTTTTTGACTCGACAAATATCTCAAGCTCTTATGATCAGTGTATATTTATAATGTCTCTCCATATAAGTAGTGTCTCCATATCTTTAGAGGAAAAGCTACTATAACAAGCTCTAAATCATGTACCGAATAATTACTCTAGAAAGGCCTTAATTGTCTTGATTCATAGGCTATCACCTTGCCATACCACATCAACACACATTCCAATCCTTAATGTGAAGCATTACTGTATACTACATAACCACCAATTCCTGATGGAATAGTCAATACCGACATTGTAGTCAACTGATATTTTAGTTCCTCAAAGCTTCTCTGACATTTGCCATTCCATCTGAAAACCACATTCTTCCTCAAAAGTTTAATCAGAGGGGCTGAGATCAATGAGAACCCCTCGACAAACCTCTGGCCATATCCGACTAATCCTAGGAAACTCTAGATTTTAGACACATTCTTCAGAGTTTCCCACTTCATCATTACTTTTATTTTCTTTGGATCCACTTGTATGCCTTGTCCAATTACTATATGACTCAGAAACACTACTTGACTCAACCAAAACTCACATTTATTGAATTTGGACATATAGCTATTTCTCCTTCACAATCATATGATTACTCTCAAGTGCTTAGTATGTTCTTCTCTGCTCTTTGAGTACACTAAGATATCATCGATAAACACAATTACAAAATGATCCTGGTAGCGCTGAAACACCTTATTCATCAATGTCATAAATGCAGCTAGGGCATCAGTTAACCCAAATGGCATTACTAAGAACTCAAAATGTCTATACCTGCTTCTGAATGCACTCTTTGGTACATCAGCTTATGCTATCTTTAACTAATAGTACCCATATCTCAAGTCCAACTTAGTGAATATAAGAGCTCCCTACAATTGATCAAGAAAATCATCGATTCTAGGCAACGGGTACTTGTTCGTCACTATTACTTAATTCAGTTGCCTATAATCGATGCATAGTCTTAGAGTTCCATCTTTCTTCTTCATAAATAAGACTAAGCTCCCTATGGTGATACATTGAGTCTAATGAAACCCTTTTCTAATAACTCGTACAATTATACCTTTAACTCCTTTTATTCCACATGTGTCATCCTATATGGAGGAATAGATATAGGAGTAGTACTGGGAACCAGATCGATCGTGAACTCTGTTTCCCTATCTAGAGGTAAGCCAGATAGCTCAACGGGAAATACATCCAGGAATTCCCTAACCATAGGAATGTCCTACACATTCTGCTCATTTCGAGTATTGATGATGTGGGCTAAATAAACCTTACATCCTCCTTGCATCAACATCAAGGCACTCATGAATGAGATCCACCTAGTTGGCACAGCTTGACTAATACCTCTGAAAACTGCCCTCGGTTGATTATGAGATTCTAATATTACCTCCTTTGTGTAGCAGTTTATAATGACCCTATGAGCAATGAACCAATCCATACCTAGGATAACATCTATTTCCTTTAAATGTAATACAATCAAGTCTGCCTGATCAATTTAGATCAAACACCTCTTACAGACTTCTCCTATTACTATGGTACTACTTATCAGTGTACTCACCTCTAATCCATATCTCAATAGCTCTCTATTACAATTCAACCTAGATGCCATATGTGGTGCGATAAAGGAATGCATAGATCCAGGATCTAGCAACGCAAAAACCTTAGAAGTAAATATAAGTAATACACTTACAACGACATTCAAAGAATTCTGAGCCTCCTGTCTAGTCATTGCATACACTCGGGCCTGAGACTGTGATTGATTGCTCTGCACATCAGTCTTGACAGTAGGACTCCCAGAGCTCATTCTGCCTCTACCACGACCTCTCTGTCTAGACTGACTAGCTGAGCTCTGCTAGACAGTAGTTTCAGTTACTCCTCCTGCTCTCCTTCCAGACGGTGCTCCAAATACAATAGAACAATCTCTGATCTGATGCTCAAATGAGTCGCATCGAAGGTAAGCTCCAAATAGTTTCTAGCATTCACCACCATGCTTCTTCCCACAATGCTCATAATTTGGCAACTTACTCGATACCATACCTCTTCCACTACCAGATTGTATGAAGCTACCCCTCTGTCTGAACCCCAACTATCTTGATCTAGCCGATGTTCTAAAAGCTCTATTTTGATGCTTGCTAAACCTTCTGCTAGAATCACTCTGATATTCACTTGGCCTCTTTAGTCTAGACTCTGATGTGTATTCTGTTTGACTGTCATTCAATAATTGCTCAATTTGGATCGAGGCAGCCTGTAGTTTCGTAAAACTACTTAAATTAGAAATGACTAACGTCGTCCGAATCTCCATATTCAGCCCATCTTTGAATCTCCTGCACTTATCTTTCTCAGTAGGAATAAAAGTAATAACATAACCTATCAGCTCATTAAACTTAATCTCATACTCAGCCACGAGTAAACTACCTTACTTTAAACCCATAAATTCCTTCATCTTTCTGTCCAGGTAGATTTTAGGCATGTATTTCTCCTTGAAAACTCTCAGAAAGTCTTTCCACCTCAAGTTACAAGGCCTGGTGGTACTGCTTGGAACAGTTTTCTATCATTGGTAGGCTGGGCCTTGCACTAAGGAAAATGTATAGTCAAACTTCTCGTCTGACTCGCAATCCATCTGATCAAAAACTCTCTTCGTTCTCTCTAGCCATCCCTAGGCCTCTGCAGGGTTTGAACTTTCGTAGAAGTCTACAACCCCCTACTTTCGTAGTTTATAGTACCTCCTTTCCCTTCTCTTGGGAATTCGGGGAGGCATTCTCTCATTTGATCACCTATAGCAGACGATCTATAATAGACCATAACTTCAATTACTATCTACATTTCTCACAATAATTTATGCCCAACATTCCTATATATCCCTATGGATGCCAACCGGGCTCTAATACCAATCACTGTAGTGGCCCACTCCTATCAGACATTTATGCCCGTACGTCCATCAGACATTCAAGCATATGCCCGACAGAAGAGACGCACTAACTTTATCACTTTCACTTAACTCATGACATCATAAATTAAAAACATAATTATCACAATGTCTAAAACCCAAATTCCCCATCTCATTTCATAAACCGTGATATATAATGTAGCATTACATAAAACATCCATGTATATACATTATCAACGACTTATCAGAGTCTACAGCTCTGTCTATAAAACATGCTACATACATGAGGAATTATATAAAAAGTTTATCTAAATCCTATAGTCCTAGCTAACCAACCTTTGACCCATGTCTTTTATCTAAAAGCAATACTAGATCTCTTTTAAACTATCTTAGAAGCTAAGTCGTCTCTCTCGAACCTGAACAATCAACGTTGCAATTTTGGTGAGTTTAACGAACTCAGTGAGTTAACCATCCTTGATGGTTCACTCATTTCATATGACATAACAACTCATATAATCACATAATTCACATTATTTCATTTATCAACATATAGCATCACAAACACTATGTTCATAAGTTTTCATATTTTTCATTCAACTCAATTCAATAATAGATTGCAATCATTCAAATCATACATCTCATATGTGTATGCAATGTTCATGAGACTCACATTCGTTTATTTTATTATTATAAACGAGTGCCTTTCTCACTGTCCCATATCCATTGTAGATATCGGGCTCATTAATAACTGTCCCTTATCTATTGGCGATATAGGGCTCATTTTACATAGTGAGCCAAAGGCTCTTGCCACAATATGAGCTTTAAGCTCTTTTTCATTGGCAACTCCGATCATAACTGCCTTTATGTTATGATGCATTCATGTAATGGAATGCATCATATGTATTTAGTCAATGAATTGTGCTCAATAATACACATTCATATTCACTATCACAATCTCATTCACATTTATCATCGAACCTTGGTCCGATATTTAACATACAAGTTAATAATCATTTATTCAGTCACAATCTCATTCACATTTATCATCGAAACTGGGTCGTATATTCAACATACAAGTTAATAATCATTTATTCAGTCAAATTCACATTCAATGAGCATTTCCAATATGTTATTTATGCATCAAATGCCTCGGACATTCAATGTTCAGAATCAATACATACACATCATATAATAATTCAATACAGAGTTTAACAAACAAATAATCAAGGTGAGACCATCTTAGGTTAGTCACCGTTTGCTCCAGATAGCTTATTGCCTCGAGGTCCTGATAATGTCTAGATGCAGTCGCTCTAATTGCTCTTCTATATCATGTAAACATAAAAAATTACACATTACTAATTTGCACATTCATATGAATACTCAATCATATACACATGTATACGTGTCATGTATAATGTATGTTAAATGACAATCTCAGGTATATTTCCTTAATATATATCTCATAATCAATTAACAACACCTTTCAATCATTCTTTAATACCTAATACTCTTTCCTCACTTTAATCACCTCATTCATCATCAACTAGGTTCATTCAACATCTCATTCAATCCTATTTACCTCATATGGAAGCACTCTAGCATTGATTGTTTCATACTTCACTCAAAAGATAACTCTTTTTCTCCATAAGTCTGGCCACGATCGTGACAGAAACTTTTAGAGCTGGCTACAATCGTGATGCTCCTGCCACGATCATGATAGAAACTTTTTCCAACTAGGCCATGATCGTGGGGTAAACACCACGATTGTGACAGAAACTTATTTTTGGTCAGGCCAGGGGGTGAGGCCACGATCATGCCCTGCACTTTCTTCCTCCAATCACTCGAATTCAACATAAATTCTAACATCAATTTCACACCAATTTTCTAGAATTCATTTCCTCTAATACAACATCATTCCATACTAATTTAACTACCAATTTGATTGCATTATACTCTCAAACCTCTAATCATTTTGATTCATCATTTTCAACTAACTCTCATCATTCATGATATCATATCTTTTTCCTAATATATCTTATTCACAAGCATCAAATAATACATTTTCTAAATTCATCATTTCAACTTCATAACCTCTTCATTCATAACTCCTTTTCAGTTCAATATCACCAACATAAAAATCAAAATCCATGATTGATCATAAACACCAAAAATAGAACATATTCATATACACTTTCATCATCAATTTTCTGCACATGTTCTATTTCATTTTTCACCTTCATTTCATTCCTAACTATCACCTTAATTCATCTCATTTCAAGACATCATAGTACTCCTTTTTATTAGCCCTTAACTCATAAAGTATCATTCATCAAAGCATAAAAGTAAGACATGACTCTATTTACCTCTTCACACACAGATCATCATATTTCAAACTTCCTTTTTCATAAGCATTCATCTTTTAAATTATCATCATAATTGCTTCTTACTAAACAATTCATGAATAACATTAACTAACTAGAATTTATAACATGATCTCTTTATTATTACCCCTACGTTAACATATACAAAATTTCATGATCTATCATCAATCTCAAATTACTCATCATAAATGTTTGATTTAATACTACCCATAAAGATCAACAAGCTACTTACTTGGTAAAACTCCAAGTTCTTCAAAAACACCTAAAAGCCCTAACTTCACATGTCACACGATCATCATCTTGAAGGTGGAATAGGTTAGGTTTTCTTGTGGCAAGTGAAGAAGACAATAAGGTGAGAGTAGCAAGTCAAAGGTGAGGAAAAGCTTTAATGTTGATGAAGGTAAGATGGGTATCGTGAATGAAGAAGAATGAAGGAGATAAAGAAGATTACGAAGAGAAGAAGAAAAAGCAAGAATGAAAAACAATTAATTAGTCTTCCAAGAAGTTAAGAAAATCGTAGGTTAAGACGTGGCTTGGCAAGTGACACTTGTCACTTGCCACATGTCCAATCTCTATAGGTTTACACTTAGTTCCCTTATCTAACTAGTCCATTTAACTTCAATTTCTACTCTAATTGTCTCCAAATTTTCAACAACACTTGTCAATAATTCCTTAAGTCATTTATCAAAATTTCTATTACATTTGACTCTTATTTCTACTACCGTAAATCAATTATCCTGCTACTTGGCATTTTTGAGTCCAAAAATACTCAAAATTTTAGAAAATTTCTAAATTTCACTAAAAATTCTAAATCAATACTAATACACACCAATTCAATTTTCAATATATATAAACCACAATTCATGTCAAAATAACATTTATAAATCAATTATACCTGAAAAATGTCAATGAATCCATGTACAATCATTTTAATGTGTGCAAAAATTAGTATTCATATGTATATGTATGCTATATTATACATAAGCATGAAATGCACTTTCTAACTTCTCAATAATCACTCATGTACAATATTCTAAGTTTATAACCCTTAACAAGAGATAACAGGATGTTACAATATAAGAGAAGGAACTTGAAGATATGGATGAACTGTAGATGTGAATAGTTGGAACAATTTAATTATGTCTAAAAAACAAGGTCATGTACCATGCTATAGAGATTGCATCCCTAGAAAGATATAAAAGAAATTGGAGAGCTGATTAAAGTCTTTCATAAACAAGTTGTATATGAAGTAGTGACTATACAAGTAAAAGATGTAAGAGGGAACAGAAATGCAATAGCATATCAATATGCGTTCAACAATATAGTCAGTGATTTGTTGAGACTCTAGGTGATTATTGTAGATGAGGATAAAGTACTTATTCTACTTTGTTCTTTACCTCTTTTTTTTGTGAAGATCTAGTAATCACACTCATGTTGGATAAAGAGACATTTAGGTAGGAAGCACATCACCGTGGTATTATTAGACATAATCAATAGAGACTCAACACACTACAAAATTTAAGACATTTAGTGACAACTTTTTTGTGACTTTTAAATATTTCGTCACAAATATAATAGTTATTGTGACAAAAAATTGTAAGTCGCTATTACTTTCATTTTTTGTGATAAATTATTACGTAATCACTAATGGTATGCTAGTTGTGACACTACCAATCTTCACTATTGCGTTGTCACTAATAATATGTTATTAGTGTCAATAATAGCTTTGTCACTCTTAAGTTGTCACTAATAGTATTAAATATTTAGCGCGTCCACTATTTTAGCAAGAATGAAATGTAATTGTGAAAAATAAATTATTGTAACTATTATTATTCGTTATTGTGACTAGAAAATTGTTTGTCACCTAATTGATATATTTTTGTGATGACAATTGTTATCAATATAAGAGAAAATAGTTAGTGGCAATAATATATTATCACAATAGCATATGAACCATTATGGTCACTATTATTCAAAATGATAGTGATAAGAAATATTTTCATCATACAAATTTTAAAATAATTTTAATGAGAAATCTTTTCATCACATAAATTTTAAACCTTTTTGACTAAAAATTGTTGCTAATATAAGCCCAACTAATTAATGTCGATTAAATATCATCACAAATAAACTTACACTTATGGTCGATATTATTTCAATTTATTGTCATTGAAAATATTTTTCACAGTTAAATATTTTAATTTTTTGATAAAAATGTTGTGAATATTGTTGAAAATATTGCAATAAGTAAAAAATTAGCAATATAAATTATTTCTTTTTTTCTTAGATTAATCTATGTAAATATTGCGACAAAATTTTTTTAGCATTTTAATAGTTTTTAAAAAACATAATTAAATTTAATATTACATTGGAAAGATATCATATTAAAAGAGATTTAAAATAAAATATTATATTAAAGGATCAAGTAGAAGTCTGAATCAATCTAAAATCCATAAATAATTTCGAAATAAATGTTCAATTATCATTGTCATCTTCATTAGCCTCATCTTTACTTACTAGATTTATTTCATCATCATTAATAAAAGTACACTTAAAATATTAAGTCAATATTTAGTAAAAGAACTTGCTCCCCCCCAGACAAGTCAAACGAAAAGAGTATATCATTTGACCTTTGTTGAGATCATGTCCCTCTATTTAAGAAACTTTTCTTTACAAGCGTTGAATCAGTTTCATCATCTTCTTCAACACTTATAATATTAATAGTTATGGGATTTCCTTCAACAGTTATTGTGGCCAAGTCAGATCTATTCAATGATACCATATCATCATCCTCCTCGAAATTAGTTCTATGAAATGTAAAACCGAACTCTTCATTTTCTTAGCATGGCTGATCTACATCTTCATCAGGCAAATCATTCAAATCACGTGGTTTTATCGATTAGGCTCTTTAATGTCTTTTACATAATAAACTTGCTCAGCTTATGAAGCTAAAACATATGGTTCATTGGTGTTCAACATACATGTAATATTGATCATAGGAAACCTAAATTTGTCAACTTTATATCTAACTTTATGATACACATCCCACCAGTCAGCCTTAAATAAAGTAACACTATTTCCCCAGAATAATTAAATTGTATGATATTTGCTAATACACCAAAATAATCCAAGTTATTTGTATTCTCATCCCCTTTCACAAGAATGTCGCTATTTTATTATTTCAACTGCAAATCTCTGTCCTTTGTGTGTAAACATACAACCATTGATGAAGAAGCTTTTATAATGATAAACTTATATATCATGTCCGTGCGTTAGATGTAACAATTGATCATTAACCAAGTCACTTTCATCAGCATGTAATTGAATTATCTGGGAGGAGTAATAATCATTAAACATGTAATTTTAGACATAATTATATCGTAATAATAAAAGTTATAAGTTTGTATATATATATACTTATAAAATTTTTGAACCATTGATAAAATTCTTGCTAGTGTTTTCTATCCACATTTTAAGGATCCTTTCTCTTGAGTTTTTCTTTATGCATGCTTCATATTAAAAATAAATAAAATATGAATAAATATGTACATAATATCATATACCACAAAATAAATTACATAAATGAATAATTAAAAGTTAGATCACTTACTCGACATACTCTTGGATTTCTTGGCAATTCTCTAGCACATACATTGTAGCTTGAGCCCATTTAATTAAGCTTAACTCTTTATATTTTTTTCCAAGTAAAGGCTTACCAGTTCGTGAAAAAACTTTAATATCCAAATGCAACTAATCATCACTTCGTAGTTTCTTCCAACACGATTCAACTTAGTCTCAGTATGAAGTAAATACCTTGAGCAAAAGTGCATGCACTCTTATACAATATATGCTTCAGCAATGGATCCTTTTGAACGTACCTTATTTCTCATATACAATTTAAGTGTGTATAAATATCACTTTATGGGATACATCCATCGAAATTGTACTAGCCCAACAAGTTTAGCCTCGCTCACAAGATGAATTGTTAAATGTACCGTGATGCAAAAAATTGAGGGCAGAAATATCTTCTTTAACTTACAAAGTGTTAATATAATTGTTTTCTCAAGTCTCTCTAGATCATTCAAACACAAACACTCTTGCGCACAACTCTCGTAAATATGTACGTAACTTAATGAGAGCTTCACAAACCTCTTTATATAATAAACCACATATAAACAGTGGAAGATATCGATGTAAAAATACATGAAAATCTTGACATGTCATCTCATAAATCTTGCATTCATTGATACCATACATCTTGAAATGATGGATGAATAGCCATTTGGAACTTTTAGATCAATCAAAAATTGAAAAAATGCTTGTTTTTCATTTGTAGACATCATATAGCATGCAGGGTGAAATTCATACCTATCATTGCCTACAGGAGTTGTATGAAGCTCAGGACGAATACCCATAGATTCTAAATCAAACGAGTGTTGATAGTATCTTTTGTTTTCCCCTCAATGTCCAATAAAGTGCCAATTATGTTGTCACATATGGTTTTTTTCAAAAAGCATAACATCCAAATTATGTCGCAATTCAAGTGTTCTCCAGTATGAAAGCTCAAAGAAGATGCTTTTCTTTTCCAATTTCCAAGCAATGAAACATCTTCACGTTTTCTTTTCTTTGACATCTTATCAAATTTCACCTAATCAAAATAACAAAGTGAAAGTAAGAAATGCTAAGTAAAATGGAAATAGCATGCATAAATAATTAAAAAAAGAATTTAAACTTCACCTAAGAAAATTGATAATATTGTTTAAGAAAATCATTATCGGACATTCATTTTGGTGTTGTTCGCTTTTCTTTGATGCCACTAAATGCTTTAGTATTTTTTCTTCAAGAATGATTGATTGGTAAGAAACGACGATGACCAAGATAACATGTTTTACATCCATTGTGAAGCTTATAAGATGAAATATCCAAATTGAAAATAGGGCATGGTAATTTGTCTT
This sequence comes from Erythroxylum baracoense, assembly GCA_025629805.1. Classification (NCBI taxonomy): domain Eukaryota; kingdom Viridiplantae; phylum Streptophyta; class Magnoliopsida; order Malpighiales; family Erythroxylaceae; genus Erythroxylum; species Erythroxylum baracoense. The sequence continues at coordinate 11,942,392 of JAOTAY010000004.1, forward strand.
TAATGCTCCATCTTGATAAATTATAATAGGCTGGAAAATCATTTATAGTCCACAAAAGTGCTGTATATGTAACAGCCCGGACCACCCGTTCACAGATATTATCCGCCTTGGGCCTTGACTCAGCCAAGCCCTCACGATTTTGCTCTTCCCACCCTTGGGAAAACGTGTCTATAAGGGAGAGGTTTCCATAGCCTTATAAGGCTGACTTCGTTCCCCTCTCCAATTGATATGGGAATCTAACATTCCACCCCCTTGGAGATTCAGCATCCTCGCTAGCTCATAAGCTTGGATCCACCCCCTTGGAGGTCCAACGTTCTTGCTAGCCCATAGGCCTGGATCCGCCCCCTTGGAGGCCCAACGTCCTTACTGGCATACCGATCAGAGTACTAGCTATGATACCGTCTGTAACAGGCCAGACCACCCTGCTCATAGATATTGTTCACTTAAGGCCTTGGCCCAGCCAAGCCCTCACTGTTTTGCTCTTCCTACTTTTGGGAAAACGCATCTATAAGGGAGAGGTTTTTATAGCCTTATAAGGCCTACTTCATTCCCCTCTCTAATCGATATGAGAGTTTAACATTATAAAATGCCTAAGTGAACTTGGCTTAGGATTTAAGGATTTTAATGGTGTGCATTGGAAAGAGGCTTTCATGTTTATTTAAAGTAAACTTGAATTGTTGCTTGGATTGATGAGTATTGGCCTAATGTACTTGGATAAAAAACGCACTCAATTATGCTTTAAAATGTGTAAGTATTGGATCAAGGCATTAAATGCCTTGGAAAATGAAAAAAAAAGCTTATATGAATAATAAGGGTTAAGTTTTATACACTTATGTGATGATGTATAAATATGAGATATATGTTTGAGTAGTGAATATATTGGCTCAGGAGCTATGAATTAAGGAGCTTTTACAGAGGATTGTTGAAGTTAAAGCATTGTACACCTTCTTTTGAGGTGAGTTGGGGAAAACATATCTCTCAAATGGGATTAGGACAATCCAAGACATGCATAATGACTTGTATGTGAATTTTGAACGTAGGTAATGCATAATAGAATTGATTTTCAAATAAATGCTAGTATGCTTATGTATTTAATAAATGACCTTGTTTTGAATAACTCTTTGTATTTAGAGTGAAATCGATATTTTTATTTCATATTTTGAGAAATGATATTGTTTTCAACAAACCCACAATTGAAGTGAAAAGAACAATGTTTGATTTTCTGAAACTAAATTTTTGAATAACTCCGCACTTGGATTTCAAAAGATGACTGTCACTGCATGAAATAACATTTTGGAACTTACATATGCATAACCGAGTCATTTATGCTGCATGTATATGTTCTCTTTTATCTTAGAGCCATGGCAAGGTTCCATTTTATTTGTTAGACCGATAAATAAAGGCATGATACCTTATTTAATTTTTGTATTTAATATTTGCATATGATTTTTTGTGATTAGGGAGGAAACGATTGGCCAATCGTGTGTTGGGCATAACTGATTAAGTGATCCCTGTACCCTTGACGTTGGTACATAAAAGTCTAGTCCTTGTAACGACATCTTTCTACAGGGCTTGCAGGTGGTTGCACACGTAGAGGTCTGGTCACCAATGAGGTCATCGTTTAGGGTCATGATGCTCTTGTCGAACGTAGTCTAGACTCACCACAGATGAAAGTTGAGCTAACACTGAGATTCGTTGGGTGTGCACACTAGTTTGGCCGACTAGTGGTGACACACATAATTGTTTTGGCTTATTATGATATTTGGCTTCCTAAAGAGATTTGATTTTTATATGTGATGCTTTTCTGTTCATGTGTACTGGAACAGGAACCTATGTTCACTGAAAGAGTGATTAATAGGCTAGGCCTATGTGGTTCCTAACTAGTATGGCATGAGCTATAGACTAGGTTTATATGTTTTCTGTCATATGTATTCACTTCATAGGTGGTTATGTACATGCTAGATGTATAAAACTGTTCTTAGGTTATTTAAACCTTTTTGGTGTGTACCGGGTTCTATTTACGATATATGTTTCTTCTGCTCACTGAGTACATAGTGTACTCACTCCCTCCGCTTCCCAACAATACAGGTTAATTTGTGAGCTTGAAGCTCTGAGTGGTTCGTGCGGTCTTTTGACATATTCAGGTCATTACCGCACGTGGGTAGTCTCTATTTTGTTCTTTTGTTGTATAGTGGCTCATGATTATATTGATATGCTTTAAAAATTTTGTAAATTAACTATTGACTATATTATGGTTTGTAAATGACTTATATGGGAACCTTTTTATGCTGTCCAAATATTTTTTAAAAGATAATCAGTTAGCCTTACATAGTCGGGTTAAGGGTACTGTGAGTATTCTTAGCCTGGGTATACGGCGGTTGTCATGGGCCCGATGTGGTTTCGGGTTATGACAAGTCTTACGTTAAAAAAAAGGAAAGAGAATTCGTTTTGTGTGCAATGATTTGCAAGATAAACCACTAGATTCAAGACGACATTCGTTTAATGCAGCTATTATATGCTACATGGCAGCAACACTCCCATTGCCCTCTTCAATCTAAAAGGACATTGTTTTATTCTATTTTCCTTTTTTAAAAATTTTTTAGTGAATTTTTTTAATTCTAATATTTATACTAAAATTTAATAATATTTTTAATATATAAAAATTTTTAATATTTGAAAATTTGTATCATAGTTTACAAAGGGCTAAATCAAACAACAAGATAGATGATCGATACTCTGAATAATAGAATACTAGAAGTAGCCTAGGACTTTGTTAAAGATATAAAGATGAACAACTATTAATGATGCTCTTATCGAGCAAAACCTAGTAATCCCTCAGGAATTTTTGATATAGATGCAATTACATCGTTGGTAGGCTAGGTTGAGACTCTGATCAAGAATATAGATGGATTAACTATGGATCTTTAATTATTTCAAATGACGCAATGTGAGGTGTGCAAATTATGGGAACAAATCTCTTGTTCCACTTTCGCTATTCCAATCCATCTAATCCATATATTTATATGGGACCTATATTGTAGCATCTTTTTTCCATATTAAGGGTTAGAACCCTAAATTTCTGTAAATGGGAAATAGCAATGAGAGATTAAAAAAAAGCATTTCATACTCATGCATAAAATTAGTCTACACAGGTGAACTTTATTGTTTTGTACACACTATGATGACTGTTCATGCACTCATTTAACATTTTCCCGGTATAAATGATTTTAATGTGATTATGATTATTATGTCTTGAATTCCGGTTAATAAATGATAATTGGTGATATAGGAAATTATTTGTTAAATTGAGAGAATTCTGGAATTAAGGTAATTTGTGGACTAGCAAAAATGCCAAATAGCAGAACAATTAATAAATGGTAGTAGAAATAAATATCAAATGGCAGTAGATATTATTGATAAGTGACATTAGGATTTAATGATAAGTATCATAGAAAATTGGGAGACAACTGGATTAGAAATTGGAGACAAATGGACTGGTTAAGAAAGAGTACCCATTTGAAACCATAAGGTGGTGACATATGGCAAGTGACAAGTGTCACTTGCCACGCCACACACCCATCCACGATATTTTCTTTCATTTGAAAGACTATCTTGTGTCTTTCATTTTCATTTGATGCTTTCTTCTTCTCTCTTCATTTTCAATCTTCATCTTCTCCGTTTCTTCTTCTTCATTTCCACGATACCTTAAACTCTCACCATTGTGAACTTTGCCATCATTTTTTATTTATTTCTTCAAGATCATGTTGTCTTCTTCTTGAAGAAGAACCTAACCTAAGCTAGGGTTAAGTGATATTTTGAAGATCTTGAAGTTATACAAGTAAGTATCATATTGTTCTCCATGATTTGTTGAATGAAACATATTTTGATGATATTTAGAAGTAAAATGATCATAAAATGGTGAGGTATGTATGCTGAAACGTAAATGAGAAACTTGGATATGTTCTTGTCTTGTTTTTATATATATTATGATCAACATTTCATAAGATGATGTAGTGTTGATTTTGAGTTAAAAAGATCATTATAATGGTGTAGAAAAAAGTGCATAAAGTTTGATAGATGAATGGATGCTTTTATGTTATGTTTTCTTTGTATAGTAACATGGATTGCTTTAGGTGTTATAAAGATGAGTTAAAATGAGTTTGCAGTTAAAGAAAAGGCTAAAGCAGTGTCTTGAAATAAGGTGAATTAAAATGATAAGTTAAAGATGAAATGAAGGTGTTAATGAGGATGAACATGTGCAGAAAATTGATGATGAATGTGTATATATATATGTTCTATTTTTGGTGTTAATGATCAATCATAAAGTATAATTTGTTTGTGATTGATATTGAGCTGAAATAGAAGTAGAAATGAAGAGGAAATAATGAGGACATAAGCTAGAAACGATAGACTAAGCAAAAGAGATGAACTAAGACGAAAATGATGAAGTGTGCTGGAATATGTTAGATGGAGTGTTTTCATTGAATATGCATCTGTATTTCAGCCATATCTTGATCTATAGATATCAAAATGAGATGATTTTTAATTTAGATTAAACTAGAGACATATGGATACACTTTTCATGAGGTAATTGAATTTGAATTCTGTCCTTAAGGGTTTTAAAATTTAGCTTAAAGTTGAGTATTGGGTGTTGTTGTAGTTTTAGAATAGTATTTAGTATTTTGGGTATAACTCGCGGAATACTGAACCAAACTGCATTAAATATATGTCGTTAGAAACTTAAGACATATAGGAAAAAAAATTATAAGAAGGTGTTACCTAAATACCTCATTTTCTAGGTCATAATGGTCATACAATACTGATCTGAAAACCTGTCCTAAAAACAGGGTTGGAAGAGATGGAAAATTGGAAAAAACTACTGGGATTTTTCAGATGGAAGCATCCCACAATCATGGGAAATCATGGAAATAGGTCCACGATGGTGGGAATGTCAAATGAAGGTAGAAAGTTTCTGCCAATGAAACCCACGATTGTGGGAAGTTGTCCAAGATCGTGGGAATGGTTAATACACAAAATATGCTTCTTTTATGTGTGGTTTGGAACAACAAATGGTTAGGTAGTTTCATATGACGCATCTAGGCTTGAAAGAAGCTTGAATTGAACCTAGAATGATTCTTAAATAAGTAAGCGACATGTTTAGGGTGATGATTGAGGATATAATGTAAGAATGAATTATTATATATCAAGTGTTCAAATTTGGAATTTTAAGATGTTATGGGAATGAAAGTGAACCTATGATGCCTAAAGTGATTCAATTAAGATGAATGATGAGTATTAAGTAAAGAGGAATGATAAATTGGATGTTTTTTTATCTTAAAATGTTAAAATGACCTTGATGAATGATTAAATGATGAACTTAGAATGATCTTAAATAATTGAGGTGCTAACCTAAGTTCAAATTAAACATATGTGAGTTTTGACGTATGAATGATTGAATTGTGATGTTAGAATAGCCAAGATCCTTGAGCTATAAACCTAAGTGCAAGTTATACTTATATACAAATGAAATTGTTTGAATGATTGAGCTATGAGATTAAAGAAATATACTAATAATAGTCAAATTTAGCATGCATTATACATTACATATATACATGTGTATAATTGAATGTGTATGTGACTGGGCAATTAGTAATGTGTGTACAATGTGTGTGTTGCATGAAGTTGATATACAGGATTCAACATCTGCATTCAGACGTTCTGGATCATGGAAGCAAATGCTAACCTGGAACGTACTGTGAGTCCACCAAGATGGTCTCACTTTAATTTGTAGTTTTATTCTAAATTTCTGTATTGAATTACTACTGATATGATTATGATTGAGACCATTCCGGACATAAATAGTACGAGGAGTTTGATAAATGTGAAAACATAGGAAGTGCTTCATTGAATGTGAATGTGAATGAAATAAGTGATTATCAACTTTATTATTGAATGTTAGACATCGATCCGATGAAAAATGTGAATGTGAAAGTGAAATTGAACACAAGTGATTGATTAAATATATATGAATGTGATGCATTTCATTACATGAATGCTTGAACAAATAAAGGTTTTTGTAACCGGAGTAGCCACCGAAAAAGAGCTTAAAGCTCAGAAAGTGAAAAAGAGCTTAAAGCTCAGAATGTGGTAAGAGCCTCTGGCTCACTATATATAATGAGCCCTGTATCCCCAACAGATAAGGGACAGTTATTAATGAACCCGGTATCCATAATAGATACGGGACAGTTACAGGCACCCATCACAACAATAACAATTGGAAGTGGGTCTCATAAGCATTGCATATATAATTGATATGTATGTTTTAAATGATCAAAATGAACTATTTGACTGCTCCGAATGTGAAATGTGAAATGTGAAATAAGTGATCAAAGTGTTATGTGATGCTATATGATTATTGGTGAAATGATATGCATTATATGATGACATGAAGTGTATGTGAATTTGAAGTGTGAACTATTGTGTTATGTGACATGAGTGAGCGATCGATGATGGTAAGCTCACTGAGTTCTCAAAACTGTTATTTTTCAGGCTCAGAGGAGATACCCAATTAGACAAACTGGAATATAGCCACTGAAATCAAATAAGAGATAGAGATCGAGATCAGTTCACGTCTGCATATGTTTTCCATTATTTTTGTATTAAAGAATGTATTCTGCAAATATTGTACCGTGTGTATATGAATAATTCTGTTTGTAATGACTTTCCAAATTGGAAAGGTTTGTAAATGAGATTGATCAACGAGTATAATAACAATTGTAATTAGTAATGTTATCAATAAAATGAGCCATAAATGATTATTGGTTTTTATGAAATGTGTGCGATGAATGAAAAATTTGCAATGAGAACGATTGTATAACTGTTTTAGCATGCCACCCTTGTAGAGTATGCTCTCAAATATCGATAGTATGTTTGGGAATATGTTTTATAAGAGTGGGGTGCTACACATATAAATATGTGGATGAGATGGGTGGTTGGAACAACAAAACTAGAACAGGTGATTTCATTTGGCAAATTAGGGCATACATGCCAAGAATGTTAGGCAGTAAAGGTAATGATGGGGTTCGGGCATATGGATTATATAGGGAATGCTCCTAACTCCCAAAATAATCCATATAGTAATATATAAATTTCAAGATAAAGGAATCACCTAAATTTTTCTTGAGGGAATCAGGGGCAACAAAGGAACAATCCTCCACCAGTATTTTGGCAACAACCACCTCAAAAAAAGAAAAAAAATTATGGGTCCATATTTCATACATCCAAAGAAAATAATGTTACTTAATTTTCATTTTAAATCTTTCTTAGCACCTCTATAGTCCTTTCTTTTTGAGGAGCTACTTTTCAAGAATTTCTTGAATTTTATAATGATTAAAGCAAGATTTTCTTCATCAATTTTACTGGATGATATCTCTTCCTCTTCGCTTGATTCTTCTTTTGACACTTTGAATGCTAAAATCCTTTTCTTTGGAAATGATGTTTCCTTTTACATCTCTTGGAGCCTTATTTCCTATTTAAGGAGAGATTCAATATGCTCCTCTAATGGTAGAGTTATTAGGTCTTTAACTTCTTGTATAGTCGTCACTTTAGCTTCCCACATGTTCACTAGTGACCTAAGCATTTTCTTCACCATTTCAACATTGATGTAGGTCTTTCCAAGTCCATTGATAGCATTGATAATATGAATAAATCTAGTATACATACTCAATATGCTTTCATCATGTTTTATTTGGAAGAATTCATATTAGTGAGTTAGCATACTAACTTTGCTTTCCTTAACTTGATTTGTTCCTTCATGGGTAACTTCAAGTATATGCCAAAATTTGTGAGCCATTTCACATATAAAGACTCTATTGAATTCATTTCTTCCAAATAAACAAAACAAAATATGGATGGTTTTACTATTTAAGTAGATTAATCTTTTGTCTTGAGGATCCCATTCCTCTTTTAACTAGGGAACTTTTCTATCATCTATAATTTTAGTATGAATATATGGACTGTTTGAGACAATTTCCCATAAATATAAATTTTCAGCCATCAAGAAAAATTTCATTCTTTTTTCCAATAAAAATAACCGTTCTCATCAAAGAAAGGGGCTTTACTAATGTCTTGACCCTCTTGGTTAAAGGATGATGAAGATGCTACTAAGTATGCCATTATGATCTTTACTATATGATTTCCTTTTACACCACTTATTATTCCCTAATGGCATCCAAGATAGGGTTTGAATTAGGTGAATTTAAGATTTTAATTAAAGTATACTAACTTATAGAAAACTATATCTACATGATATTCTATATTTACACGTTATCACAAATGCGAGAGTGAAATAAAAGTAAATGAATTTAATTATGTCTGTCAATAATAAAATAAAAAGTAAGGGAAAAGAAACATGAATTGATTTATAGTGGTTCAAGAAATAATCCTTGCCTATATCCACTCTCCAGACTCATCTTAAATTTTAACTATAAATCTTCTTTCATGGAAAAGAATAACTTTTGTATAATCTTTGATTTTAGCAAAGAGAAACCTCATTTTCAATGTTTCTTCAAGGTAATGAGGAACCTCAAACCATTTTTAGATAAACCCAATACAATGATCAAAAACCCCAAAAATAACTTACAACTCAAACTTGCTTATTTGGATACTTTGAAAATCACAAAAATTCTCACACACTCAGAATGAGACAATGAATGCTTAAATAATAGAAAAATACTTAAAAATGTGTGTAAAGGACACTTAAATGCTTTTTGATATTAAAAATACTAAGGAAACACAGTTTATAATAATTTGGGACTCTAAATAGCTGTTAGAGCCAAGAATTAGCTGTTACAACAGCTATATGCAAGATACTGGTCGATTAGCATAACATACTAGTTGATCAATATGCATTAAAAGGTCCAGATTCACTAGTTTTTAGAACAATTGATGTTGAGCAATACAACAACTAATGTTACAACAAACTCTTGATACTTTAAATTTACTAATTTTAACCTATATTAATCAACCACTAACATATAGGCTGGCTAATCACCCTAAAATATGATTTTAACACTTTCAAATGCTCAATCTCAGTTTGATTAATGTCATTATGATGACAAGCACTTCACAAAAAGTTTCCCAAATATTATTTTAAAGATCAAAATTTATATTAAAAATAGCTTCAATGTCTCTTAATAAATGTAAAGACTCATGCAATGAAGTGAAATGAAATGTTTTTTCATGGTGAGCCTTTTAGACTATCAAAGACAATCAAGATGAGCTTACAATAAGTAATATATGAAATAACCTCAATGTATCTTGATCTTCTTCTTGACTTTGTCTTGATATTAAAGATTGCAAACATCATCTTTTCTTTCGTAATCCTTTGATATAGTAATATATTGTCCTCATATTCCTTCTTATGAACAACATTAAACTCATTAGTAGTAATTATGTTTGGTTATCATTGAAAGCTCTGGAATCTCCCGTGGTTCAATAAAAAGATTGTTCATATATTTTTAAAATGTGAAAACGTGATAGAGACATTTGAGACTAATACGCAGGATGGATAGTTGAATGGACATTGGCATGGAATAGGGATAGAGCTTATGAGGTTTTAAAAAGGGATATAGAAAGCACATAATCAAACTTATTAGGGACTAAACTTGTAGTTGTAGATCATGGAAACTTTATGGTTACTCGTTTAACCATATTATAAGTGTTATTCATCATTCTAAGCAAAAGGCTAAAGCATTTATTGACACTTACTATAAGAAAAATAGATCTCAACAAGTTTAATAGTATGTGTTATAGCTAGTGAGAGGAGATATATTTTGGGCACTCATAAATAATGAACAAATTCACTCCTTACAAAAAGGGTGATGTTAGAGCGACCTAAAAAAGTAAGAAAAATGATAAGAATAAACTAAAGAAGATGAAGAACCCTAACAAGATATCCCAAAAAGGTGAAACATAAAAATGAAGAAAAAATGGGAATACTAAGCAAAACAATAAAAGATGTGAGAAAGTAGTAGTAGTTATTGATAGTCAATAACTAGCCAATCTGAGTTTCAAATTTTAGTTTTTATTGTTAAAATTGTAGATAATTAATAACAAAGTATGTAATGTAACATTTTCATTACTTTCTGGAAAATATAACATATTCACTACTTATTTATATAGGTCTAATACTTAAGTGATGAAGGAGCTTCAATAACATCAAATGATATATCCTCAATTGTTATTACATATACTATTTACTATGTCTCATAAATATAATTAAATTGATAATGCATTGTTTATAGATTTGATAGACATATAACTAAAATATATAATTAGGTTTCAAATATTATACTAAGATAGCCTAGTAGCTCCACACACGCCATAAAAAGAAATTTTGGAGACGTTGATATAAGGATATTCAAATTGGCCTTCTAACTAAGAAGCCTAAGATTTAAATAGAATCCAAGCATTACAACTAGACAATTACAAGTTTAAGTCACCAAAAGAAAGGTAACCCATAGAAGAGTTGCTTAATTATCATAAGAACACTTTTCTAGTTGAGTATATAACAACCAAGCAACTTGTGACTATCATACACTATACTTTATATACTTGTTTTATGTTTTTTGGTGGGAAATTTAGTTGTAACTAAATGCTGTGATGACTAAGATCTCTATAGGTTCAAGTCTATTTTGTGTTTTATTTATAGGAAATATCAATTGTAAAGCCCCAAATTGTACCCTAGACATAATGTTATATGTTTATGTAAGTACATGAATGATAGGTTTTAAAATTGTGATATGATTGAGAATTCCATATGACTTAATTATGTTTTAATGA
>JAOTAY010000004.1:11953333-11968476 GCA_025629805.1 Erythroxylum baracoense
GAGGATGGATTGCATGATTCCATCAAGGAGCATCTGGCGGCATTTACTTTGTTGCAGCAAGTGACTTACCATCAGCTAGTACAGGCTATAATGAAAATTGAGAGGCAGGAAATGGTCAGGAGAGAAAGATGTCAATGGAGGGCTTTTGTTAGAGGAGGTCAGTCCTCGGTTAAACAAAGTCAGGAAGGTACTTCCTCTGCACCGAAAGTTGCTCAGAGATCTGTGACTCGGGGAAGGTGATAAAACTTTCCCACATCGGCTGTCTCTGATAAGGGTTCCTCTAGGGGTTAAGGTTATGGTGCCTCGAAGTGCCCTCATTGCTCTGTTCATCATTGGGGTGTCTGTTGGAGAGCTACATATGCATGTTTCCGCTGTGGCAGTACTAAGCATATGATAGCAAATTGTCCTCTGAGACAGTCTGAGATACCATAAGCTAGTAGAGAGGTCTCACATGCATCTGTTGGGAACAGAGGACGAGGTAGAGGTCGAGGAGGATATAATCAGAACAAGACTAATCCGAGTTCCCACTCAGAAACTATAAATCGACCAGCTGTGCCTTCTACTTCGGCTCGAGCTTATGTACTAGAAGCTCATGAGGATCGGGATGCACCAAATGTTATTGCTAGTATTGTTTCTCTCTTTAATTATGAAATGCATGCATTGATTAACCTTGGATCTACTCATTCGTATATTCGTGTTGGAGAAATGTTTGATATGGAGGTGCCTATAGATCAGTTAGAGTATGACATGCATGTGACCAATCCTCAGGGTAGTACTGTGTCGATTAATCAGGTGTATAGGAACTGCCCTATTATGATCCAAGGAAATAATCATGTAGCAGATCTGATCAGATTACCTTTTCATGAATTTGATTTGATTCTAGGTGTGGATTGGTTGTCTAAGCATTAGGCAGTAATTGACTGTAATACTAAGACTATTATGTTTAGGAGACCCGATCAGTCTGAGATAGTATTGCATGGCGTAAGCACTAGTTCTTTAACTAATATGGTATCTACTATACAAGCTCAGAAGCTTCTCAGGAAGGGATGTGAAGCATATCTAACTTTTGTAATTGAGTGTAAGAAGGAGGTTGGTAAATTCCTAGATATTTCGGTGGTGAATGAGTTTCCAAATGTGTTTCTAGAGGAATTGCCTGGACTCCCTCCTGAAAGGGATGTGGAGTTATCTATTGAAGTTATGCCTAGCACTGCTCCTATATCCAGAGCACCGTACAGAATGGCTCCTATTGAACTGAAGGAATTGAAGGTGCAGTTACAAGAGCTTCTGGATAAAGGGTTTATTCGACCCAGTGTGTCACCGTGGGGAGCACCGGTATTGTTTGTTAAGAAGAAGGATGGCACACTACGAACGTGCATCGATGATAGACAATTGAATAGAGTCACAGTGAAGAATAAATATTCGTTGCCAAGGATTGAAGACTTATTTGATTAGTTGAAAAATGCAGGAGTGTTTTCAAAGATAGATATGCGATCGGAGTATTATCAGCTTCGGGTAAAGGATGTGGATGTACCGAAGACTTCATTTAGGACCCGTTATGGACATTATGAATTCTTAGTAATGGCATTCAGATTAACTAATGCTCCAGCAGCATTTATGGATATGATGAATAGAGTGTTCAGGCCTTATTTGGATCAGTTTGTTGTGGTCTTTATAGGTGATATCTTGGTTTATTCTAAAAATGAACAGGACCATAATGAACATCTCCGAATTGTATTACAGACTCTATGGGAAAAATAGTTGTATACTAAGCTAAGTAAGTATGATTTCTAGCTTAAGGAGATATCATTTCTAGGGCATGTTGTCTCTTCTAAGGGAATTATAGTTGATCCTTGTAAGATAGAAGCGATTGTTAATTGGAAGCCACCACGAAATGTGACTGAAGTGAGAAGTTTTCTGGGTCTAGCTAGTTATTACCGTCGGTTTGTTAAGGGGGTTCTCAGTGATAGCATCCCCTTTAACTAAACTATTAAGGAAAGGACTGAAGTACGAATGGTCTAATAGATGTCAGAGTAGTTTTGACCAACTGAAAAGTATGCTTATTGAGGCTCCTGTATTGGTCCAACCTATTTTCGGTAAGGAGTATGTTTTGTTTAGTGATGCATCTAGAACTGGATTGGGTTATGTTTTGATGCAGGAAGGAAAGGTAATTGCTTATACCTCTAGGCAACTAAAAACTCATGAACAGAATTATCTTACTCATGATCTGGAACTTGCAGCAATAGTGTTTGCCTTAAAAATCTAGCAGCACTACCTGTAAGGTGAAAAGTGTAGAATTTTCATAGATCATAAGAGTCTGAAGTAATTGCTTACCCAGAAAGAACTCAATATGAGATAACGGAGTTGGTTGGAACTGTTCAAGGACAATGATTGTATTGTGGGTTATCATTCGGGTAAGGCTAATATTGTGGCAATGCCTTAAGTCGAAAGACCATTTCAGCATTATCACTTAAGTAGAGTGAATGGGAATTTGTATCTGATGGAGCTTTAATAGCTCAGTTGAAAACAAGGCCTATCTTAAGACAAGAAATTTGTGATACTCAGAGAGCTAATGATAAGTTACAACAACTTATCTTAGTTACTCAGGAAGGTAATTAGTCTGATTTTTCTGTAAAAGGAGATAGTGAATTGTATTTTAAAGATCAGTTATGTGTGCCAGCTAATGATAAACTGAAGAAAAAGTTATTATTTGAGGCTTATAATACAATCTTTACTATGCATCCTGGGGAAACGAGATGTATCAGGATCTGAAGCAGTATTACTGGTGGTCAGGTATGAAACGAGATATTGTGGATTATAAGTTTACCAAATCCGCTCATTTTCTGCTTGTTCATCCTGATTATTCTTTGGAGAGACTCACAGATTTATATGTGAATGAGATAGTGAGATTACATGGAGTACCATTGTCGATTATTTCTGATCGTGAAGCTCGATTTACTTCGAGATTCTGGAAAAATTTACATAAAGCATTGGGCACTCAATTTAAGTTTAGTACTGCTTTCCATCCTTAAACAGACGGACAATCTAAACGAGATATACAGATATTGGAAGATATATTGCGGGGTTGTATGTTAGAGTTTCCCGAGAGTTGGGATAATTATTTGACTCTGATGGAGTTTGCTTACAACAACAGTTATCAGACGAGCATTGGCATGGCGCCTTATGAAGTGTTGTATGGTAGGAAGTGTAGAACTCCTATATGTTGGACTGAATTGAATGAAAACAAGATTATTGGGCCTGAAATTGTGAAAGATACTGAAGAAAAAGTTCAAGTTATCCAACAAAGATTGAAAGCTGTCAATGATAGACAAAAGTACTATGCTGACCTAAAAAGGAGAGATATTGAGTATTAGGTGGGCGATAAGGTGTTCTTGAAAGTGTCACCATGGAGGAATGTACTTCGATTTGGTAAGAAGGGTAAACTTAGTCTGCGATACATTGGCCCTTACGAAATTCTTAAAAGAGTTGGACCAGTAGCTTATTAGTTGGTTCTTCCTGAAGAATTAGCCAAGCTACATGATGTGTTCCATGTTTCTATGCTAAGAAAATATCAGTCTAATGTGACATATAAAATTCCAGTGCAAGAAATTCAGGTACAACCAGATTTGTCTTATGAAGAAGGGCCTGTTTCTATATTAGCCAGAGAAGTCAGACAATTTAGGAACAAGCAAATACCGTTGGTGAAAGTACTCTAGCAACATCATAGACTCGAGGAAGCAACATGGGAACCAGAAGAGACCATAAGGGCTCAGTATCCTCAACTATTTTGATCAGGTATGAATTTCGAGGACGAAATTCTTTTAAAGGGAAAAGATTTGTAAGGCCCCAAAATATGCCCTAGTTGAAATGATACATGTTCGTGAAAGTATATGTGAGATAGAAGTTAAAAATTATGCTATGATTTGAATGTGAAAGGCATATGACTTAAATTATGGTTTAATAAAACATACTTAGAGAATTGGAATTTATTTGTCAATTAATCTTGGGCCCGGGTTATGGAATTTATGTCATGGATGCTTTACATAAAGTTTGGGTGAAGATTTAGAGAAAAAAAGGCTTGAAAGTACTTAAAAACTCAAGGTTAAAGTGATTTTTGCAATACCAGTATGTTACCCTCGTGCATAAGCATGAGGGTGACATCTAAAGGGTGACAAGTTTGTCACCCTCGTGCACAAGCACGAGGGTGACATCCAGTGTGACTTCTAATGTGATACTCAACTTTATAAGTGTCATATCTTTTGATTCTGATGTCCAAAAATTACAAACTTTATACCTTTAGAAAGCTAAAAGGATAAGCTACAACTTTTATGAAGACCACTTTACCAAATTCGGCCTAAATCAATATAGTTTATGGTTTATATGTGGTTAATTGCTTGGTGACATCTAAGTGTGACACTTAAACTTGTAAGTGTCATATCTTTTGATTTTGATGTCCAAAAATTACAAACTTTATACCATTATAAAACTAAGAGGATAACTACAACTTTTATAAAGACAAATTTGTTAAATTCAGCTTAAATCAATACAGGTTATTGATGGTTTATACGTGGACTAATTACTTGGTGATGATTTTGTGTAATTGATGACTGTATAAGGTTAATTGAGAAATAGATAGGTTAATTATGCATAATTAATTAAGATAATAATGTAAAGGATGTATGGTATACAATATTTAATTTCTTGTTGTGATCATAAATGAATGAGTTCCAAAGGCTTATGTATTATGAATTGAATATGGATGTATGTGAATTGGGAATTTCTGCGATAATATTGTGATAATTCCGGATAATCAGTTATCTGAAGAGTTTCATAGTTGGGATTGTGTTGGAAGTGCTACCTATTTGTGTGATGATACCTAACCGTTGATGACTCAATATCTCTATTGATGCATTATTGCACATACTTGTAATTGTATAATATTTTAGTTTGTTTGAAAAACAATGATTATGTCAAGTTGAACAAAATGGAGTAAAGTAGTATATGTTGCAATATGTTCCTCATATGAGAATTCTGAAATGAACCTGTTTTATTTTAAAACTGTCGAGTCCTAGTCGTGGTTAAATAGGTATGCCTAGAAGGGTCTGCAGTTGCTCCTGTGACACTTTTGTGTCTCCTGTTACTGGCACTTCGGTGTCTCCTGTTATTGACACTTTGGTGTCTCTGGTTATTAAGACTTAAGTCTCTCTTGTTCTGTGATACCGATCACAACATCTCCTGTATTAGTCCCATTACCCACTTTTGTATAAAGGATTAATGGACTAACTTGTTTTGTATTTTGTTATATGCTCAGTTTTGATATAAATAAGTTTTGATCTGAAACATCTAATAATATTCAATTTTGAAATCGATGAGTTTTGCACTGAAGCAAAAGTGTAACCTGTTATGATATGTTCTGCCTTGTTATGAGATTCATGATATTTTGGTTCAGTTTGGAAATGGATAAGTAAACAGATTTTTGAATATGTGAATGTTTGGATGACTGTTTAAAACACTTGTCAACTTATATCCTGTTTAGTTTATTTTCCTCACTAAGCTATATGCTTAGCTCAGTGGATTTGCCCCGTGTAGGTTTAGATAGAAGGGTATAAAGACTAGGACAAGGACAACCGTAGTGGCCAAAGAAGATTGAGTTTTGTTTTGACAAAATGTATATTTGAGTTTATTTTTGAGTTGTTTCTAATAATTGAAACAGTTTGACTGTGTTGGAAGGTTTGTAATAGCTATAATACAGGATGGATTGGGTTTTAAGACATGTTTGTGATAAGTTCAATGTGTATAATGAATTTTGTTTGTAATCCATCGTGTAATGCAATACAATGTATGTTTGCCCGATTTGATTTTTAAGGAATATTTCAAATGCTTTGGTTTATTTGTCCTGTTTTGTACGGCATCCATATATTCTTCTAGTGGGTATGTGGGTGTTACATCAATATTGTAATTGAATGAATACACTGATGTTTCTGTTGCTAGTGCAAATGAATGTATAAATTGATGTTATGTTCATATAATAATTTTATGCTTGATACAGTGATGGTTTCATTTTCTATAAATGTTATAATTGATATAAGAGGGTCAAAACTTGGACTATATGGTCCATCATGGCATATAGATTAGTTCTAAGACTTTTGAGTTATAATTATAACCACCATATCATATTGAAGTTATAGACATCTTGAGTTATTACCCAAAAAAAGAGAAACAAATCAAATTTGAATATAAATAGCTTAAAAAACACCTTCAAACCAAGAAAATTGAAAGTAACTTCTATAACATCATTTACTAAAATTTGTTCCCTAATGTTTAATTCTTTTGTCTCTTCAACAACAAAGCAATGTCAACCTTTATGTCCTTCACTCCATCATTAATCTCATTACTTTTATTTAAAATGAAAAATAGTTTATTGTATTATGCTCTATATGATATTTCAATTCCCTTTGTTTCACCCTCCTTGCTTAACTTACAAGGAAATGAACCCATACCAAATAATGATATAAACAAATTCAATTCGTATATAAAATTTGGAAAAAGTAACAAATTACCCACTATCATTTCTTAAAAAGTCCAAGTTAGTCTCTACAGTTATCTATGTATCACACTGCACCTTAACATTTTTAAAATGACACTGATAACACCTTAAATCCTAACACAATTAAGTTTTTTGCAATTTCTAGTATATGGGTGATTAATTTAGCATTTGTGATGTCACAACTATGCAATTTAGACATACTAGATGCTGATGCAATCTTAAAAATAATTTCTTTAAATATTGATTAAATGTGTGGATTTTACCTTAACATTTTATAAAATGTCTAAATAAGCCCCTAAGATTATCTCTATTACCACCTATTCATAGTGCAATAAGTAATATTTTAGTAATATTAGGGTACTAAGTAATACCAAAAATAGTAATAGGGGCTTATATAGACCTTTTATAAAATGCTGAGGTGCAAACCAATCCTTTTGCCATAATTCCTTTATTCTTTCTTATTGATTTCATTTTCCTCCTTTTTCTTCCTTGTTGATTTCATCAACCTAAAGTTGTAAACTCCATTATTGTTCTGTTTGGTAAGACCAATGATAGATTTCTTCTTAAAGGGTTTGTAAGGCGAAGTTAAGTGATAAAAGGTAAGTTTCATAAAACATCATTAAGAAAAGTCAAACTAAGTGACACATGAGTGATTTGTAACCTAAATCGTGAATTTAAACACATAAGGGAGTGTATGTGAAAAAAGACTATTTTTATTACTAACATTTCCTTAATAGGTTTCAATATGAATAGTGACAGAGAAAATGCAAAAATTAATCTCAAGATGTTTAGAAAGGCTATCAAAGACCATTTCAAGGTTCTAAAGATGAGGTTAGATAATTTAGAGTCCCTATGATTTTTTTAATTGAGCATTTAACCTATAATAACATTTAACACAAATTTAAAAATCTTTTAAATAAAAAAGCATATAGAAACTTAGTTATGATATGTTTAAAAGTGCAATTGAATACTTTATTTTCAATAATTTTAAAATAAAATATTATTTTCTACTATATTTGAAACTTCCCATAGTAATTATAACTTGGGAGGACAAAAAAGTGGTCATAATAGTACTTAATTCTCAATTCTCTATGAAAATGGGTAGTACACAAGGAAATGAGATAGTAGATTCTAAAGTACACAACATTTAGGATTTTTTTTCAATTTAATAGCCAAGCTTTTAAAATTTTCAACTAAATATCAAAGTTTTTTATAATCGTAATAACTCAGTTCAAAATATTAGTTTTGATAGGATTTTGTTGATTTGGCTAACATAATCTTTTTTATTAATGACATGTAGGCATCCACGCGGAAAATTTATGGCCAACTAAGCATATCCATTACCCATACCTAATAACCTCAATGCCCATAATCCAATAACCTAAATACCTATACCCATAACCCAAATAAATATAACCTAATGGGCATATATGTAATAATGAAATAGTTGGATGTCTCCTCGTGTAGGTGAAAGATGCCATAAAGCCCATGCTAAAGGAAGCAACTTTTCATCTTATAAATGACGAGATGGTGGTTGATGGGAATCTAAAGCTCAACTTGGCTTCTTTCATAACTACTTTTATAGAACCAGAGTGCAATAATCTCATTATGACTTCGTTTAACTATAACTACATTAGCATGGATTAGAACCCTATTAGGCAACTCTAAAATTTTTACAAGCATTGACACACTGTTGATATAAACTTATGAAATGTTAGTCAAGAATCTAGTTAAATTATCCTCAACATGATGGGTTATGTAGGTTTATTGGAAGAAGTTTGCGAAATACTTTGAGTTGAGCTGAAAAAGGTGAAATTGACTGAGGACTATTATGCAATGAACCTAGTGAAAGTAGTTGAAATGGTAGATGAGAACATAATATGTGTCACTACGATTCTCATATTAACTTTTAATGGAGAGTTCAAGGATGTGAAATTTCTTAATGAATTGCTCATAAAAAATAATATGAAGATTAGTTAGGATGCCTCAATTCACATTGATGTTGCAAATGGTCGATGTTTTTATGGTTTACTAGGTCATAGGTATTTGGGTTATAGGTATGAATATGTGTCATTGGTATAGGTTATGGGCACGCTTAATTAGCCAGTAAGTTTCCACCTGAAAGCTTACATGTCATAAGCAAAAATGATTCTGTTAGCCTAATTAGCAAAATATTAATAGAATTAACATTTTGATCTAATTTATTAAGATTATAAAAGGTTGGGTACTTATTTGAAAATTTTGAAAGCTTGAGCACTTAATTGGAAAAAATATCAAAAGGTTTAGCACTTTATAATATGTTATCTCAAAAGAAATTAAGGATTATAACATTTTTCACAATTCTTGACCGCAGAATTGAAATACCTTTTTTTCGTAGCCAAATTCCTTAGGATTGTAGTTAATGATCTTTGGTTCAAGAAAATAACAACTTAAGGTATAATTGAAATAAAAAATCAAAATTTTGATGTTCTTTATTGTAACACTTTTTAGAATTTGATGATGTTAATCATTAATAATCCACACAATCATTATTATAGTCATGATCATCATGATATTACTCTGAATAATAATGGCATTAAGTTAAGTTGGGTTTGACCCAAGGCTCAAAAATTTTTATAAGGGTTCAAGCTTGGCTGATCGTGCTCCAGCTTAATCTGCGAGCCTCGAGCTCTAGCGTCAACCAACCTCGATTATTTTTTAATTTAAATTTTAAAAAAATGTTGTTTTACTCAAAATAACGTTGTTTTATACTTGAGATATTTGTAAACTAGGCAACCTAAGCCCAAACTCAATTCTGAGATGAAGTTTGAAAATTAAAAAAATTTAAACTCAACCTAAAATCCAATCAACTTGAGCTGAACTTGTTGATTTAGGTGGATCTAGGCCCGTACAAAAATACGATCCATAATTAACCATTTCATTTGATAGCGAGAACATAAATGAATCAAAATTGAATTTGTAACACTAAAAAGTAATTTACTAGAAATAGAGAGAAGAGATAGAAAAAATAGTTAGTCGTAAAAAGAAAATACCGCCAACAACGAAAGAGAAAAAGAGCTATGAAATCCCCAAAACATGAATCTCCAAAATATACTTTTAATTTGTGGTTTTAAAATTTAAGGCTTCAAAAACCATAAATCTTTAAAACACTTAAATTTTCATTATTTAGAGTCTACTTAAGCTGCATAAATGACTAACATAAGATCTTTAAATTTAAAAGAAATTACTAACTCAACTACATTAATAAAACTTTGGAAAAAAATTAAAATTTCATTAAGTTGAAGATCATATTATACACTTTTTAAAAGCTAAGATTTTTTTTATTGACTGAAAAATATTAAAATTAAAATTTAGTCCAAATATTAAAAGTTAAAATAAAGATTCCATTCATGAATTTGAGATTATTGCACCTAATAAGTGTTAAGTCTTTTCTCTTATTTAAGATTCAAGTAGCAGTCTTTTACCTCGTTTCAATGATATAAATACCATATCAATATAATACCAAATTTGGTTCTGATATGATACAACACCGGTACTGATTAATATCAAATACCATTTTGGGTCATTTTTAAAATTATAAAATAGTTCCTGAATCTTTTAAAGTTGCAAAATAATTCTTTAATATATTATTCCATATAATTTTTAATTAATCATTATATAATTTCTTAGAACTACTTTATTAACACTTTTTTAATCATAAAAACATGTATATAACCAAAAGTACATAATTTCAGTAAATTTTAATTAATTCAAATTGTAATTAGTGAAATGTTAAGTTTAATTATGAACAATTTAATTTTCACTTACATGTTCTAATTATATTTATAAACTAAACAATAATCTTAATGATAGAATTTCATAATTATTACTTAAATTTTTTATAGTAAGTTTATATTGTTATTATAATCAAATGCATACTAATATAAGAATCTAAATCATATAAATAAAAATATATTCATCAATAGAAAAATTGCAATTGAATTGAAAATGATAATAGAGTCATTAAAGAAAAAAGAATTTTTGATTGTAATAATTCTTCATTTGACAACAAAAAATAACGTTACAATAATTATAATTTTATTTTTTAAAAATGATTTTGTCGTATTAATCACATTTCATACATTAATTAATTATCAATGAGAATCCTAATTTGTATTAAATTTCATAATAATTTTTAATAGTTTAATTTTTAAAATATGAAATTTGTTTTCTATTCACAAACCTTTTTTAAAAATATAAAAAATTAATTAATGATAAAAAGAAATCCATAAACATAAAATCCACCTATAAAATTAGCCTATAACACTAAAGTTTAAGACTATATATACTCTATTGAAAATGACATGTTACCTAAGCCATTTTTTTTCCCATCCACGCTTTAATCACTTGAACTATGTAAGTGTTTCTATTTGTGCTCTGACTATGGTGCTCCATTTGAAACACATACTCCAACTTCTTTGAATTCACTAAGATTGTGTTCCAACTACAATAACATATGGAGCGTACCAACCACTCCAACTTCAATTCTATGAAGTTGTAGTCAACCTTATTTATTTTGCTTGGGATAAGCAACAATGGCAGCATAGAGGTGAAGTAGCAACAGTGACTGGTGGAGTTAGGATCTAAGCAACAACATAAGGAAAAGAGAAAAAAAAGAATACTAATTTGTATTGATAAGAATTGAGAAACAAGGGCACCTCTGCAATCCCTCCCAAGCCTAATCTGAAATACATATATTAAAAAAATGCCTCTTTAATAGATTTCTAGCTCTTTACATGTCTAATATTCCCCACAAGTAACAACCTGCTACATAGGTGTCAAAATTAGTTATTGGTCACATATGTGCTGCCCTTCTTCCTACAATTATAAACCAACAGAGGGCGGTTAGGTGGTCCCTCCTACAAGCTGACAAAATTACTAACATCCACAACATTCTCTTGGCCTACGCCTGAATTATCACTAACAATTCCCACCTCCTGAGAACAAACCTTGTCCACAACGTTAGAATCTGGAAATTGACCTCAAAAGTCAGAGCAAATGACCTATGATGCCTCATCCTTATGTCTCCCAGCCCACTTAATTAGTAAAAGGTGACAAGGCAGTAAGTTATCTCCCAACAGTTGTACTTCTAAAATTTCTTCTGGAAAATATTCGGCCTCCTAAACTAATGGATTACATGGCAAGCCTGCTTCCACCAGATGATTACCAACAACTTGCTTAAGTTGTGAAATATGTAGAATAATTAAGATAGAACATCATCACATATATCATGTTAAACAGGATCTTTGCATATGCATACAAAACAAATAATCACGTACTTGGATTATTGTTATAATTCCACTGGTTAAAGAACATTTTACTACAAACAATCTTTTTATACTTCTTCTTCGTGAGAAAAGCAATCGTTCAGAAGAGAGTCCTGTTCTTTGGTTTTAAAATTCCAAAACCTTAACTACCTTTGGTAGTTATTTAAAGAACATTGACCATAATACCCCTCATGGGTGTATGTGATTCATTATCTCCCACTCACACATGATGGGTTTTAATCTAATTAAAAAAACTCTGCAGTGCTCATACTTGTTCAATAATCGGTGTGACCAGCATATGACGAGAGCACATTGCCATATATCTGTTAGGAAAATACGACATCTCGATTAACAAATTGATCCTAGGACTTATGTATCCTTGAGTAGACATTGTATGCTATACCCTAGGTCATATCTCGCATTTGCACTTTCCTTTAATCTTATTTAGTTTCTTGTGTTATGACTATATTCAAGTTCTCTACTAAAGAGACGATGGCCATTTATGAATACTTTTCATGCGAGTCAATGATCTAAATAAATGAACTTCCTCTATTCTCAATTCTCTTTTGAATTAAATTTAATTTGCTTTCCTAGAATTATTCCATAGGATCGCACCTTATATGATCTTTTAGCAATAACCTAAAGTAGCAAACCTTAAATTCAATTCTCAAGAATGAGACAAGAGTCATAAGGGTATATGATGAGGTTCTTCTTAACCTTAAGGGTCTCACACAATGTAAGATGAGATTTGGCGACTTACATTAATCCCTTTTGTGGTCAGTTTTTGCACACATGGTACGAGTCATATGCTACGGTATTTACCTACTTCGTTTAACTTGAACATCTTTCATTCAAGAAATACTATACAGATGATAGTTCAAACATACTTAATGTTTAACTTGAGTTCACTTATCTACTCAAAACCTGTTCAGAACTCACTTCCGACTACATAAGACAGAGATAGTGATCATTAAATCACTTTGAACCAATTTCGTTGTGACATTTATGGTTTAAGTTTTTCGCTTTCAATTATCACCTAGATAATAAACTTTAAACATGTCTCATCTCTAGCGATCTTAAACACTAGAGATGATTTCCTGTGTAAGAGGGTCAATCTCTAATATGTCTCATATACTTGTGATTCATCCCAAAATATATTTGTGCAAAACATATATATTCATGAATCAAATGATACGCAATGTATAATCGTCATCATACATTATATCCAAAATATGACATTATTATCAGTGAACATACATAGAGAAATGTTTATCAGTACATGTCAACATCTACATAGTCCTAGTGACTTTACATACCCAATGAATACATCTCTAGAAATTGGCTTTGTCATTGGGTCTACGATCATATCTTGTGTAGATATATATTTTATGTTCACTTCTCTTCGTGCAACTATATCTTTCACATAATTATACTTGGTACCTATGTGATTTGTCTTATAATGAAATTTGGGGTCTTTAGTATAAGCGATTGTAGCTTTACTATCATAATTAATGATCTCTGGATCAATTTCACTTTTAGTGACTCCCGATGCATTAAGAATCGATGAAGCCACACAACTTCTTGTACGGTAGTTGAGAATGCTATAAATTTAGCTTCCATTGTGGATAATGCTAAGCAAGATTGTTTCTTACTTTTCCATGATATTGCTCCATGGTTTAGTAAGAATACATACCTTGAGGTAGATTTTCTTTCATCTAAATCTCCTGCCCAGTCTGCATCGGTATACCCTTATATACGTAGATCATTGCCTTGATAACATAATGCATAGTCCACATTTCCTTTTAGATACCTCAATATTCTCTTTACTGCTTTCTAATGTGCTTGGCCTGGATTTGATTGATATCTACTCACCATTCCAATAGTGTAACAAATATCTGGCGTTGTACACATCATTGCGTACATTAGACTTCCAACTGCACTGGTATAAGGAACATTCTTCATTTATTCCCATTCTTGTGGCGCTGACGGGCAATTTCTTTAAGGCCTTTACCTTTAGCAATAGGATTATCAATTGCTTTGGAATCTTGCATACGGAATCGTTCAAGAATTCTTTGAATGGACATCGCTTGTGAAAGCGATAACAATCTCTTCGAACGATCTCTTGAAATCTTGACTCCAAGAATGTATGCCACTTCACCCATGTCTTTCATTTCAAATTTAGATGATAACCAATCTTTGATTTGCTTAAGGAACACACAGTCATTACAAGCAATCAATATATCATCCACGTATAAAGATAAAATCGTGAATTTATCTTTGGATCTCTTAACATACACACAATGGTCTTCATCGATCATTTGAAAATCATACGAAATGAGTACATTATGAAAACAAATGTACCATTGTCTTGAAGACTGCTTCAGGCCATTAATCGATTTTAATAACGGACAAACCTGATTTTCTTGACCTGCCTTAATGAAACATTCAGGTTGTTCCATATAGATTTCTTCTTCTAATTCTCTATTGAGAAAAGCAGTTTTTACATCCATTTGATGTAATTCAAGATCCATACTACCTACTATAGCCAGAATAAGACAAATTGAAGCAAACTTCACAACAGATGAAAAAGTTTCCTCATAATCAATTCCCTCCTGTTGTGTATATCCTTTTGCTACAAGGCATGCCTTGTATCATTCGATACTACCATAAGCCTTTCACTTTATTTTGAGAACCCACTTGTTCCTAATTGCTTTGCGCCCTTTAGGAAGGTCAACCAAGTATCATACTTGATTGAAGCTTAAAGAAGCCATTTCTTCTTTTATTGCTTTCATCCATTCTTCTTTAGCAGGGCCAGTAAGAGCCTTATTTACATTCCTTGGCTCTTCTTCCTTTTGCGGAACAATCATATTAATTTCTCTTTCAATCTCAAAATGATGTCGGGGAATTATCCCTCGATTACTTCATCTTAAACGAGGTTCATCATAAACAAATTCATGATTGATCTGATTGCTCCCACTTGGATCAGTCATTATAGACAACCTATCTGTAGAATTGCTCTCACTTGGTTGAAGTTCCTCATCTTAATTCTTCATAATAGAATCATTCTGATCAAGCGACTCATATAACAATAGGTCTTTACCTATTTCACCTTGCTTGAGAAAATCATTCTATAAGAATGTTACATCTCGTCATTCAAATTCAGCTACACCTCCATTACCTTGTTCACTAATGAACACGTATCCTTTTGAGTGCTCTGAGTATCTAATAAAAATACTTTTTCTCCCTCTTGGGCCTAATTTCCTATGTTTGTGAGAGAGATCATGAACATAGGC
>JAOTAY010000004.1:11968576-11984147 GCA_025629805.1 Erythroxylum baracoense
GTGATCTTCCAAAAATGCCCTTATATCACCTTACAACATTAATACTTTAATTCCATCAATCCATGAAATAAATCCTCTCAAACTTGACATAATAATTAAACTCCAAATAAAATGATTTATCTAACAAGACCACAAAAATTATTCAAATCATGCTTAATAAAATCAATAAAACAATTTGGGGCCCAACAATACGGTTGTTGGCACCTGAAACACAAGCCCCATGCCCTAAAGTCACGAAACTCAGCTTGAGAAAGTCGATGAACGCTGCCTTGGTTTACTGGTTTGGCATTGATGGCTCGATTTCCAGTCCCAGGAGCATTAGTTTGTAGGCCAGCAACTTTATTATTTGGCCCAACAACTCTTAAGTTTGTGGCCACCATCGAAGTAATTATTTGGCCTACCAAATACCCAACATTGGACCCTGACGTAAGAAGGCCTGCTATGGTTCCAGCCTTATTACCCAGCCCGAGCCATCCTTTCTTCCCTCAGCCCAACCTATTCTTCTTCTTCCCTGCAAATCGATCTCATGCTCCACTTCCCTCGCCAAATTCATCCTTTTGTAGAGATCAGATACTTCATGCGTTCTTATTCTAGCTCTGATTTCCTCCTTCAACCCATTCAAAAACTGCCCTGTACAAGCTTCTTCTGGCATCCCTTCGATCTGTGCAGACTTTGCGACAAAGTTACAAATGTATTCATCCACCGAATTGTCTTGTTTAGTGGTAGCCAACATCTCATATGGGTTTGATGCCAAGGCTACTCCAAAACAAGCCAAAACCTCTCGACGAACGTCTTTCCAACTAAGAAGTGGCTTCTTTCGATGCAACCACATCATCCAGGGCAACACATGCCCCTCCATACAAATAAGGGACAATGTCACCTTCATATCCTTAGGGTTCCGTTGAATCTGAAAATACTACTCGGCTCTACTCACCCAACTCAGTGGGTCATTGCCATTGAAATTTGGGAGTTCAATCTTTTTTGCTGATATCTAAACATCTTCAAGTGCAATCATCTTGGTGACTGCCTTGCCTGTCACTGGCGTCGCTAAAAATGACGGAGAAGCAACTCTACGGAGAAGTACCATCGATGGACGACAACAAGAAAGACACGGATGACTAAATGGCTAGAGATAGTGAGCGCTTCGAGAAATTGAGAGAAACCTGAATAGGGGGTAAGGCAGAATTGGAAAGAGTCACTGACAGTTAAGGTTAAGAATTTTTTTCAATCTTACAATTTAATCCTATATTTTATCAATATTCAATTAATATTAAGAATATCGGCCAATATATACCGGTACTGAAAATTGATACGATAATTTTGTCTTAGCACCATTTTCTGGCAGGTGTGTGAAGTACAAAACACAACATCGTTGGTTCGTATAGCTATGTGACGTGTATTTGGCCCAAAAAATTCTCATAATCACATTCTCCTAGATTTGGCAAGACGATACATGCACCTTCACCGTACCACTACCTTCTGCATTTGATTTAGCAATTGCACTTATTCCAATTTCAAATAGCACAACCAACAAGTTCAGTATTTGATTGCAAGCAGTGGAGATCTAATCATACTCCAATTCATCAGGTGTGACTGGCCGTTTAAGGGGAATAATGGATTTCTTCTCCACATCCCGAGACAAAGCTTTCCTCATATCTGATAACAGAATTTGATCTATTGTTAGGCACTGTTAATTTAAATGGGAAGGACAGGGGTAAACATTGACCAGATTTAAGACTCACCTAATCCATCTTCCTCTCCCGAGTAATAGCGCAACACTCTTCTATAAATCACATAACCAAGCTGAGAAGAAAAAAGGAAATACCATATAAGGTAACTTGTCCCAGTGAAAGGACTACGCTAGCTGCCAAGAAACTAAAGTACAAGCAAGCCCAAATCCGTGAATCAGAATTTCAAGGTGAATGTATCACCTAACTAAAAGAGGATTGTCACTAATTCAAACCAAAAAGAAGTATCTGATAGATGCATGTTACTTTCTTGGCTCGGAATTTGTCTTCCAATCAATCAGACATTCAGCTTCAGTTTTCATGAATTCACTATCACAATCACAAAACATAAACCAGACAAATGAGTGAACATCAACTTGATAATTTATGGCGTTTTATGCTAACTAAGCTAACTAGAGAAGACAGAGTATCATAAATATCATCGAATTCCATCCTTATTAACCACTTTGAGAAAATTTATGAATCCATAGGTTAAGCCACAATGCATTTATCAACAAGTGGAAAAATAGTCATAGTAACCTTGTCAGTCAAGAGCCTGAATGTGCCATGTGTTTCCACTATCTCCACATAAATTAAGGCCATCCAAACACTAATAATCCTCTTCTCTGATCAAGCTAAAAGTTTAATGATTTCATCTAATGAAGATAAGGGGAAGAATGAACGAGAAGTCAAAAAGAAAAGAACAAGAATGATGGCATATAACGACATAGTCAAAATTTTCAATAAGGTAATTCATTCCACTGAACAGAACACTTTCAGTTTCTGGTTTGCACAATAAACATATAAAGAATGAACAATAAGTTCTCAAGTTGAAAGAAATGTGGCTGAATAAGTACCTTCTCATACATCTTTATGGCTGGTGTATTGGATGCCCTGACAAAAAGGTCTACGAAGTAAGCTTTGTCTCTGCATAGGAAGCTCTCGTTAGGAACAAAGCTGCGGCGACCAAATTTAAGCTAATACTTGCCAGGATATTACTTTTGCAACCACTAAGGACGGAAACAGATATGTCCATTTTAAAGTCCTAATAGGTTGTATGTTGATAAAAATTATTGCAGAATCACCCTCATATTGGATCATCAATGCAACAATGATAAGAATATGGGTAGGTGTTTTGCAAGACGATCTGGTCAATGTCCAAATGGTAACCAAGATGAACTACATTACATGCAGTTTAAGAAGATCAACAAGTACTCTCTCCCAAAAGGTACAATTTAAAGAACCCTATAACTTATTAAATTACACTAGTCTTCCAATGAAAACTAATTCCCAAGAATGTAAGTAACCTGTTAGAGCCAAGGAGACTACTTCCACACAGTATCAAAATTTTCTTCTGGTAATTGAAAAACCGTCACCTTTGCTCAAGTTCACTTGCACTTTACATATTCATAAATGCATCAGAAACATGTATTTGTCCGCATAGGATAAAATGAAAAACTCCCAGAATACGGAACAAATAAAAAAGAAAAAAAAAGATAAAGATAAAGCCTAGGCATTGGGTAATATGAAGTAAAATGGAACAATTAAGTTATCAACTGAAACTCATAGTGCATCAAGACAAACAAATTTGGTATGAAGAAATAATTGTACAGAGGACAAATTAAAAAAAATAAAATTGATGTAAAATATTCATACATCTTATCACTGATATCTTCAAGAAGATTCATGAGCTTTTTGGCCAACTGCTGCCTCCGATATTCAGAAGCTACAGTAACAGCTGTAACATGACCATGCCAAGATTCACCTTGTCCTTCCACTTTACCCATAACTGCAAACATTTCCAATTGAAATCTGTCTCTAATAAGCAACCCTAAAAATGAAGAAGAAAAAGGTAATGTTGAAGGGGAGAGAAAAAGGGAAGAGTTAATTACTATAGCCCATGATTTTGTTGCCCGGACCTTCGGCGACATGGAAATAGTCGGGCCATCTCGCCAAGTAGGTCATATAGAATGACATGTTGAACTATGAAATTTAGAAAAAAACCAAATCGATTATCCTTCTGGATTAGTTTGATAGCAAAATGGCATGCAAGTATAAGTTGATAGATGGGAATTTGCAGAAACAGAATAGAATTACGGTTTCAGTTAGATGGTCAAGGTTAACAGAAGCGAAGCGGAGAAGATCGCCGCAGCAGAACCGTCGGATCGTGGTCATCGTCTTTTGGTGTTTCTTCGTCGCGAGCTCTTTTCCTGCTTTCTTGTTTGCTATTGGGATTGGGACGCTATACTTTTTTATCTTATGCGTTGGACTTGTCATTAATGAGCTAAAATCGGTAGTCCAAATAGCTTTCTGGATCGAGGCCTTTCAGTTATAACACTTAACAAGTCTCTCTTTCATTGGTCCTCTTTAACAGTTTGTCAATTGCTAATCCATTACAATTACTATCACTTGCTTCTTCTTTGAATTTTTAAATTCCAATCCAACTCTATATCTGTCACACAAAATCAATAATAATATTAACTTCTTAACTTATTCAAATAATTTAAATAAAGAAGATATCAATTTCCAAACTAGTCCTTATCTACATTTGTCATATCTAATGAGATTTCCTTGTTGGTTTTCATAATTAAATTTCTGCTCTTGATTCGAATATACGTCTGTTAATCAAGAGTGCTACGACATTACTTGGCCGTATTATTGACCAATTCAAAGGGAAATTGACCAAGTAAACTACGTTGAAGTTCAAACACAAAGCTTTGACCAACGCCAAATATTCATTTCCAATGTATCAGTCATTACATATACAGTTAGACAACAATGAGGCCCCTCACTCATCTCACAAAAATTACAAGACATTGGTACCCGATAGAATCAACCTTATCTTCAAGTGCCATTTAGTTATAACAGACTCAACACTGATGTTTAAGCTTCTGCGGTAACCACTCATCATAACATAATTGAGCAGCCTGGATGCTTTGACTGAAATTCTGACAGTTCTACTTTGGCAAGGACAATTCAAGAATCTTGAACCCAAATTTTAATGGTTCTATCACGATCAAGTCCTGCAGAAGCTATTTTGTTCTCCGACGGGTGGCAGGTTACAGAAATCACCGTATCAGTATGACCTTCAAGTTTCTGCACCATAGTTTTCTGTTGCAGATCCCACAAGTAAACACAATTATCTTCTGAACCACTAACTATGTATTTTCCATTTGTCACCGAGAATGTTGAGGTTATGCAGTACACTTTGTTAGTATGGCCCGTGTAAATCTTCAAGAATTTTCCTGCCGAATAATTTGAGAGTTTCTGCACAATTGAAATAAACCAAATAATAAGTAGCAAGAATCAGCTAATAGCAAAAGTTAGACACAAGTATTCTGAATATTAAACTGGACTACTGCATTCAATACTTGCTTCATATATGAATAAAGGCTCAGCCCTCTTAGGTTAATTAAGGAATCGAAGTGAATATTGGGGAGATGCAGTAAGCTAAGCTCAGTGATCCAATGAGCATCAGGTTATTCTGTTATATACAAAAGCGCACAAAACAATCAAGACAGGAAACTCCTTCTTTGACCCAGGTATCAGGTAAGGATTCAACTACCTCAGTCTATCCTATCCAACCGTAAAAAGATACATAAGATACTCATCAAAGCAGTGAAACAAATTTCTTTTTTTTTTTAATTAACATTCTACAAACTACTAAGATTCACAACAGTCGGCAATGGAAGAGAACTATATTTGTAACTAATCAAGCTAATTGCAATAATCTGTTAAAAAAAATTGCAGGCACATAACTAGCTAAGTAACTACCTCTATAGCAGAAAATAGTAAAAGCCTTGGTTTCAAAACAATTAAATTTTGTAGATTATCCAATAAAGTCTTCTACTTCACAGTCAAAATCCAAATTTTCAACAAAGAACCAAAATCTGAACTTAAATAACTGCGAAAAAGGATAATCCAAACCATCATTTGGCGGCCAAACAAGAAAAAATTTTCACATACAAATTAGAACAGAATCAAACGGAAAAATAGACAAGAAACTTACAAGAGTGCTGTCAAGAGTGGCAACGAGAATGAACTTGCCATTGGGAGAGAACTTGGCAAACGAGACAGCAGGATCTTTATCATCAATAAGAGTCTTCAAGCAAGCTCCAGTAGACGCCTCCCAGATCTTGCAAGACCCATCACGACTACCGGAAACGATCAACGAACCATCTCTATTAAAATGCACCGATGTAACTGGCATAGAGTGAGCTTTAATCACGCGAACGCATTTTCCAGTCTTAACCTCCCAAATACGAATGGTTTCGTCGAGAGAGCCCGAGGCGATGAGGTTGGACTGGGGATTGAAGTTAACGCAGAAGACGAAGTCGGAGTGGCCCTTGAGGACTTTGAGGCAGTCGAAGGAACCACGCGCAGCCCATATGCGGACGGTGCGGTCATCGGAGGCGGAGCAGATGTAGTGAGAGTCAAGAGACCAAGCGAGGTCGGAGACGCCATCGGTGTGGCCGACAAGGCGATGGATGAGGGAGAAGGAGGAGGAAGACCAAAGGATTAGGGTTTTGTCGAGGGAGGCGGAGGCGAGGAGAGCGCCATCGTTGGAGAATTTAACGCACGAGACGGCTCGTTCGTGCGATCTAAGGGTTTTGTGAAGGCGATAGGGCTTGTACGGAGGAGGTGCCTGTGTATTGGTATTGGCCATTGCCAAATGCCACGATCGATGATATCTTTTGTCCAAGTACCTCTCAACTACCCCAAGGACCCGGCAATACAGTACTGTTCTGTACTGTACCTGATTACGCACATATATATATATATATAATCACATGAATTCTTATTCAAGTGGTTAACCGTCGGAGGGCCCTCTCTAGCACCAGCTTAACTAGAAACGACGTCGCCGCTTGTACGTGAATGGTGAACTCCAACCCTTTCTGATCAAGGATAGTCGCAACTTGAATTGCCTTAGAACGTTAATTGACACAATTTGGTTTTAATTTGGCCATTCGAAACGCCTGCCCATCCCAACAGTTTGCAATCACAATTTCTACCTCCGGATCAGTTGCAAAAATCAGACCCACGACAATGGTAAGTCAATGAAAGTGGGCATATATTTCTTTTATTCGTTTATTCGGCGAAGGCTAGCCTTACTGAAGTTCACTTTTATACTTTCCAACCCTATTCAATGTTCAAAACGACTTTGAGCATTGGGCATAATTGTACACTCTCTAAACTCATATCTGATGGTCAAAACGACGTAGTTTTAGGCATTAGACAGTAAAATTAAACCAAAGATCTGTACTCAAGCTTACCGAGCTACAAGACTATGTCAAAGGCGATTCTCTGGAGATAAATCAATGCAATGATTTTTTGAATGATTTTGTTAGATTACCTGATATTTTTATGATGATGAGAGGATTAAAAAATGATACAGAATACAAGGTCTTGGTACAAACACATTATAAAAAGAGGAAGAAAATTAATATAAAAAAAAAAGATCCCCTAAAGATTTTACAATCATCTTGGAGTGCAAGGAAAAAAAAAACCCTCAGTGGACCTCCGTCCATAGTCAATTCAATAGAACAATCCCATGATAGTTCCCAGCTTCAGGATACCAGAGGGTGACCTTGAGCGAAGGCGGATTCCCGTAAACAGAAAAGTGTCCATTGTGGACAATATAGGTTAATTTCACCTTCACTTTGTTAATGCCTTCTCCCTAAAATTGCAGCAACACACTATTACAAAACATAGACACATGGCATGCGAGGATAGTTGTTACGCATATCTAAAAAAATGTCGGAAAAATCTGAGAATCAAGTGTATATCAAGGAGAAGGTAATGAACACAGCTAACATCTCCCATGAGGGGAAAAATATATATATATATATATATGATGATTTGTAATTTCAGGAGATAACAAATTGTACAACCTTGAGAGTCAGCCAACCACATGGAGAAGGCATCGGTTACATGCCTAAGGATGTCAACTTCCCAACATTTTTATGTCTATTTCATTAATGACACATCTGCTTTAATGAAATGTGATTTGATAAGTAAAATGGTTGCTTAACCAATTAACAAAGGTGCACTTGACTACGAACATGAGCCACGCGCGCGCGCGCGCGAGCGCATACTTAGAGAGAAAGAGATACCTTATCCATTAGTAACGCCCTTCCCAACGTTGCTGATTTTGGGGGGTTCACTTAGACGACCAGAAAGTCAACCTCATCTGAGCTTTCCTCATGGACTACATAAGCAGAATCTTGACCCTCTTCATTACCACTACTCTGGTCACTATTATAGTTGCTCTCTGATGTACTCATAAAGAATGAACCATCTGATGTATGAATGCTCAGTTGTGATGGCAGACTGAGATCACTACTTAGGTCACTATCAATCATCTGTTCAATCTCAACAAAACTGCAGAATCCAGAATCCCAACCAATCATGGACGTTTAGTCTCAAATCATATCACGTACTCAATTTTTTATTTTTCTGAATTTTCCTTCGGAAAAAAATCTTAAAAAGATTAATGAAAACTGCAATAATGCCAAGTTTGCAACAGCAGAAAAATGACTAACCTTCCTTCTGGTGGAAACTCAGCAAGTAAACAAACGTCGGGCCTTGCTTCCAGCACTTGATTTATAGGAATGATACTAGAAACATCCCAAAATTACAGATAAAGTTATGTCTTTTTTTTTAAGATGTATTGTAAGGACAATGGATTTAGAAGGAGAGCAATCACCCGGAGTTGTAACACCTGTTGTACCAGTCACCTTCAGAAGCTAAACCTTCCCTATTTGATATGTCCTTTTAGACACAAAAAAACAAAACAAAACAAAACAGAAGTTAACTATCCAACAGGAATTTCAGATCAGATTAAAACAATGCCTTAAATCAGATTTTTGCTTTTTTTAACTACCCACAAGATGTCGAAGGAACTTAAAGTCTCCTGCAATAATCGCCATCATCAGCCGAGCAACCTCCACCTGCAACATAACAGAAATAATAAGGACCCAGAAGGTGCCAGGGACAAAGAGTTAGATTTGGCAGTAGGGGGCAAATAGAGAAAACTGTCCACCTCTTTGAGATGCATGCAGTCTCTTAAAATCAAAATTTCCAGAAGATTTCCACCTCCGATGCCTCCAAGATTCCTAATTTAAGTTTTAAGAAAATGAAAAGTGTAACAACATATCAAATGGTAAATTAAGGATTAAAAGCATATGTAATTAATATGAGATCACACACCTCAAAAAATTCCCCGTGATTGAATATGACGTTGAAAAATCAACATATTTTAGTTTTTGAAGTCCCTGCAAATATGTCAGAAAGATGAACTTGTCAGAGTTCAACAGTCAAAGCAAGACCACCTATGACGATTGTATTCCTAAATACCAACCACAGGTGCAGAAACACAGAATAAAAAACAAAGGGATAGACTATAAACTAAGACACGGAAACAAAAGATTTTAAGTAAGCATGCCACAAAGAAAGAGTACACATTGTTTTCCCACTTTCATGAATATATCGTTGAGCGCTTGTTTTTATCAAAATCCTGTGTTTTAAATAAATGAATTTTATGCTTATAAGTTGATTTCTCGATCTTAAGCTCACAATATATATATTCTTAAAGGATTTTAACACGGGAAAATATAGCAATTTGGAATCAACTTGTGGTAAGACTGGAAAAAAGCATAAACTCTACAAAATTATGTAGATCGAAGGCAAGTTGTACAAGAAACTAAGTAAACACTTAAAGTATATAGCAACAAAGGTCTTCTCAAAGTGAACACAAAGTAATATGTATGATCACAGTTATTTTCACACTAACGTTATCATACCTTAATAAGTGTTCGAACTTTACCATCATGTAGCTTGAAACCTCTAAGCGCCAATGAAATTAAATTTGGACAATTTTTCACTAGATTCTCACATGTTGGCGATTTTAAACTGTCATCTCTTCCTGATTTTGAGACATTCATAGTTAGCAGAAACTTTCCAAGGCTGGAAAAAGAAGATTGTCAACTGAGTAAGCCTACCTGTCTTTGAAGATTCAAAAAATAAACGCTCTATCAAGGGACAACTCATGCTCACTGATACCAATGTCTGCCTCAGTTCAACATGACTGCTCCACCAAAGAAACAAAACAATAAGATACAAGTGCAAATGCTCACTATGTATGTGACAAAGGATAAAAAAGGGAAGTTTTATTAAGATTGTGGCAAATTCAAAGGCAGAGTAAATTCGCACAAATGACAACCTAAATGCATTGCTATCCTAAACAGTTACGGCACAAGACCTGCTAAAATCAAAGATAATATTAAGGAATTTTTTGTGTGGGCAGGTCATGAAATGGAAATAGTAGAACATCATTCATAGATATTACACTCTTATAATAGATGCCTTCCTTATTTGGCCAACAATGAATCTTGTATTTTACAACTATCTAGCAGCAAAAACTTTTGAATCACATCCATGCTCATGATTCCTTTTTCAGTCTAACATAGAAGTTCAATATCTGCAGTCACATGCGCACTCTTCTTCGCAACGCTGCAGTCAGACAGCAAGAAAGCAGTCGTATGAAAGAACTAAATAGTAGCCTGTCATCCACCCCGTATCTAATTTATTCTATCCACTGAGCCCGGCATCCTTAAATCAGCAACAAGATGCAGAAAGTAACAAAACTAACTTACAGGCCAACAATTTCCAGGTCAAGGAGGGACGGGCAGGCAGACAGCGCCCCGCAAAGAGACGTGTTATCTATTCTCTCTATGTTGTAAAGATACAATCTTCTCAAAAGGGTTCTAACATTTTGAAAAAGCAAATGATTAGGACAAAACAAGTAACCCATCACCTATCAACAACTATTTAAATCAAATATTGCCAGTTACCCTGCGGCACCACTTTCCCCACTTAAAGGATTTAAGCAGGACCTTGTAAGAATGGATGACTCCTTCCCTTGTCTGGTCTTTTTGTCATTCCAAGAAAAGTTTGAAACATCTACAGAATTTCTGATGCTATAAACCAATGGCTGACAAGATCCTGGCGAAATTGTTGGGCCTGGAACTATGCCAAGCTTGAGAGACCTGATCAATCATTAAAGAGATTAAAAAAAGCCAAGTTAAATAGCTGCTAAAGGTTTTATCCACATTAAAATAGGAGTAAGGATAAAAAGGTTAAGTCATACAACATAAAAGTTAAGTGTCTGATCCATTTTTAGAAAAGTTACCTTAATAAACGAAAATTTATGAAGCCGTTAATAGGATGCAGTTACAATTTTTATCATTAACAAGAACTAGAGAATATGTAATAGCATTAGCATCCTAAAAAGAAGCAACTGGAAACAATATTATCATATTTGGATGATATGTAACTTAAAAAGAAGCTAAGAATAGTATTGAGAAACATGTTAATGGTTAAAATTTAATGAACTCTACCTTTTTGCCACCTAATAGCATCATAGAATAATTTTTCAAATAACAAGTACAAACAAATGATGATCACAAACTTTTTGACTAAAAAGGGAATTATAGTATGCAATTTTCTTACTGAAGTGCATTTCCAGCACGCTGAATCATAGAAGACACAACAGCGTTGTTCACTTTTGGAACAACTGTTGTCAGGTCAATATTGGCATAGCACAGGGGATCCATTGCACATTTGCGGAACATCGAACAAGTTGCAGCAACATAGCACAAGCTTTGTGTATCAAGCACAGAAAACACCTGGAGATAAGCATAGAAATAAACATTCAGATAAATGGAGAAAAAGGAAATTTGTGTTCTTTTAACATACAATTGCCAAAAATCTACGAAGATAAGCTATAGATAAATGTAATTTCTAGAAAAAGTATCAGTTATTTAACAAACGACACAGGATTCAATGCACCATCAATGGGATCTTAAGCCGCAAAAACTGAAAAAGCATGTCTCTTCAACAGGTTTTCCTTGCTCTTGAGCCTCAAATCTTGGTTTCAAGCCCACAACAGTAAATGGCCTATAGAGTTAACATTATTTGCATAGCATTTCAATATCATACAGAAAAAGCCCAATAAGCACTGAAACCAAAAGATTAATATTTGTAGCATACAGTTAAAAAATGTCAATTCACAGGCAACACTGAAAATGTAGCAAGCACCATTAGCATCTTTAACACTCAAAATCAATATATGTATGCATTTTCCATGTACATGGGTGCATATAATCAATATCTGGCAACTAAAGTTCTATATTCCTTCATCTTTCTATCTATCATCACCACACAATGGATGACTAGATGGCAAAATAATGGAAGAGTAGAACCAAGAGTAGTTTGTCAAGTGGCAACTATTAGCTACATTGCTTATCATCAGCATCATAGCTCAAAAAAATAGCCCCCAAACAACCAAATCCAAAAGATGAAAGCTTCAAATGCAAATGCATTCTTCTCAAAATAAACATTTCTCCCTCATAACCACTACGACCATAATCCTTCAAAATACATTACAATAGCTAATTTATGAAAATTCACAGCAAATCAAAGGCAACACGCAATTTTCAACTCATAAAAAGAAACTAATAAATTAAATCAAACGCAAACTCCAGGCTTCAAAACATTTTCAAAAACTACAATCATCACGCGTATCTTCAATAAAAACTACGATTGAAATAAATAAAAAATAGAAAATCGTGCAATGATCAAAAAATAAATAGACCAAACCTTGATGGTGAGATCAGGAGGCAGAGGCCAAGTGAGAGAATTATGTTTAGTGGAGCGTTTCCTATCAGAACGCTTGGCAGCTTCCACGAGAACGGAGCCTAATTTTAGAGCGCGATCGATGAGGACAGATTGATCGGAATCGCAAGGCGAAGAATCTAGAAGATGCTCAAAGAACATATCGATAGACGGAGAAGGGGAATCCGCGAGGCCTAGAAAGGTCTGGAGGATATTGTCCGCCTGAAGGCTCATATGGTTCGGAACCCTAACGACTTTTGATGACGTGGCCATGGTTGATGCAACGGTCGTGGAGGAAGATGGACAAGGGCGTTTAGCCATGGAGGCTGGGGTGTGGAGGAGAGCATCCATAGTGGGTGGTTGTGAATAAGAGAAGGAGAGATTGGAGTACGGACGAGGTATATGGTGCCACGTGCGCCTACATGTACTATGTGGATTCTTGGTCATTGGTTGGTTAACCTGCCTGTGTACCTCTCAATGTCGTTATATCAGGGCTGTATTTGAGGAATGTCTCATAACGCAACCTTTCAGAATACAAATGAGGCAGTTTCAGATATCAGTCTTATTTAGTTATTTACCGTGCAAATTTACTGTAATTAGCCCTTTTTTTCTTTCTGAAAATAATAGCCCTTAACCGGAGTAACTAAAGGTCGTTTCTATAATTCACAAGATAATGTAAGGTCTGAACAAAATGCACATGAGGAGCAGTCAATTAGCAATGTTACAGATTTTCAAATAATTAGAATAACAGATCACATGCTGTCCAGCAAGTTCAGATAAGATGTATTGAAGCAAAATTCCCCAGCAAAAGAGCTCGAAAATATTGGTGCATTGTTATCCGGTAAGTTCAAAGTTGATGTATAGATGCAATATTATGTTGGAAAATCGGATCGGGATTCGATTCTGGCTGCAGTGGAATAATTACTAAATTTTTTTATAACCTTTGATTTCCAAAAAACTAAAATTTCTTTAATTTTATAAAATAATTAACATAAATCATAATAAAATGGAATCTTAATTCATATTTTATTCTGAAGCTTAATCCTTTTCTTGTCATATCTTTCGAATCATTTCTGAAATTGATCTGTCTCAACTACTATAGCCGCATAAGTGTCCAGCCTCTAATATTATCGACAGAACATGTTGAGAGAACTCTGTAACTCTTATGGGTTGTTTGGTTGTTTGATGTGTGTCCAGTCGTAAGATTGAATCTTTTGAGTGTTGGCATCAACCTCCTCACGATTACTTCATTGGGAAGGATTAATTAAGTAGCTTTTTATTATTATTTTTAGATTATAGTTATGTACGTACTATACGATTTTGGTTCTCTGGATCCAAAGCTTTTTCTGTAAGATAGAGAGATTCACGAAATAGTCTAAACTGGTTAGGATTGTGTTTTGTTCTTATCTGCGTGTTCAAGGGTTTAGTGCAAAGGCAAGGCAAACTACGTTCACCATTACTTTGATCGTTGCTACTTCGTCTCATGGCATCTGCATAGTCTTATTCTGCTTTCAATTTGTAAACTCTAGTGCGTATTTATTATTGAGCATATTAAAGTAGTACCAGTGATCAACAAAATTGAACCGACGAGTAGGTGGTGAGCAAAGTGCCTGAATTTTCACACAGAAAGAGGAACGGTCAAGTTGGGCTGGGTAGTAACCGTTGGTTATTAGGTAACTCTGTCACAAGACAATTTTCATTTTCCTTTCCTTTTCCAATTTCTTTTTAAGTCGTGTCTTTTAAGAATTAATTATTAATTCATTCAGTTAGTAATTATTTTTTGTATTATATTATTGTGTTATTAAATTACTATTATTGTATTTAATTAGTTGATTTATCTATTATACTTACTTAGGCTCTTACCCCAAAGTTGTAGAGGTGTCTCGCTTTTGGTAGTGTGGAGTTGTCGAGTTGTCTCGCTTCCATTTATTATTATTATTATTATTATTATTATTATTATTATTATTATTATTATTATTATTATTATTTAGTATTTGCCCTATTGCATAATAGACCCGCATACTAGTAATGATAACTAGAGATCGTATCCAGTGATTAGGGGGCGAAGTAGAGGGCAACTACGGGCGAGGGTGCAGGATGTAGGTTTACGTGTTGGTACTTGGAATGTGGGGACCTTGAACAAGAAATCGTTCGAACTCGTCGATGTATTCAGGAAAAGAAGAGTCGATGTCGTCTGCCTTCAAGAAACAAAATGGAAAGGGCAGAAAGCAAAGGAAATTAGCGAGTACAAATTGTGATATTCAGGGAATGAAAGTAGGAGAAATGGAGTAGGAATTATGGTGTCAGAGCAATACAAAGGCAGGGCAGTGGAGGTGAAGAGATTTGGGGATAGACTTATGACGATAACCTTAGTTGTAGGACTCGAGTCGGTGAATATAGTTTGTGGTTATCCACCCCATGTAGGGTTGGAGGATAGTGAGAAAATGGAATTTTGGGATAAGATAGACAATGTCGTAACTACCATTCCTAGAGAACAAAAAATCTTCATCGGTGGAGATTTCAATGGCCACGTTAGAGTAGGGGTCGACCGATATCACAGGGTACATGACGGTTTTGGCTTTGGTGTACGGAATGACGGTGGCAGGGAGTTGCTAGACTTTGCATCAGCACATGACCTGAGGGTGGTTAATACTTTCTTTAAGAAGAAAGATGACCACTTAATCACTTTCCAGAGTGAAGGATGAAATACACAAATTGATTACGCTCTTGTACGTCAAAGGGACATAAGTAGTTGTAGAAACTGCAGGGTGCTCCCAATAGAAAAAGTGGTGTCGCAACATCTATTATTAGTTACAGATGTTGCATGGAGAAATAAGACTAGAGAACCTGTTCGAGCACAGCGAGAAAGGATGCTTTGGAAAAATCTCAAGGGAGATACGATGTTAAACTTTCGAAATACCATTGCTCCAGTTTGCACGGTAGAACGAGTAGGGAAGGCAGATCGTTTATAGATGGTCATGTCTACAGCTGTTCGAGAACAAGCAAAGGCATTGTTGGGAGTTACCTCTGGCAAAAGGAGAATGGATAGGGAATCGTGGTGGTGGAACGACGAGGTACAGATAAAGGTTAAGCCAAAGCAGGAAAATCTCAAAAGATTGATGGCAACTACTGATGAGCAAGAGAGAGTCCAAAGAAGGGAAGACTACCGA
>JAOTAY010000004.1:11984247-12021950 GCA_025629805.1 Erythroxylum baracoense
TCATAAGAGTTGTAGATCTTGAAATCCTCTTTCAAACCATATAAGGAACATCTTGATCCGATTCCTCTAGAGAAAGTCATGACAATCGAAAAACATAGTCTGTGTTTCCCAGACTTCGTCTGTGACACTGTTCACGCTATCGTCTGGGTCACTATTCATTACGCATCGTCTATCCCATTTTTGACCCTTCAAAAGACAAAGTTGGTCTTTGAAGTCTTCATGAGAATTGTAGTTCTTGTAGCCCTCTTTCCATCTATCTAAAGAAACCCAAGTTTGGGTGCTTCTGGGAGAAGTTATATCAAGAGTCCCGAAGTAAGTATATGTGTAAGTGAGGACTCACTCACGCTGATCATTAAGGGATTTAGGTTGATAGGTAGGAGTGGACTAGTCGATTATTCTAAGAGCTGAACTGAAACTAGAAAAGGGGAGTTTTGAGAAGAAAATCCGATCATGGTCACGGTGGTTCTCTTTGGAAGATAACTTACGTATTAAGAAAATCTGCATACATGAAAGAGCCAGACTCCGGGAAGCGAGGTCTAACAGCTGTGGTATCAAAGCAAGCAAGTCTGAGTCAGACTCCGAAAACGGGGTCGGACATTTTTATAGTATCAGAGCAAGTAGGAGTTAGACTCCGATAACGGGGTCTGACATTACTTACTTGTTTAGTTCAAGTTCCACCTCAATTCATTAAGTTAACCTAGCCCTCTATGTATGCAAGATCATCACAAATTGAAGGTGGAAGTAAAATGATTTCAACAAAGGCAAAATGATGATAGCAGATTATAGCTATCTTTGAGCAGGTTTCTGTATGGGTCTTAAGGTGACTATGAACGAAATAGAAGCAAAATTTAGAAGTTGTGAGAGTGTGTGAGTGTTTAAGTGGTGAAAGTAATGGAAAGGAGAAGAATAAACACAACAGAAGCTACTCCTACAGTAGCTTGAGTCATCAAATGCTAGGTGTCTCCATGTTACAATGGCATATGTCACTAAGCATGTAAGCCACTTATCCACTCCATAAGCTGCCAA
The DNA here is from genome assembly GCA_025629805.1 of Erythroxylum baracoense. Lineage (NCBI taxonomy): Eukaryota > Viridiplantae > Streptophyta > Magnoliopsida > Malpighiales > Erythroxylaceae > Erythroxylum > Erythroxylum baracoense. The sequence continues at coordinate 11,985,274 of JAOTAY010000004.1, forward strand.
ATGTCACCTAGTTACTAGTCCATTTGTCACTCATTCATTGCTGCCATTTGTCAATTAATTACCTATGCCAAATGTCATTCATTTATCTATGCCAAATGTCACTAAATTTATAGGCTTAGTCATCCTAATTTTTCATATATCAAAAACCAAAACAAAAACTTTCATTCACTATTATTCATGTAATCCTAGTTCTTTCCCACTTCAAGAACACTACACTAGCACCTTTCTTTAACATTAATTCACCTTCATTGTACTTCAAAATTCAAGACATAAACAATACACAATTCACATCATGATTATTTTAAACCTTTGATACCCAGGAATATGTCAATTGAGTGCATATACTATCTTTGCAATATGTACGAAATCATAATTCATGTGCATGCTAATGATTTGCAGGTGAATGAAATGCATTTCTTGAATGCTATAATGATATGACTCATAAGCAATAATCTAAGGCTCTAATCCTTAGTATGGAAAATAGGCTATTACAAATGACTAATGAGAAAATGACATGTGTGTGATGAGTCATTAGAGATGACCAATAATAAAATGACTTGTATAATGAAATAAATTTGTTAACCATGAGAATGATCGTGAGAGTGAAAAAGAAAAGGAAAAGAAGAGAAACCAAGGTGACATTTGGGCAAGGAGAAAAGGAAGAAGAGGGCTATTGTTTTTTATGAATTTGGAGTTTGATTTGGATGAATTTTGATCAACTTTAGGTGTTTATCAATTATCTAAGATATTGAAAGAACAAGTGGTAAGTTTTACTAGATTAAGCTACTAGTTTTGAGAGTTTTTTAGTGGGATGGATTTATTCATAAGCAATGGTAGTTTTGACTTGCCATGGTGTAGATAATAAGTTTGGAATGGGTTGAAACAAGAAAGTAAACCAAGAAATCAAACTTGAAAGAATTGGACAAGGTTAGGGTTTTGTGATTAAAAATTGGTTTGATATCATTTTATGTGTTTGGACTTCAATTCATATATATAGGAAGCTAATTAGTCTGTTGAAAATAAATATGAAATTGATTATTGCTTAGAATATGAATTTGGCCTAGGTGAAGTTTATATAAGTTTGAGGATTTTTGTAGTTAAACAGTTAGAGATAATATTATGTGAATTGAATAATGTTATAGGTTTTAAAACATGTATTTGTGATATGATACGTTAAGAAAATGGAATGATAATCGATGTGTATCAATTCGGTCAAGCTAGAAAATTGTTGGAGAACTATTGTAATTTTTAATTTGATGATTTTGGACGACGATTGGCACGGATCTTAGGAGAATTGTGTTGAAAAAATTGGAAAGAAAGTGAAATGATAATATATATGTGTGTAGTGAGGGCAATTCGGCCTTAAGAGGAAATGTAATTATTGGTTTGAGTTGTTGAATTTTGATTATGGTTAAGGTGTAAATAAGCAGAAATTTTAAGGTTGTTATTGTGAAAAATCAAATGGAAAAAGATAGAATTAATAGCATTGCATATTTGGACATATGGTGAATTAATTAGGTGAGATAGTGTTTTGAAGAAATTGATGAGTTAGAATGGGTAAAAGATGGTATTTAAGTAATTTTCGAAGTTAGATTTTGAAACGGAAGACAACAGATTAACTTACAGACGTTAAAGCGAAAATATGATTAGTGCACATGTAATGCGATTAAACACTAATCTCGAATTTGATTAAACTGAAAATATAGTTTTAATGCCTTACTTCCGAATTTGGAAATAAATCTCTAAGTGAAATGCGATTTGTGTAGGTAAAGGAGAGGCACAGAACGCGTGAGTGTACTTGGCTATAAATTTCTAAAACCATGAGTGTCCTTTAAATTGATTTTATGCAAACGATTTTTATTTTATCATGAAATGAATATTATGTTGAGTTTTATGTGAATGATATATTACAAGTGAATATTGCTAGTATCAATTTATGTTTTAGTAATATATGAATTTTAGATGGAAATTTAAATTTTATATGATATGAATCTACCTTGAAATTATGATGTTTGTTGATAAAAAGGAAAAAAAATTTAGCTTATGGTACGCCTTGATGGTATTACAAATTTACTGGTTGGAGTACCCTAAAATGTGCATAGCAGTGTCTGGGGGGCGTCAGTGTTTGGGGGGCATTAGTTACTAACAAAGGGTGGTATTATGTGTATCAGTAGTCTAGTGAGTCGCCCTCTGCACTTATTGGATATATATAGTGCCAGCTAAAAATTGTTAAGAGCAAGTGATGTAGAACCAGCTCAATAACTATTGGTTTATAGCAATTAACCTACTAAGGGTAATCCGTGTAGAATCAACTTCGCAACTAGTGGTTAACTAGTCATAGGTAAGTGATGCAGAACTAACTCTATGACTTTGTACCTAGGGTACTATATGGCACCAATTCTAGTAATTGGCTTATTTTTAGTATAAAAATTTTCAGAAAACTTGTTGCCTCCATTATTTATTGTTTAAGGAAAAAGGAAAATGGAAAATGGAAACTTTTATATTATGAATTTAATTTCAAAAAACATTTTGAAATGGTATTTTATAAAAATTGAAATTGTGTTATACGAAATGAAATGAATTTGTTTTAAGGAGGTTTAAATTATTAAATGTGATTTGAATAGAAAATTTAGCACTCATTTAGCTCATTTAGCTCACACTCTATTTTATGTTTTTAAAATAAAACCACTCAAGTGCATGTTTAGGTGCTTCAGCAGCAAGGACTCCACCTTACGAGTAATCAGCTTCGTCACGTATTGCTATATAGGCATTCTTTCCTTGTAAATACTTTTTGGCAACTATTGCATATCTATGAATATGTTTTAAATGTAATTTTGTGTAAAGAATGCATATATGTAAATGTTTTTAAATTAAATTCATGAATGTGTTTTATTTTTTAAAATTAATTGAATGGATCATTTGAGGTTGCTTATGAATGAACTTGAAGTCCAAACTTTGTAGTGAAGAATTTTTTTTTGAACATTTTTAGGGACTTTGGAAATTTTGGAATTATCAAAATGTAGCTTTTATACTGCCAAAATTTTTAATAAAATGATTTAAAAACTCCATTGTTTATATATCTTAATGTTAAGTTAAGGTTTTTCGTTAAAAGGACTATAGGCTTAGCTTCACGAGAATTTTCCAGATGAATTAGATATCGACTAGAGGGCCACAGTGGGGTGCTGAGCAGGCCGCCAAGTTGTTTTAGGAGAGGAGTTTGTCATAAATTATACGACAATGATGATACTTTGACCGAATATAATAGTGATGAAGAGTCAAATCATAATGCAATTAATGATGATGATTTTCAGGGTCTTGATCATGATAATTGCATTTTATAAAAGTGTTCTTTATATTATTTGAAATGTGATGTTGGCAACGTTAATGTTAATGCATATTGTTAATGTTTGAGTTATGTTAATGTGAATTATTGATGTTTGAGTTATGTTAATATTTATTGTTGATGTTTGAGTTATTTTTACTTATTTTTCACAGATGAAATTGAATATCATCGATATCGACAACCCTGATGTTTCAAACTATGTCACTTCTTTATCGAAACAAAGGACCAGGGATTGTCATTATAAGCTACATCAGCATTACAAATATTTTCCTTCTGATGTGGAGGTAAGATAGAAATGTTCCAGAACAATTGTCTCCAAAAAATTGGAACAATTTTTGTGATTATTGGGCCTCTCCCAACGTTCAATTTTGTTTTCTTTCCCTTCACTTTTGCTTCTATTAATCTTGTTTTGTTTTCTTTCCCTTCACTTTTGCTTCTATTAATCTTGTTAGATGATTTGATGACTATCTTTTTTCTTTATTTAGGAAAAATGTGAGAAGGCTAAGGTGAACAGGGGACAAATGAAAACTCCTCATAATCAAGGCTCCAAATCATTTGTTTTCGTGTGAAATGAATATATAAGATATTCATTTGTAAGTTATAATTATATCAATAAACACTATATTATGTATTATCTATTGTATGTTTTTTTTCATAAAATAAAGTAAGAAGGAACTACATGGACAAGAGTGTGATAGGATCACACTCTATAAACTCACTTATTATACGGAAGGTCAAGGGTAGATGTCTAAAGAAGCGCAAAATAACTATATAAATATACATTTTTGTTTAAATTTTAACTTTATTTATTTTTGTAATACTAACTAATCATATTTGCATTGAATATTGATTTTGTTTTTTAATTTTATAATAAGATGAAATAGTTGTTGTAACATCAATGTCTAAGGGAAATGAGGAAAATGTAGAAGACATTTACGACAAGGTGTTATGTACACGATCTGAATATATCAAAGGTCTTAGATTGGACCCTAAGTCAATTACTTCATCCTCATCAAAACCAACATATATTCAACGTCTTGAAGAGGAAAACAAGTTGTTTAGAAAAAAGTTGGTAAAGCATAAATGTATCTCAAAAAATTACTTGGCCCAGATTATGTAAGCAATGAAGATGAAAATGAGTCTGAGTGATTAAACTAATATTTATATTTATTATTTTGTGTATAACTATTTTTGAAGTTGTAATTAAAATCTTGTACACGAAAAAATTTATTGATATTTTATTTTTATAATACAACGCTTCAAATTAATAATTATTTTTTATAATTATATATAATAAATTAACAAAAAATTATAATTATTATATAAAATAATATGGATTAAAAATGTCGCAAATAATTATAATTCAACATGGTATATCATTTCATTAAAGTGTATATTAAAAATTTGACGACATTTTACAAAATGTAGCTAAAAATATTTGGCTACATTTTCAAAAACATAGTTAAAACTTTTTGGCTATGTTTTTATAAACGTATCTAAAAACCTTTGGTTACATTTTTTAAAATGTAGCTAAAAGCTTTTGACTATGTTTATGAAAACGTAGCTAACAATTTTTAGTTACGAAAACTAAGTGTAGCCAAAAGTATTGGCAACAATCTCTCAAAACGTCGCTAATAATTTTTCGCTACGACAATAAAGCGTAGGAAAAACTATTAATGATGATTATCTAACAATGTCGCCTATAATTTTCTACTACATGAATTTGGCGATGTTTTTTATGACAAATATAAATCATCACTAATTACTATTAGCAACGATTAGTGATGATTTTTTTCATAACCAAACGTGGTTTCTGTTGTAGTATATAAATGCATAACTATTACATGATGAAATTTGATTATATTTTGTGTTGTCGAAAATGAATTTAATAACAAGTTAAACTTATATTAGACCTTAATTTTGTAAAATTATTTTTTAATGCAATTTAATAGTGTGTCTTGATTTTATAAATACATTGATTAAGACCAAATACATATTTTTTATATTAAGATGTATCAAATGTTAAATATTGATATACGTATGTTACAATTTGAGGAGATAGTTTAAGGTTGATATTTTATTATTATTTTAATTTTTAAGCATAGTCTTTTTCTAACTTAATTTATGAAAGCATGTGTTATGACTGATAAGTAGTATACTAACTTGTCATAGGACAAGTATATGCAAATTTTATGTATCAATGAGGACAATAAATAGATGATACCAACGTTTATCTTCGTTTCAATTAGGTTCTATGATAGTATATTAAAATGGTGATGTCCTATAATTAGTGCATGATGACTTAAGCAATTAAGTTTGTTGTTAACAATAAGATATAAAATTATTATTAAAATTATTATATAAAATAAATGCAGAGAGGCATATATTTATGTCACGTGCAATGACTAATATTATATATTTTACTTTAATTATATACAATTAACTTTTAATTCCACCTAAAAATATAAAATCTAATTTTTATAAAAAAAATGATTAATTAAATCATAAAATTCTTTCTTTTTTTCTTAGTGACAAATTTGAGTTAAATTGTGTATAATTCCATTACTTATTTCTTTGAATTGAATAAAGAAAATAGTATATATTAAAACAAAAAATTATAACGAATAGAATTCTTTTTTTAGAATTTAAAAAATTCATTAAGGAGAAAATAAGAATAGTGAACATCTATAGAGAGGGCCTCCCCCATGTGAGATAAAAATGACTAGGAATACACTAAACACATAATAGAAATAAAACGACGACGTTCAGAGCTACTACAAGGGAGATAGTGGGATGTCGTTTATGTAATTAGGGGAAAACAACTCCCTCCTTTCTCAAAACTTTGGACGATTACTCAATTAGGGAGGAGGAGGAAAGACGCTTTGGAGGCGCGACTCTATGAAGACGATGCAATGGATTCTTCTCCTCGTCTCTCCGTACAAAGGGAGATCTCATCTCAGGTTCCAAACAATAACAAAATTCATACGAATATCAGGGGTCTAAAGGGGACAACAGTGATCCTTCCTACATGACTCAATTGGTGAGGTGGTAGATCAAGAGGAGGTACCCCAAAATACATTCTGATACCTACAGGTGAGTCAAATTCCTTCTAATCTTCGATAGTATCCTTCTTACATGAGTAGGTGAATTCAAGAATCTGCTTGAAACCCAAAAATAGCTATGCATGAGAAACTATTTCCTTTTCTATACCTCAGATTGTATGAACCCACTGTAGAATACCGTGATCTATGAGTAAACATAGAGGACTATATTCTCTGTAAGACATCTAATTTTCTACTACAATATAGTTCCAACTTATTTGTAATCATTTGTTCCTTAATATTAGCAATCGAGAGTTCTATAAGAGAGAGTAGAGTATTTGATCTCCCTTTAAACCTTCAATTGTTTCTCTCATTCCAAACTACTTGAAGACAAGTAGCAACTTCGACCATAAGAATATCCTTATCATATTTAGAGATATGCAATTGAGATATCTCCAGTAAGATATCAATGAGGCTACAATAATTAGTAGCAGGGGCACATAAACTAGAAATTCTAGCCCACATCTCCTTAGAGAAACCGCACTCAAAGAAGAGATGATCCCTAGTCTCATCCTCTAGGTTACAAAGATTAAAAATCTTAGAAGAGGATAGGAATTTCAGTATATCCATAGTGTTAAGCCTGTTCAACATTGCTAGCCAAAGGAGAAAGCTTGCATTTGATTTGAGAACCTTGCTCCAAATCAGGGAACACTATCCTACTCTTGTAACTGCACCATCCCTCTGCTTTTTAGCTTTCCTATTAGTGATTTTTTATACAGGTATCCCATCCCATAAGTATAAATCATTCTCCCTGAGGCTTCTATAATGAGGAATGAGCAAAAGTCTAAGTTCTTCTAAAGAGAGCATCCAGTTAGCATTTCTAATTATTAAGCTTAGCTCTCTTAGGGAACCTTCCCAACAATCATCTTGCCAACTGATTATGAATTAATGCCCATTGACCTGTCCAGTGATCATACCATAGAGAGATTCTTTCCCTTGCCCTAATTTGACAAGTAATATGCTACTAAACTTCTACCCTCAATATGAGAATTTGGTTGAAGAACCAAGAGTAACTATCTTTGATCCTTAGAGCCTAAAGGCTCTCACCTTTTAATATGTAAATGTGAATCCATTTGATCCATAATGATTTTTTTTCACTTAGGATTCGCCAAATTCTCTTGGTTATAAGTAAGCTGATTTTCTTACCAATTGACTCCAAACCTAACCCACCTACCTCCTTCAGTAGACAGATATGCTTCCAACTCACTTTTGCAATTCCTTTCTCACCATTTCCTTTTCCCCATAGAAACTGCTTCATCAGCTTTTCCATAGTTTTATAAGTCCTTTGGATGGGAATACGTAGGAGCACCAGTAGGTTTGCATTGACATAGTTACCGACTTCAGAAGCTGAAGTTTCCCTCCATAGGACAGGGCTCTATTAGTCTAAGTCTCCAATCTTTTCTGAATTTTTTCTATTAAAGGAAAACATTCACAATATCTTAGTCTCCTGGATGAGATAGGCATGCACAAATACAGAAGAGGTGGATCTTTCTTTTCCATGCTAGTAGCTTGTGACAAGGAATTAGATAAGTGAGCAGCACTTTTGGAAAGTAAGAAATAACTCTTGTGAAAATTGATACTTAGTCCATACAGATACTTAAAATGTTAAGAGTACTCACCAATAGGGAGACTGAAAGAACATTTGCCCTACTTAGAAGAATAAGATCATCTTCAAAAAATAAGCTAGCTAATCAAAGCTTCTTACATTTAGAATGGTATCTAAAGGTAGAGTTAGTTGAAGTGTTGTGCTTTAGCATAAGGGTGAGAACCTCCATGCAAATCAGGAATAGGTAAAGAGAAAGATGGTCCCCTTGTCTAAGTCCTTTTTTGCCTTTAAACATCTCTGTGGGGCTTCCATTAATCAACATTCCATAAGAGGTTGTAGTGATGCATTCTTGAATCTATGTGATAAACTTATGGGAAAATTTCATAACCTTCAAAGTCTGTAGCAGGAATCTCCAGTTAACACTATCAAAAGCTTTTTGTAGATCCACTTTAATTGTACAGTTTTGAGGACTTTGCTTCGAATGTACCCTTTCAAAAACTCCTGCAATAAGAGTATATTATCCCCAATATTCCTACTACTCATAAAGGCACCTTGATTCTCACTAATAAGTAAGTGTAGAAAATCTTTTAACCTAATTGCCAAAATCTTAGCGACGATCTTATAGAGGAAATTAGTAAATGATATAGGTCTAAAATCACAACAAGTGGTCGGATTGGAAGTATTAGGGACCAAACAAAGAAAGGTCTTGTTAATCTCCTTAAGCAAGACACCATTTTGGAAAAACTCCTGCACAACATCTTTAACTAATCTCCCTATCCTACTCCAAGTTTTTTTAAAGAAAAGCCCATTCAATCCATCTAGACTCGGAGTCTTAGAGCCATTCATATTAAAAACCATCGTCTCTATTTCCTGATTTATGATAGGTCTAATTAGCAATGAAGCTTCATATTCAAGAATCGTAGTTGTAACAAATTGTTTAAGGTCTACTCCAATAATTGTAAAACGACCTTCTGTGCCTAAGAGATTTTGATAAAAATTCCTGACTTCCTTTGCAATTCCATCTTGCCCAAATACAATCCCACCAGCTTCGGTTTTTATAGATGTGATTTGTTTACATTTCTTCGAGTTGACGCTAAATTGAAGAAAAATTTTATGCATTTGTCCCTATCCTTAATCCAATTAATTCTGGCTCTTTGCTTCAATATAGAGCAATGATTATCCACTATTTACAAATAGGTCTTAAGGGCTTCCTTCTCAGCTATAGCTAGTGTACAATCAGTAAGGTTAGTTGCCAAAGATTTCTGAATTTCTAAAAGCTTGTTTCTTGCTATTTCTATCACGTTTATGGAATTATAACCCCTCTTTAAATTTAACATCTTCAATTCTTGTTTAATAGCCTTAAGCTTTTGCAAAAAAATATATTGCTTAGTACCATAGATCTCATACTCCAATCCCTTAGTGATTGCTTCTTGAAAGCCCTCCATATTAACTAGAAATTTGATGAATTTGAAAAGGTGATAGATTTTGGTCGTTTTAAACAAATTATCAACCTTAATAAGGGTATGATCAGAAATTCCTAGGTCTAAGAAATTGACTGAGCTTTCTGAAAAAGTATTTAACCAGTCCATATTAACCATTGCCTTATCTAGCTTTTTCCGGATAAGCCAATTGAAGCTTTTTTATTAGACTAAGTGAATCTATGACCTTCAGATTTTAAATCTGTTAATTCCACATCCTAGATGCAGTCGAACATATCAGAGATCTAGTTTATTAGGTTATAGTTTCCTTCCACCTCTAATTTGTAAAGGGTGGCATTAAAGTCCCCACTAACTAGCCATGGAACTCTAACTGAAGTTTTGAGTCTTCTAAGGGAAGTCCATAGCTCCGTTCTTTGAAACACTGTGTTAAAACCATAGACAAAAGTAACTAAAGCATAAGAATTTTCCATTTTAAAGTTAAGCTTTGTGTGAATAAATTGTTGGCTGATTTCCAGAACATTCACTTCTAAGAGATCACCATCATAAACAATAATAATTCTTCCATAGGCATGACATTGGTAGTTTATAAGAAACTGTTATTTGCTACCCAAACAACTTAATTTATTCAAATTTGCCTCTCTAATTTTGGTTTCCAATAAACAAAATAATAAAGGCTTTTCCTTTTGAACAAAATCCCTTACAATATTATGCTTAGAAGGGTTGTTTATTCCTCTTACATTCCAAACTATCAGGGTCATATGAGATTACTTTTTCCTTTGGAACCTTTCTTACTACTCCTGTTGCTCTTCTGAGAGATTACCTATTCAAATTATTCCTCTTGAGCAACTCCTCCATATTGTTTTGCCATCTGTTAAGTTTGTTCCTTCTGTTGGATTTCATGGTCTTTGTGGCAAGGATAATTCTCACTAATTTCTATTTCATTCTCCCTCCTGTTCCCTAGTGATTTATTTATGGCACTCAATGATTGCTGTTGAATTCCCACCGGCTAAACTGAATATGGAATATTATCCACTTGGACACTCTCCCCATTTGTAAGTGGTTTCTTTTTAACTTGAACTGAATTACCTAGTCTTTCATGGTTATCTAAGACGTGTTCTGCTTCCACCCAATCTTTGTTGTCTTTTGAATTAAGCTTTTTCACACCCATCACCTCCCAATAGTCTCCTCTAGTGAAAACTCTCCCTTTAGGTTTCCATTCTTTGTCTTGTGCTTTTAGAGAAGGTTTCCATTGGTATTTAACCATAACCTTATCTTCTCTAAAAGAATGCTCATCTGCTAACCTTAGGATAGGGATGTTGTCTATCATTTCCTTAGAAATATCCATACTCACACATAATTGTGCAAATTCAACCAGTTTTCTCATAGCAGTGTTTTCATCCATACAGATTGGTTTTTCCAAGTAACTAACTAGCATACTCAAACCTTTAGTTGTCCAATATTCCAAAGGAATGTTATGGATATTCACCTATATAGGAATGTTTTTCAATCTAGTTTTTTCTAATTCCATGCCCAGTTTCCAATTTTGAAGAAATAAAGGAAGTTAAGAGATTTGCCAAGGGCCTTCTTCAATTACCTTTTAAGCTTTAGATTTTGAGGAGAAGGTAAAGATTTAGTTATGCTCCTCAGTTAGTATAACTTCCATTAGACCTCTCCCTTCCAGTTTCTCTGAGACCATGCTTTTATCATTGGAAAAGGAGGCCTTTTATCCATAAAAAAATAAATAGGCACAACATCCCATGTCCTAGCACCTTCCTGTAGAATGTCTAGACTTGGAGTCACCATTAACTTTCCTTCAATCATAACCGGTGGATTATAAATCAAGGAAGATTCAGAATTGTCACCCATAACCTGTTTCCACATCTTTTTAGCCCCTTTAGTATGTTGAAACACACTGACAGATGGAGTAGAAGTTTTAGGAGGAATGGCAGAGGTTGAGGGAGGGATAGTGTGATTTGTAGAGTGGGATACAGAAGAAGAGTGGGCTACAGAAAGTTAAGAAGGGGATGAGGGAGTACAATGGGGAAAAGGGGAGGTAGAGGGTAGAGTGGTAGAGGGTAGAGATGGGAAGTCAATCTCTATTTTAGTTCTAAATGAAAGCTAATGATGTTTTGTTTTGTAGGTCATCAAAGGAAGAACAATTCTAGAAAACAAGAGGGAATTGATAGAGGAAGGAACCCGTAATGGAGGAAATGAAAGTGAAGAAAGCTTAAATAAATCATATCTAGGGTTAGGGTTGGTTGTGAGCATGAAGTGTAAAAGAGATGTTAGAGTTGCTCTCACATCAATAATAGAATTCTTCTTCTTCTTTTTTAAAAGATAAAAAATATATATATCTTTATTCAAATATTCTAAAAGTAAAAACTTTTCTCCTCAGTATTTATTTGATCATAATGAACTTTTATTAAGTAAGATAGAAATTTTATTAAAGATATAAAAATATTTTTTCATTGGTAATAGATGTTTCCAAATTGTTGAGTATTAGATTTAAAATAATAACTTGAAGAACATAATGTTCTGTTAATTGCTAAATGTTCATATGAAGCGAACAAGAAGGTGTCCAAGGACTTTGGACTAGACACACAATTTATTACTTCGAAAGTAAACTAAACATATGCTATTTTTCTTGCAAGAATAAGGATTAGATTATAAAATCGTCAATGAAAACTTAAAACATTAAATTCCTAATACTGCTTCTATGAACATTGAACAGCAAGTGGAAAATGGCAATAACAGTGATTTACAGTTCATAAACTTGCTTTCTGGTGAATTTAACCTCTATAGGACTAACATTCTTCCCTATGGATCTGAAGTTCTGACCAACCCCTTGACCTCCTGGGTTCACTTTCTCAGGGTAAACACCATCTTTGGGATGAAGATATTGGACCTCTCCATTGGGAAACACCCTGTAAAACTAGTACTTAATCTTGTACTTGGACCCTAACCTAGTACCAAAGGCCAGGCACTATTTTTTTCCTAGCCAACTTAAGCAAGTTTAAACCTTGCCTCTATTATCAAAAATTGCAATAATAATTAAATTGGAAAGGCTTATATGAAATGCAAGGCATCGTGAAAAATCACTGTCCTAAGTTAAAAATTCCCCCTCTATAGTGCAGCAGGACGAAGGGATCTGACCCTAGGGTTAACGCCTTCTCTACCAGCTTCGGTGCACTCCAAAGGGTTGAGTAGGAACTGTCTCCGAGAATTAATAAAAACAGACAAAAGTATAATAGACAAGATAGAAAGATATGTGTCTTGTTTAGAGAAAATAAGAAGATGTGTAGTAGTGGGAGTAAGTGAAAGAGTATAAGTGAGGGGGATTTCATAGTGAAAACAATGTATACGTTGGTAAAGGAGAAATGGACGTTGGAGCATAATATAGCTAAAAAGACATGTTAAACGATATCAACATTATGGTTAACGTTGGTAACGTTGTTTTTAAGTTTTGGAACAAAACATCAACAATCCCCCCACTTAGTCCAAAACTGAGAAACAAACTGCAACAATTTAGGAGAAAAATAGATGAACAACCAGGTGAACTAAGTCTTAAACCAGTTGTCCTAAGAAATTCGAAGATAGAACCTACTAAAGAGTTAACAGCCTCAAAATGCCCTGGTCTCATGATCGTTCAAGAGAGATAGCCTAAATACTCTCATAGGAGGGTGGCTAACCCCTCACAATCACGTAGGTGAGTCCATCAAATGTGTACTGCTTACACTACCCAAACTTAGGCTATGGAACTCATTAAGGATTATACAATCTAACCTTATCAAATATAGTAAAGTCATGCTAGGGATGCAATTCAATAATTGAGTATATCTCAGTATTATACCACTAACAAAGTACAAGTAAGTAGTCACCATATAACTTCGTTTAACCCACTGAACTTGGTTTCCTAAGATTGGTATCCATCACGAGGTTACTACACAATTGGGCTTAACCCTATCCCTTTAGCATGATCTGAAACTAGTTTCCTACTCAAAGCTTTTGTAAACGGATCTGCTAAGTTTCTCTCTGACTTGAAATAATATAAAGAAATTACACAATGTCTAATTAAAGTACAGATAATTTTATATCTCAATCTGATATGTCTACTTTTGTCATTATATGCCTTGTTCTTAGCAACATAAATAGCAGCCTGCGAGTCACAATGAAGAAACATATAAGGAATTGGTTTTTCCCAAAGTTGGATATTTGCTAAGAGATTCCTTAGCTACTCAGCTTCCCGTCTTGCCAACTTCAAAGCCATAAACTCAGCCTCCATTGTTGATCTCACAATACATGTTTGCTTAGATGATTTCCAAGACACTGTAGCTTCTGCCAAGGTAAAAACATAACCACTGGTAGAGTGTATTTTATCACTCTCCATAACCTAATTAGCATCAGTATACCCCTCCAATACAGGAGGATGATCACGAAAAGATAATCTACAATGTATAATACCTTTCAAATTCCTCAACGAATGAATCAATGCATTCCAATGCTCTTGACTAGGATTATGAGTATACCTACTAAGTCTACTCACATAGTATACAATATCAAGACGAGAATAGTTCATCAAGAACATCACATTACCGAGAATTTTAGCATAATCCACTTGGTTTACACCGTCACCAAGATTTTTCTTTAAAGCAACATTAGCATCATACGGAGTCTTGACTAGATCAATATCATAGTAACCAAACTTCTTCAAAATTTTCTCAACACAATGAGTTTGATTCAATCTAAATCCAAAGTCAATCCTATCAACTTTGATTCCTAAAATAAAGTCCATAGGTCCAAGATCTTTCATATCAAAAGAAGACTTTAGCAAACTCTTGGTAGTATCAATAACAGATAAACTAGTACCAAAAATAAGCATATCATCTATATAAAAAGTTATGATTAAACAGCCATTGATATCAAATTTCACGTAAATGCAAGAATCAGCATCACAAGAGGTGAAACCATGTTTGAAAATCTCATTTTCAAATTTCTCATGCCACTATTTGGGAGCTTGTTTAAGTCCATACAAAGACTTAACCATCTTACACACCTTTTGTTCTTAACCACGCACTCTAAATCCCTCAGGCTGAACTATATAAATTTTCTCATCTAGATCACGATTCAAGAAAGTTATTTTAACGTCCATTTGGTGCACATGAAGTTTAAATATTGAGGAAATAGCAAATAACATCCTTATATATGCAATTTTACTAACAGGAGAGTAAGTGTCAAAAAAGTCCAATCCTTTTTGTTTAAAGCCTTTAATCACAAGTCTTGCCTGAACCTCTCAATGGTTCCTTCAGGTCTCAATTTCTTTTTGAAAATCCACTTACACTCCAAAGGCTTGCACCCTCGAGGTAGATCAACTAAAACCCAAGTTTTATTAAACATAATTGATTCTAACTCACTAGCTGTGGCTTCCTTCCAAAATGTAGCATCCACAGATCTCATTGCTTCCTCATAAGTTTTAGGATCTTCCTCATAATATAAGTCACCACAAAAACTTCATCTATCTCCTCAGGTTTGTCACCACAAAGGAAGTAATAAATTCAGAACCAAAATTAGTGGGTACTCTAGCTCTTTTGCTCCTCCTTAGTTTAACAATTTCCTCTTCCTCTATCTCTTCATTGGTAGGAGAACTAGGGACAAATTCTTTAGGAACTTGCACAATTACTTTCATAGGAAACCTCAAAGAACACTGCATCTCTTGACTCTATAATTGGTTCATAAGTGTTAGATCCCTCTTCTTTAACCATAAATCTATAGACAGCACTATTAGAGGCATATCCCACAAAAATTGAATAGACGGTCTTAGGTCTAATTTTCTTCCTTTTATGTTCAAGTAGAGCAACCTTAGCAAGACATCCCCATACTTTCAAAAAGCGCAAGTTAGGTGGATAACGTTTCCAATTTTCATAAAGGGTTTGATCTAGTTTCTTATGAGGAACTCTCTTTAGAACATAACAAGCTGAAAGAATAGCTTTCCCCTACATAAAGTCAGGTAAACCGGAAGATTCAACATTGCATTTATCATATCTTTAAGTGTTCGTTTTTCCCTCTCGGCTATTCCATTTTGTTCAGGTGTATAAGGGGCTATAAGCTCATGAATAATCCCAAATTTTGCATAATAATTAGCAGGGAAATCTGTACTATACTCACCACCTCGATTAGACCTTAATCTCTTAATTTTTCTTTCTAATTGGTTTTAAACCTCAGCTTTGTATTTCATAAACATTTCCTTTGCATCCCTTTTATTTTGAAATAAATAAATCTTAGTAAATCTAAAACAATCATCTACAAAGGTAATATAGTGTCTCATACCTCCTTTACTCATACAATTCTTAAAATCACCCAAGTTTATGTGCACCAAGTCCAACAATTGTGACCCTCTCTCGATCACTGACTTAAAAGGTTTCTTAGAGTGTTTAGCCTTAACAAAAATTTGACATTTTTCCATTTCATTAGTGATCTAGTTAGGTACCAAGTTTAAGCTTTGCATCCTCTTAATTAACCTCACATTCACATGCCCAAGTCTAGAGTGCCATAAGTCTAAAGACTCAAAAATATAAGCAGAAGATGTAAATGCAATCATTTCAATGTCAAGTACAAATAAGCCCCCATTACAAAACCCTTTTCCAACAAAGTTCCCATTCTTAGTCAAAACTAGCTTATTAGAATCAAAGGTCAGTTTAACACTGGATTTGTTAAGCAATGCACCAGAAATGAAGTTTCTATGTATATCAGGAACAAACAAAACATTTACTAACTCCATCACTTTTCCAGAAGTGAGTTTGAGAGTGACCTTCCCAACTCCTTAGATAAGAACTTTGCTAGAGTTGCCGATGTATACGAATTCACCATTAGTAGCATCATTCAACTCCTTGAACAGGTCCTTATTGGTGCAGATGTAGTGTGTAGCTCCTGCGTCAACTATCCACTTGATCAAATTTCCAGCAAGGTTGACTTCGAACACTATAGCAATAATGACCTCCTCGTCATTACTAACTTCAACCATATTAGCTTGAGGCTTACCAAAACTCTTCTGGTTATCTCGTTGGTACCTCATTTGGTTTCCTTTCCCTAACTGTCACAGTTTCTGTCCTTGGCCTTTCTTCTTATAGTTAATTCTAGCTTGACAATTAGCAGCATGATGTTCTGGCTTGTGGCACCACCAACAATCACCATCAATCCTTTTTCACTTAAACTGACCCTGTTTGTTGTTAAAAGACTTGTTTTGTCCACCATTCTTCTTGAAGTTACTAACATTTATATGTTCTACCCCATGAGCCTTAACAATGGGGACAAGGGTGAGTGTTTTAGTCTTATCTTGTGCACAGATGACATCCTCAATCTTTATATGTATTATCAACTCTTGAAGCTTCATGTCTTTCTTCTTATGCCTCAACTGGTTTGTATACTCATTCTATGAGGCAAGTAGTTTATTATCTTGAAACAATTCACACATGTTCACACCGTCGGCAAGGATTTCAGCAACTAGATTTTCATACTCATGTAATTGATTCATAATAGGCTTATCATCAACAATGGTAAATTTTAACCACCTAGCAACTACATATTTCTTAGTACCGGCATCATCTGTCCCATATTTTACTTCTAAAGCATTCCAAATTTTCTTAGCAGTTTTGTTCTTGCAATAGATATCAAACAAAGGGTTAATCATATGATTGAGTAACACTCCCCTAACGGTACGGTTATCCTTAGCAGTCTTAAGGTTGGTATTATCACTAGGAATATTTTGAAATAGTACATAGTTGATTTTGTATTGTTGAAAGTAAAAAAGAATTTTCTCAAATCATCTTTTGAAGTTTCTTCCATCTAGAGGCTCTAATTTAGTAAGGTCAGGTATAATTTTTGGGTTCATGGTGAAAGAGGCAGAACCTATGTGGGAAACAGTAAGTGTAGAACCTACGTTTATCTCATTGGTAGATGACATAATTCTGACTTATACCGAAATTAAATACACAATAGCAAAAACAAAATGCAAAAATTTCCATCAACCAGTAACAAACCAGAAAATAGCAACAAGTAGAACAACACAATTTCCAACAGCAGTAATAATGTAACAAATAGAAAATTTTCGACATAGATTGTTAGCGAAAATTGAAATAATAATTAAATTAGAAAGGCTTATCTGAAATGCAAGGCATCTTGAAAAATCACTGCCTTAAGTTGGACATTCCCCCTCTACGATGCAACAAAACAACAGGATTTGACCCCAGGGTTAATGCTTTCTCCACAACTTCGGTGCACTCGAAAAGGTAGAGTAGGAATTGTCTCCGAGAATTAATAAAAACAGACAAAAGTAGAATAGACAAGATAAAAAGATATGTGTCTTGTTCAGAGAAAATGAGAAGATGTGTAGTAGTGGGAGTAAGTAAAAGAGTAGAAGTGAGGGGGTTTTTATAGTAAAAACAATGTATACGTTGGTAAAGGAGAAATGGATGTTGGAGCTTAATAATAGCTAAAAAGACATGAGAAACGTTATCAACGTTATGGTGAACGTTAGTAACGTTGTTTTCAAGTTTTGGAAAAAAACATCAATAGCCTCATGATAGTTGCACTTCAGTTGGCATCTCAAAAATCTGCTCTTTCAGAGAATCCTATGTAATAACATAGAATTCTTCAACTTGTGCCTTACGCAACAGTCCTCCAATGCTACCACCGAAGATAAGAGATGGAGTGTTAGGGTCTAACTCCAGCAAGCCAAAGCCCATAAGAGCCTCTTTGGCAAGAGCTTCAACTTTGCCCTCTGCTGCGGTAGCCTTAACGACGGTTTTGTGAGTGGAGAATGAAACTGAGTTTGTTGATTTCCACAGGCCCAGAAGGAAGTTGCTGGATTTAGGAATGGTTATGGTGGGAGTGATGAGTCTTGCTTGAGTTGTCATGATCATCAAACTCTCAAGTCCAGCTATGGTGATGATTATTCCTATTTATCAAATATTGAAGGCTGACTAGAAAAGTAGAAGATGGTTGTGAGTAGACGAGTGGTTGTGTTCTTCTGTTGTGGATAAGGTGATATGAGATGGACCAACCAAATTTATGATTTTGATATGTCGATATTTCATTATTACTTACCCCTTTGTACAATGTAATACTTAGCCACATATGGTTGTTTATTTGCCTTCTTGATTAAAAAATAAGATAAAATGAAATCCATGTTACCAAACTTATAAGTTTGATAGTGTGATTTAAGTTTAAATCAAGTTTATTTCAAATGTTATTAAAATGACATTATTTTAATTGAAAAGTTTAAGGTTAATTCAAATTTCTAGTCAATTTTAAAATTTTAATTCAATTCAAATTTTAATTAATTTAAATATAATTCATTAATTTTGAATCAATTGAATTAAACTCTAATTGTCATTCTTAATTACATAAAACATACAACCTATAGTATTTCCCTTCATTAAATAATAGAACAAAGTGAAGTTTAAGGGCAAAGCTGAGAGATTGGGATTTTCACTTACATTGAAAACCAATTTAGCTAACGTGAAGGACGGTGTGTTATTGTGATTTTAGGGTTAAATATATTTAACTCTCTTATACTTGAAATCTTTTTCAATTTAATATCTAAAATATAAAAATGATTACCAACTTTCTTATAATTTAAATTTTTTCATATTTAACTATTTGATATCTAAAATATAAAAATTATTACCGACTCTTTTATAATTTAAATTTTGTGATACTCAACTATTTTATGTTATTGCGTTACATAACAAGAAATCATTACTTTTTGCAATAACCTTTGCTTCATGTTAAAACTAAGTATATATAATTAGATAACCCCCTAAGACCTCTTCGAAGCAACTGGTGTAACACTCTTTTTCTGATAAAACCTTTGACATCTCTTGTCTTGATCCATGTTCTTTTTATCTAAAATAAAGTTGTTCTTAATCTAATCAAGAAAATTATGTGGCATTAGCAGTTCAAATATGGTTTCTCGCGTCAGATTGCTTGACATGAGCTATACGTATACTCCTTCATATGACAATCTCATTTAGGTCCGTTTAAGCAGGACTCAGTCTTCCTACGTAATCGTTAACTAGCAAAAAGTGTTTAACTCTCACACTCAAATAAGAATAATATGAAAGTATTAAATAATCATAAACAATAATAAACACATAAGAGCTATGACAAAAATTACCTTTATTACTTTCCTAAAATTATAAAAAGGAATGTCCTATCTCATTGTGTTCTCTTCCGCTCTTGTTCTTCCTAAAAGAAAGACTCAAATAAGATGTTTATAAACACTTATGGCTTTACAATTCAAAATCCTAATTGAATTAAACTAACTAGATCACCTGTATCCTTATCAGATTATGTCGTACTAACCAATTGGATGACACTCCCATCCAAATAGGTCTCTATCTAATAGAATTTAGCTACATCACAACTAACAAGATAAGAGATACTACGTAACTAGGAATAATACATCCATATCCATGAAGAACTTTACTATCTTAAGATGATCCTCTCATATGGTCTTTATCTTTTAGAGTCGATGTATATCTACTGTGATCTTATCCACCACATCATCCAAGATCACCCTTTGTTTTCTATACATTGATGATGGGACATCCAAGCTCAAAGGTTTTTAATAGCATAATGGTCTGATCCAATGCTTACCTATGTCAAATTTATTATTCATGTTTCATTTATTTGAGCACACATTAAGTCCTAAGAGCTCTCACATATCTCCCTCTTGCATCTGATCTAACTAACCTTCAACCCAAGGTCCATCTTAAACTATCTTTTGGTCTCACATTTGAATCTTGCATCTCATTAAAGATTTTTGCCAATGTTTACCAATGCATACCAACTTATTGACAATACCAATTTTCCTTGCCTACTCTCTAGTCTTTGCCTTGTTCTATCACCTTAATTGTCAAACATTGGTCAAGGCTCCACAATGCTCACACAATTCCACAATTATGACTTAAGGGTCTAACAAACCACCCCTCACCGGAAGAACTCGACACCTTTATCGAAATAATTTGTGGGCACTCCTCTAAATATGGTCCCCTTGAAGATTCCTTAATCATTGACACATCTCCAATGTACCATATTTCCTCTCCATCAGGTTGATCCTTGCTTTTGTTTGCGCACTTATTCACAAGGCTCATTGTGTTTAATAAAGCATAATTATTAATGTAGACTTCTTTTTTCGAGTCATCTTCTCTTTTCCTTGAACCTTCGTAACCATGGAATTTATTTGCTCCTTACCTAAATTCCATTTTGGGTATCAATGAGCAAAGTGCAACCCTTCATGAATAAAACAAGCAATATCTCGTTTTGTTTGTTTTTTAGACTTACATTAAGAAGATTAGCATGCCTTCTCTAAAGCATTTCGCATCTTACCATTCTTCTTACCTGCATTGCTAGTTTGAATTGGTGGTGGCATTTGGAGATCTACTAAGGCATCCACAGCCACTATTGCACTTGGAAGGTCTTTCACGTTTTGCCTCTAAAGCTCTACTTATGCCCAACCTTGTAAGCCATTTATTAAATTGAACAACTTGTCTTCCTCAAACATGTTCTACACGTTCAACATCAAAGATGTGAAATTTCTCACATACTCCCACACCTAGTCATCTTGCTTTAAATGCTTCAAAGCTGCTCTTGCAAACCATTAAGTGTCGTTAGGGAGGAACTGCTTCGTTAGCTCCTTCTTCATTTTCTCTCAAATGTCAATGAGAGGTCTGCTCGTACTGATGTCGTTGGAGGTTCTCATTCTCCATCACAGCTTTGCATCCTTCACCATGTACATAGTCATGATTAACACATTCTCTAAATTAGACACCTTTATTGCTGCAAAGTATTGCTCTATGTTCCACAAGAAAATTTTAAGCTCCATAGCACTTTAATTGCCATAAAAAACGTGAGGCTATTACACCTTTACCAGAGTGCTTTCGATATACCCAAGATCCCGCATTGCAACAACATATCTTAGAATCGTGATCTTCAATTTAGAATCCTCTTGTGCCTTTAACGAATCTGCTATTTAGTGTTGCAACTCTTAGATCTAAGCCTCCAAATTCTCGAATTGAGATGAATAGGAAATGACCTCTTCCTTCCCTTAAGGAATTGACCCTATAAGTTCCTTCATTTTGTTGACATGCTTTGTTAAATTACTGCCTCTTGCCATATTAATATTTTAGCTCTGATACTAGTTATTACAAAAGTTTTCCTAGACACTAAACTTATACCGAACTTGCGTCTACTCCTTTACATAGCAATCTCACTTAGGTCTGTCTAAGCAAGACTCAACCTTCCCACGTGATTGTTGACCAAAAAAATCTTGGCCTTAAATGCTCACAATCCTTAAAGTGTTTAACTCTGACACTCGAGTAAGAATACTACGACGTTATTAAATAATCATAGGCAAAAATAAACACATAAGAGTTATGATAAAAAAAAACCAATCTTGATTACTTTCGTAAAAGTATACAAAGGAATGCTCTCTCTCAATGTGTTCCCTTCCCCTTATCTATGTTCTTCTTAGAAGCAAGGCTCAATTAAGCTATTATAGGCACCTATGGCTTTATAATTCAAAATCTTAATTCAATTAAACTAACTACATCACCTCTATCCTTATCAGATTATGTCACACTAATCAATTGGATGACACTCCCATCCAAATAGGTCTCTATCTAATAGGATTTAGTTACATCACAACTAACAAGATAAGAGATTTCATTTAACTAGGAATAATACATCCATATCCATGAAGAACTATATTATCTTTAAATGATCCTCCCACATGGTCTTTATCTTTTAGAACTGATATATATCTACTGTGATATTATCTGCCAAATCGTCTAAGATTTCCCCTTGATCTATATTCATTGATGATGGGTTATCCAAGTCTAAAGCCTTTATAGCACTCTAGTGTGGTCCAATACTTATCCATATCAAGTTCATTAGTCATGATCTGTCTATTTAAGCATACATTAAGTCCTTATAGCTCTCACATATCTCCCTTATACATCTAATCCAACTAACCTTCAACCAAAGGTCCATCTCAAACTACCTTTTAGTCTCACATTCGAATCTTACATCTCATCAAAGATTTTCGCTAATTTGCACCAATACATGCCAATTCATCAACAATGCCCGTTTTGCTTACCTAATCATAGGTCTTTGTCTTGTTCCGTCATCCTGAGTATCAAACATTGGTCAAGGCTCTACAATGGTTACACGATTCTACAATTAAGACTTAAGGATTTAACATTGAGCTCCTACAGTGATTTGACTTCAATTTCATTCAAATTTTTTGGCGTTGGAACTTGAGTGTGCTTGAGAATGTATTCTTTTTCTTTTGTATTCAGTCTCAAACACTTGGTTTTGATTCCAAGCTCAATCTCTCTTGTGATAAGCATTGAGAGTTTTGAAACTTGCATATTAGTGATCTTGTTCAAACTTCATAGTCATTTGGATGACAGCATTGAATTTTCTAACTCTCCCACTTTCATGACTCATGGTATCCCCTTGGTTGAAACCAAAAAAAAACTCCAAAATTTCTTCTTCCAATCTATCAGCGATGAATTTCAAGAATTAGGCATTAGTAACTTCAATCTCTTTTACCAAATTCAAATATCTTTCTTGCTTTCTTATTGCCCTCGTTTCACATTGTCCAGGTACTTTCTCTTGCAACATTGCAATCAAATCTTTTTCCTCTACATTCTTTTTATGTTTTTTGTTAAATTTTTAAAAAGAAATTGACAATGAAACAATTGAGTATATTAAATTTCAAACTTTAATTTAAAAGGCCTAAATTATAAAAAATGGATATATCTAATCTTTTTTTTCACTAAAAGAAGATTTACATGAATTATTTACTTTAAGAGTTCTCAATTATTATTTTCTAAAAGTACATTACAAAAAAATTTTAATAAAATAAATATTTAAAAATATATTTTGAACAAGTTACTTCTCAAATTAATAAATTTGAAAAAGTGGGTGATTTTTTTAGCGGAGAGTTTCGAAATTTCAATGTATTTAGGTTCTTTAAAATTTTTAAAGTTTTCAAACAACCACCATATTTCTTAAATCACATTCCTACTTTGCATCGATTTGGTCAACTTAAATGCTTCGTCCATGCTCCCACGCCTTGAACAACTCGATATCATCTAATACTATCTAATAAATCATCTTCATTCATTTATAAAATGGAGCTTCTGTATTTTGGGTAAACGTACAGGAAATTGGAAAGTCAAAAACAGAAGGCCTTCAAGCAAACAAATACCCTCATTGACAACTTAAAAGCAGCAAGCTATTTCTCTCATATATATTTTGGGACAGTTGGTCGTTAACAATGAAAATCATCACCTACAAGACCAGTGAACAACAATCATATTTGTCCTTCACTGAAGACAACAATTAATGAGTTTGATTTTACTTTTATATCTTCTTCCGCTAGTTAAATAGATTTTTGAACAATATGATGCATATAGCATACCTTCGACTATTTGTAAGATGGAACTTGCCATTGGACGGATTTCACTCCTTAATCATTAGCCTCGTAAGTGCTTTCATTGCACACATAGTGGAAGTGTTGACTTCCTTTATATCCACATCAAAGTAATAAAAAAAAGAAGAGGGAGATGGTAGATCTTAGAATAACTCCCTACTGCCAGTTAAACGGAACATGTAAAAGCAAGTCCAACAATCATCAATTTTGCAATAACAAGGACCTATACATAGAACGATCCCATAGCTAAATTCTGTAATAAACCAGTGGGAAGAAGAATTATAAAGCACAGCTTGAAGAGGAAAAGAAAATTAATGGAACTCAAACATAGTTTTTGGGGAATTTGTGATAAAATTGAAATCCAATTATTCACGAGAGTTCAAGAGCTTCAATCTATCAGCTTGCATTGAAATTCTTAATATGCACAAGTAAATAGATTATGGATGCTAGGTGCTAACCCTGCAAAAATTATACAAAGGACAAGTAATTCATTGTTGATAATAATCAATCAGAAAGTATACATAGGGCCAAAAGATGCGGATAGGTAGAAAGTAGTCCTAAAACATGGCAAAGCGGACAACCAAAGAAATATCAGTGTAAAAAATCACGGATAGCTACTATTTCTCTTCTTGAGCAGGCATTAACCGAAGCCTTTCCTCTGATGGCTGACCATTGAGAACCCTCTCTTCTGAAAGTAATGACTGCAGATCACTTCCATTTGCTAAGCTGTTAAACTCCACAGCTTTAGATGGCATAGTTGGATACCTCCGCTGACAAAATGTCATTAATCTCTTAACTGATTGCAAGTACTTGCGAGTTGTTTCATCATTCATAATGTGAGCCACACTGTTGGTGTAAATCTTCTCGCGAGCTGAATGCTCATGGATACCAACCATAGTAACAGTAATTGGCCAAGGTGCATTACCAATTGCCAACTTAATATAAGGATCCATTGCAGCTAGGTAGACCCGTTTCATGTAGCACTCCACCACCACTAGCAATGCTTGACGAATATCATCTGGAAGAACCTATATTAAGAAATATAAAATGAGTTAAGATATGTTTTGGCATTCCAATCTGACTGCAAATGCACTAGCATTTCTGACCATATGTGTGTCATCGTATTCCCCATAATGTATAGTATCACTGGAGTGTATAAAGAGAAAACATCATTATCAAAAGAAAAGACAAAGGATGACATACAATAAGCAATTAAAAATGACTCAAGATGTAATCATGTTTGAGATAAATGATATAGAGGAAACAAACAACACCTAACACAAAAGGAACAATAGGGGAAAACAAACAGATGTTAAGGGCACATCAGAAAGGTTTAAATAACAGAAAACTACAGCATGAGACAACTTCCTGTATATCCAAAGGATGCCCCATCCATGTAAACTGCTTCAGGCTAACTCCAAAATGCAAACTACAAGTATTTTCAATGCTATTATAGCTAAGCCACTTGGTATCCATCAAGTATAAGGATTCATGGCCATTAAATATAACATTAGGCAATTTCCACAATAAACCATTTGTATGAAACTCAAACTTTCTTAAACATTCAGACATAGGTAGTGAATTAGATTGGACCTGAGTGCGCAATAATTTTTTAGAAGAAACAATAATCAAGATGTAGGCTGTTCTGGCCAAGTCATAAATGTTTAGCTCAATAAGATTTGTGGGTTCACCATAAGTTATAAAAGCAACCATCTTGCTCTTAATAATAGTAAAACAACTAAATCTAGATAAATCTTTACTTCTAAAGAATATCTAGTCCACAATGAAGCCTGATCATTTACACAGTTACTAGATGTATCATCACTGTAACAAAAATGAAAGCACAAAAATCATTACAATTAAACCCAAAAAAGCGAATCACCTTTTTCCTGCAAAACTTGAACAAGGGATTCAAGTACCTAACACACTGCTTAAAGGAGCAACCATCTGTCCATCACCATTAATCTCTCTCTCCCTTTCTCCTCCGTGCCCACCCTCTACGCCACCTTCCTCTCTATCCTTCCTCTTACTCTCGTTGCTCAAAATCCTGCTTTTTTGCCTCTTTCGCTGCTCCGCAATGTCGCGCAAGAAAAACATTACTCCTCTTGAAGGGTGTATTCAGCTCAATCTGTCATTTAGTCAATCAGCTGAAGCAAAACGCTACTCCTCTTGAGCTTTTCAAAAATTAACTGATTGGGTTGGTAAAAACAGCTGGTCAATAAGGTCAATAAGCTAAATTGATTCAATCAGCTATTGTTTTAGCTAATCAATCAAGAACCAAACGGAGCCATAATTAGCTATCAGCTAATCATTGATAGAATCAGCTAACAACTAATGCAATCCGTTGATTTCCAAACAGGGCCTTTGGCCCTCAACGGATTACATTTGTCCATTCAGACAAAGTTAGACAACATTTAATTGCATTTTTTGTTTTCAATTAAATTATCGGTTAAGTTACGTAATTTGATCCGGATAAAGATAATAAAGTGGCCCAATAAATGATCTAAATCAATGGGTCGAAGTCTAAGTGAAAAATGGATCCCGATTAGTATAGACCTGATGCAACTCACCAAGGCAATGGAGACTTGAGGATGCCAATAGGTCCAATTACAAGGTCACGCTCCAATAAGCTCAAGGCACAATTTCATATTTATGCACAAGCTTTTGTTTCACAAGAACTTGAAGAAGTTTTAATGATCAAGCTTGGGAAAGAGCTTAGGGAGACACCTAAGTGTGTGTGCACATTGGAGGTATCAAATTAAGAGGGCTAACACTTAGCCAATTTTCACAAGCACAAGTCTAACCAATGGGTTTAGGCTTATTTTATTTTATAAAGGGCGTGTGGACTTCTTTTGGACTTTGTCATAGGCTGATTTGTGTTAAGTGTGCATGTGCTTCATTAAAAAAGTCATATGCATGTTTTATTTTAAGGAACCAAGCGTGTGGGCCTAGTTTAGAAACCCAATCCGCCTTCTTAAGTTAGTCTTCTATGTTTTCTTATTTCCTTATCCTATTTAGACTAAGATTAGGCAATTTTAATTAGTTTTGAAGCCCAAATCCGTGTGGGAATTGTTTTTGGGCATATTTGTTTTAAGAAAGTCGTTATGGATGTTTTGGGCTTTCTTTAGGATTTTTAGGTTTTCTTTGTTAGGGTTTGTATTGTACAAGGGTATTTAAACCCTTGCTTTATGCGTCAACTTCAGATTAGACGTGAATTAAAAAAAATTGGATGGTCTTCTTCAAGAGAGAATTCAGATTCTTGCTTGTTTTACCTTAAGGATTGATTCGACTTATCAAGTAAGTTCTAACTTGTGGCGTTAATTCAATTCTTGCAATCTTTGTACTCTTTGTTACCAATTCCTTCCTGATTTAAGGGTGAAGGGTCATGTTAGATTGATTGAATTTAGGTATTGGGAACAATCATTAAAACGAAGGTGATCTAGACATTGACTCTAGGTTGTTGTTGTATCAGTATGCATATGTTATAGTATGGTACTAGCATGCTATATGTAGTGCACTTTCAATATTGTTATCC
The DNA here is from genome assembly GCA_025629805.1 of Erythroxylum baracoense. Lineage (NCBI taxonomy): Eukaryota > Viridiplantae > Streptophyta > Magnoliopsida > Malpighiales > Erythroxylaceae > Erythroxylum > Erythroxylum baracoense. Next base: position 12,012,735 of record JAOTAY010000004.1, read on the forward strand.
ATATTTACCATATTGTTACCATAATATAACAACTTTGTTACATGACCTACAAAGTTAAGGTCCTGTACAAGGCATGATTCCACTAATTATACCATAACATAGTGCGTAAATTGGTACATACTATATGCCAGGATCTAACACTAGATGTATACTATCCTTGTAGGCATATCTATACCATGCAACCAAGTTACATGGTATAGACATGCCTACAAGGATAGTAATTATGATAAATGTACATAAGATATCATATTTATGTAGTTCCTACCAGCATTAAAGTTTATGCTACCAGTGATTAGTTATGTGACTGGTATATTTGAGATAAGTAATACCATCACATATATATATCTCATTGCATATACTATACATGAGCCTAATGGTTAGTATATTGGGTATATTCTTTCTTGACCATTTAGATAGTTTGAGTTAGGTTTATATGTTATACCTGGGACAGTAACACACATATATATAGCTAGCACTTTATACATCCCAATTATGGATGTATAAAGTGCTATTACTTTAACATTTATATACTAGGGTATTGTCTTGGTATGAAACCTTTTATATATATATATATATTAATTTACATATCCCCATTTATAGCTGGGGACCTATGTGTAATGCTTGGCGTTGTGTGGGACCATGATATTGTGTACCATGATAATGGATACATATACATAGGTACATCCATTTTGTTTATTGCAACCTATACTATGTACAATTATATCCATGTATTACTCACCATGTGCTAATTTGATTATGGTTATGTAGGCATATTGGGTGGTATACTATAGGACATATGGTATGGGTACGCTAAGCGTGGTAAGTGGCATACTGCATCATGTTGGGTAAGTGTATACATGTCACTTACGCATGTAGCATGAATACATGCCCCATGGTATATTGTTAGTTAACTACATGCATCCAATGGTATGATGTATAGGTGATGGAGGTGATGCATATACTATGGGTATTATATAATTTACAGATGGTTGTACCATAATCTGTGTAAATAACATAGGTTATATGAATGTTATATATGTAGTCCATGGGTATTGATATGATACCTGTTATCATGTACACACGAACATAATGTTTGGGTATACCACAGTTTGCACATACATGGTATCTGCAACCTACTACCATTACATATATGTGTCATAATTGTAATGGTAGTAGGTTATTATACATCATCACCACACAAGTGGAAAGGGTACAGTTATTCATTCCAAACATATAGTGAAGACAACCCACTATATGTATGTCAACTATTATCCTGGTATGTCAGGTAACATACTAGCCATATATGGCATCATGGTATATTAAACATGGCGCTATACTCATAACTATGCACATATGATGTCATACCCCTATGTGCATAATGATGTTCAATTAATATTAACTACATATTAATACAGTCAAGTGAGTATATGGCATGTTAGGATGTAGCATTATGGGGTATAAATTAGTGGGTATAGATGGCATAGTAATCCATACATTGCAAGTGTATACATAAGTACAAGTATGATTTAACGTGTACATTCCAATATATAAACGTTACAATGTAAGGTACTATATAAGGTACTTTTGTGGAGGGTTATACCCCCATAAAATTTTATGGGGGTATAACCCTCCACGAAAGTATGTTATGGAGGTATAACCCTCCACGAAAGTACCTTAATAGTGTAGTTATCTGAATGGTATATAGTGGTATATATTGGAATGACCTATATAAGATGGGTGATCATTATGTCTATAAATAGATATAGTATACATCGTACTATAGATGTATACTATGGTAGGATATAAGGGTGTATACAGGGGTATGTACATAATCCCAATGCATGCCCCACAATACATGCAATGATTTTTTACCAGGTATTTTTCATTATATCATCCAATTGTTAGACATGTTATTGGGATTTTAGTAATAACCATATTAATGAGTGGTATACATGGTAGCCAAGAGTAATATTACAATGGTATGTAACCATTGTATTTGTGTAGCCATAGTATATACTTAGTATATATTATGGCATCATTCCACTATTTATACCATAACATAGTGCATAAATTGGTGCTATATGCCAAGATCCAACACCAGATGTGTACTATCCTTATAGGCATGTCTATACCATGCAACCAAGTAACCAAGTTACATAGTATAGACTTGCCTACAAGGATAGTAATCATGATAAATGTACATAAGATATCAGATTTATGTAGTTCATACCAGCATTAAAGTTTATGCTACCAATGATTAGTTATGTGACTTGTACATTTATATGTTATAAGATTACATAGGGTGTACAACCTATGGGTACTATTATATACCATTGTACCCATATATGTGTACAATATATATGTGATGCATGGTGTATATATGGTAGCTATCTACCATATATGAGCGTTATACAAATTATAGGTGGGCTATCATCTGGGTATACATTGTAGTACTAGGATAATACTATAATGTATAAAATGTGCTTGTATATAATAGTTATACGTTACATAGAAACTCACTATGTTAATATAACGCGAGTGCCTATGTTGGTAATACCATGTACTTACCACCTATACAGATATCGACCTATGTAGTATGTCTTGTACACCCTAATTCATGGCCATCAATATAGGGTACTTGTATTACCCTACTATGCAATAAATTGGTCATACTAGTTATTGATGTATAATATGACATGGTGTGTAACCTTTGGTACAGTACCCAAAATTTACCTTATTGGTAATACCATAGGGCATCTTCATACACATGCTCATGGCCGAGTTGGTATACATAATTCCCTGTGTATAAATGATGCATGGGTATGGGTACCCTAATCCAATATAACATCACCTTATTATAGTACCCATTGTATTTCATATATCCCAATTAATATTATAGATATAATATTATATCATGGCTTGAATTATACAAACTAGTAAGTATAGTTATCCTCCATATATATCTTGGATCCAGACTGGGTATCATCTGGTAACATCTATTTATATATCTGTCCATCAAGTAATCACATCCATTCCAAGTGGTAATATAAAACATGGTCATGTATGCATAGGTCACTTGGTACAGTACCCAAATGGGTATGGCCATTATAAACCATATAAAACAGGCCTTATTAGCATAACCCACTAACAATGGATTTGGATACATTATAATCATGTATCAAGGTGACACATTATAAGGTATGTCATTAGTATAAATGTGGTGGTAACTACATCCAGATATGATGGCACTATATCCAAAATTAGTATACCGCCAATATCTACATCATAGATATAATACATTATGTAACCCTAAGTACCCTACTGTATATGCTACCATGATATAGTATGTACATCATGTGTTGGATTATGGTCCACCTTGCCGGCCTTACTACGAGTCAACCTTAGTAATGTTTATACACATAGATTGACATTATGAGATTAAATCATGTCATATGATTTTAGATTGTCTTATAGTATAGCCATTTATATTACATGGTCACAGGCACATTGATATCACAGTTGGATGGAACCTTCATACTAATGACTTAGTGGTAGTGTACCACCCATGTATTGGTACACCTGTAGGGTGTTTAAGTATACCATCCATAAGTGGGGATTAACATAGCAAATTGTTATGGGTTGTACACCCATAACAATAGTATGTACCTTATTAGGGCTAGCAATTATCATAAAACTGTCAGTTCATAATAGACATGTTCATAGAATGAGTCTAGTAGATGACTATGTATATATCATAGTGTACATAGTATGCAATGATAATGCTCAGTCATCAGTATACATAATAACCCCAACACTAAACTGTGTAATTAGTCATACCCAATTGACCATATCTATGTACTGGTAATTAATGGTCATAACACTATACACTATATCTATGTCCACTACCTTAAGTGGATATGGTATAATACATATCAGGCATATCCACTATTTAGTGGTATAAATAATTATCCCCTATGCTCTCATTGTGTAAAATTCACACTACTTATGGCCACATTAGACTGGTATGAGATAACAGGCATGGTAGTGGGCATAGATATAGTGTATTATAAATATACATGATATTTATAACCCTGACTTACCCTATTTGGTGTTAGTATAAGTCATGTGCCATGTATAACTCCCACTAATATGGAATGTAATACATAGGGCCTCCCATATTACCCATTAGTGTATATACACCAATAAGATAGTACCTGTTGGCTGCATCACATGCTAGTGGGTACAATATACATATGTAATGCCATATAAATGATCAACGTACTTAGTAGCATAGTCAACTAGGGTACATAGTTATCAGTACATAGTAGCATAGTCAACTAGGGTATATAGTTAGTGATATGGACCAACTCAATAGTATTAGATATAATGTAAGGTTATCAGTGCAATATGTTATATTAGTTAACATATAACATATTAGGTGGATGCTTATCTTGGGCAACTTGTACATCTATTAATCTGCTTACCATATTATATGGTATACATTCCATATTATAGAATCATTGTATGTTATATAGTACCTTATATATAACATAATGTGTGATATGTTATCATGTGATATTAGTACTAATATGGACACATAATACCCTTAACTACCCCTTAACTCTATTCTAATGCACATAGTTCAGGGTAGTATGTGTCTATATTAGAATCACTAAATGTATGTCAGAATCCCTGTTATATCAATTCCTATTATGAATACAGGGTTGTAACCAACAAAGGTGTAATCATATCTATGGTACACATTGGCCATAATATACTATCCCACTTATAATATACTAACCAATATAGTATATTATAAAAGTGTTTTTATAATATACTATACCATAAGTGTATGTCTAACACCATGTATGATATGCCAAGTATATCGTTAATCACATATCATATATAAGTTACATATGGATGGTGTGTTATATTGGTGTATAAGTAATTACCATTATAGGTATAAGCCTATGTTGGTGGTGCCATATGGTAATAACTGTTCAGGTCTATATGTAATACCATACCATCAGTGTATAACCATACACTTTAGTATGGCTACTAATACAGAACCATAGTAAATTGTTATTATACCATATAGTGCCAACCCTTAATACATTATATATGATTTTGGTGTCCATAAAATATATAGGTATACGTCCCAGTTTACTAAAGTTATGGGCCCATAATCTCACACCAAACTAAAACACATTTCCAAGTGTGAATATATGACACATGTCACCCAGAAGTTCCAACTTTTAAATGTTAATATATAGGATATACCTAACAGTATGATAACCTATGGTGTATATATTGATCCCACTATTATATATAACTATTAGATTAGAGTTGTTTTTTACCAGGTATGTAACATATATATATGTTACATAGTAGGGTATCATGTAATATGTCATATGGTACATGATACCCTACTATGTAACATGTAGTAACATTACTCTTGTAACCATGCATGTATGCCCCTATCCACCTAATGCACTAATATTGTACAATAGTCAATAAGGTATACTAGTATGTTAAATGAATGTAAACGGATGGGTATACCAAAATATAACATGTACCTTGGTGTTATGGCTTATAGATACACACATTTGCCACTAACAAATACAACACTTAGGTGATTGAAGAGGCTATTATGGTACTGATCAATTGGAATGCATATAATGTACACGGTAGCATTATACCCTTGTATACACCTATTATTTATGGTATATTCTATATATAATGAATGGATATGGCCAGTTATACCCATACAATCCATTATATGATTTGGAATTATCCATCTATATTATACTATACAACCACATAATATAACTATAATATATGCAATGGATGGGTAACCCTTATATGTCTAGGGGTTATGGAATAACATAGTTACAAGCACCATATAATAGACATCCCATCTACCACATATTACATCCTATTCTTGCAATTCCATGGAGTGATAGTCCTATGGTTGGGTATGTGTACATGGTAGAATGGCTTATAATGTATCCAAATATCCATACTCACAATCAAGTATTATATCATATGCATAACCACAAAGGGCCTACCTGTACACCCATGTACATCATATGATATGGATGATACGTTATTTGATGGTACATCTGTAGATTACAAATGGTATCTCAACTAATTACTAGGTGTTACATATACACGCATGTATATAGTATTACTGTACCAGCCTCACATAATTCCATGGGTATACAGTGACATTAGAGTATTTATAAGTTAGATGCCACCCTTGTCTGGCAACATACCTACATGACCATAGTATAAAGGATATATGTATGTCCCCTATATGGAAAAATTATGGACATTATGTGGGATAATACTAGTGTGTATTATAGTATCATTGGTTATGGACATATAAACATTATGATATACATACCACCTAGCTATATTATGAGTGTTATTATATCATGTGATATGATACCATGGTAATAGTAATTATCCTCACCATAATGTGGTACTCATCATTACTATAGATGAGTCCTACATTATATGGTTACAATACATAATTGCCAATAGTCATCTAGGGTATTAGATTCCAACTGTGGTATGGCTTACCAGCCAATAGCACTGGGTATCATCCATTACTTACCTTTATCATACCATCACATAAGTATATAATGACATGTGTTACATAGTACCCTTCTATCATATACACCACAGACTATTGAATATCATATATACTCCACTCAGAGTGGAGTATATATGATATTCAATAGTCTGTGAGTGGAGTATATATGATATTCCTACCTTGTCATGCTAATATCTGGCATTAAATACATATATCATACAGTATATGGTACTATATATTGTATCATACATGTATTAAGTCACATGGTGTCCCTAGCATATATTTCATACCCTTTTAATATACACCTATTAAATTGTATATTAATAGAGGTATCACCAGTTGGATTAGATGACCATATATTGGAGAGAGGTTGTATTAGATGTTAATACATAACCATAGGTTTTCACATATGGCCCTGTAGTGTATTGTGCATTAGCTACAACTTGTGCCCATTACTATACTTTGGGTCATCACCTACATACCCTTGGTAAGTAGGTGATAGTTTTGTGAGAGTGATAATGGTGGGACATTATACCATCTATGTAAGTACATGGGTATAATCATTGTAAGATATATGAGCCCCAAGTATTTGAGTGCTCATAACAAATAATATGTACGCCTCCTTATACACATATCTATGTGTAAGTAATGTTGTTACTGTATGACTCTTATTGGCCCATATAGTATACCATAATTATATCTTACATGTTTGGTTATAATGTACACCCATGTCATCTGGATATATGGTAACCTATATCAATTACCATATAGGTTACCATATATAGGGTACCCTATGGGTCTATACCATAGGTTAATACTCTAATGTATAAAATGTGTGATACTGTAACCAATGATTACGACCTGGCCTAATGGTATAACTAATGCATGTTCTTATGTCCTTCTGGTCTGCAGAAAGGACATGTGTTGGTATGACATAATATATATAGGTGTGTAGGCAACATATGACAATACCTATGGACAATCACAGTATTTCTATATGTGCACTTACAAACATGTGGACTAACATGTACATGACATACTATTTTTGCATGTCATGTACAAACATAACTCATACGATGAAAGTACTAACTTGATGCATATATATATGTTAATAACCATATATATAATGTGACCTCTAGTCCATATTAAGCCCGTTTATGGGCATGTAATATAACAATTCATATGGTTCATATAACAAGTTAATATGGTTGTTATAGTTGGACTAGAGGTCACATTATATATATGGTTGTTAACATATATACGTGCATCAAGTTAGTACTTTAAATGTATGGGTTATGTTTGTACATGAGATGCGAACATAGTATATCATGTACATGTTAATGGGTACCGATTTATATGACAATAGGCTACAAGTAATTTGTACTAACCATTGATTTCACAATGTAGTGTATACCATACTAGGTATAACCTTATCATGGTATAGGTGTTATAATGACATTATGATACTGGGATTATAGAATATCAAAGTATCCATCTATAATAATTCACACATTATATAGCACATCCACCCTAAAGTATCATACATCTTAGTATGATATCTACTAATGTTAAGTGGCAATACGTGGGTATGATCTGGATTATACATGCAAACATAGTATGTCATGTACAGTCCCTTTATAAATAAGTTAAGTTAAGGGACACAAACCTTTACTTAACATATTTATAATACACATAGGAAAATACTATGGTATTATCCCACTTATGATGTACACAAACAATGCCCTTACATTATAGTATATGCCAGCTAATGATATGTGTGTTGTCATATAGTGTACATTATACATAAAGTCATACCATCCATGACTTACATACCTTAAGTGAAGATACAAATTTTATTGCATAGAACGTGTTATAGGTGATTATAAGTCATGGATGTCCTCCACTTTGACATTAATAGCCAATTTATACTTAACCACAATGCGAGATGTGTGTACCGATGGAGAATATACCACCTATAAGGGCTTGTCATATATGGATTGAAGAATAATACTAACAGTAATACCCATATTAGGTGGATATAATGTGGGTATATGACATACACTGTGGTATATGTCTATAAGGTGTACTAACGGTGATACATGGGTGATCAATATTGGTACAATAATATAGTAGGATTATGACATGTGTTATATATAACACATATGTATGTATATGTGGACATGCATATATCACCCTATAATTTAGTGTAAGATGTGGTACCTAATGTATTCCAACCCTATACTTTGGTACCTACCTTGGATACTCATTTAGGATATCTTACATAATATCCTAAAGATCCATAGATAACTTACATGTCATGTCACATATAAGTGCCTTTATACTTATAAATAATTACTGTGACCATGTAATACAGTGACTATATGACTTCATATAAGAGAGAATACGTACAAACATTATAATATATGTTGGACCCCGATTTTGTTTGAGGATTAATTTTATTATTTTTATTGTGATTAGGCTTTAATTATAATTTTCGGGGATATAAATTTTTTTTTAAGATTGAAGTTATTAAATGGAGAGATTGAGATTTATTTTTGGAAGCATATGGTGTTAATTGAGATTGAAAGAACATGTTCTTGTAAGGGTAATTTGGGAAG
>JAOTAY010000004.1:12022050-12070912 GCA_025629805.1 Erythroxylum baracoense
AAATCGTTGGTCTGTCCTTCAGTAATGTCGCTGTCCACCTCGAAGAGTCCCGCTTTCAGGACGTACTTTAGCCGATCCAGCCTTGCGTCATCGTCTTCGCCAAAGAGCGTGACCGGCTGCTTCAGGAATCGGAGTCGGCGGATTACTTCTTGCTTCGGGAGAACGAGGTTGTCGATGTTTTGCTCGTCGGTTAGGGACTTGGAAGAAGACGCGGCAGTAGAGGCAGCGGCGGTTGTTGCTGCGGAGATTGTGGATTTTGCGGTTGATGTGTCGGCGGAGTCGGCGAGGGTTGTGGAACGGCGTTTGACTCTGGCTTCCAGTTCGCGCTTCTCTTCTTCGCGGATTTTCTGGATCATTTTCTGTTCGATTTCGGAGCGCTTGAAGACTCGCTTGCCGCCTGTTTCCTGCGCCAGAGATTGGCGTTTCTTCAGGAGTTCCTGCTTGAGTAGATCCATTTAGGGTTTCGACCAAGACGATCTCTCAGTTCAATTCGTCTCCGATCAGGCGAGAGGAATCAATAATCAATATTGAGTTTTCGTGGGCTCAATTGAATCTATCTAAAACAAACCGGCGGCCGATGGGTTACCGGGTCGGGTAGAATCTTGGATAAAAATTCATGCACGCATCGTTTGTGCTTAAATAGTGCATTTCGGCCCGCCCAGTCCTGAGCTTGGCCAGACAGTTTCTACCCACACTCAGGTTCGAGAACCCTGAACTGAGTTTGAGTTCGAACGGACCTTGACAGTCCAAAGCTTGACTCGTTCTGGTCCAATTCAGCTTTAAAAAATTTTATTTTTAAAATAAAAAAATAATATCATTTTATCTTACTTATATCGAGTTTGGAGTTAAGTCGAGCTTGAACAATACGAGCCGAATGGATTAACTTGTATTATTTTTAATGCAAAAGACACGTAACTCTTTTGTGTTTTAAATTTTTTTTAAACTTATTTATAAATTTTAATTTAAAAAAAAACCTCTTTTTTATAATTTTGATAAAGAATTACGATTCATGACATGAAAATTACATATAAACTAATTAATATTATTAATATAAAGACGTAATTCAACTTTTAACACAATCTAAATCAATTAAACTCGACTCTAATTAATAATTTATTATAGTTATTTTAAATTTATTATTTAAATTAATTTCAATAAATTTTGATGGAATTTAATAGTTGAATTGTATCATTATATTTAACTAGAATTGATTGGTCAATATTTATTATTCATGTTATATGTGTTTCAATATTTTTAACAAATGTTTAAGGCAACTATTTTTTAAAACAAATTTAAAACTTATATGAAATTTTTTTAATTTTAATAAAAATTTCTTAAATCAAAAAATAATTCTATATTTTTAAGCTTTTTATTTTTAAGAGATAAACTTGTAATTTGTAAATATTCTAAAAATAACTTTAATACATTAAAATTTAATAATACAGTAAACATATTAAAAACTTAAAGAGATTAATATATTTTCAATTTTTAAGTATTAAATCTCTTAATTTAGTTTTTAAACTTTTCTAATGGTACATAGACACTATGTTAATATCAATAAAAAGGCTCAAAATGAAAAGATTTTGATAGTTATACCTATAATATTTTTAGTTATATGTTCAAATTACATTATGTTGATGTCATAAAAAAAAGTTAACTATATTAATACAAGTCTTGATATAATGTAGATAATAAATTTTAAAAATTATTAAAATTGGAAAATCCATTTATTCTTAAAGCTCAATAATGTAATTTTAAGAATTTTTGCCATAAGCAAAATTTTATACGAATTAATAACTTTAAATCATTATTAACTTATGTAAAATTGCAACTAAAAATATTTAATAAATTAGAAATTTTTATACTTAATTTTGTAATTTTGCTTTAAATTTTATCTTTTATCCTAAACTTAAAATTATGAATTTAATTTTTTTCTCATTAATCCTGTTGGATATTTTAAAAAAAAAGAGAGATTCATCTCATTTAGTATTTTTAATAACGCAATTTTAAAAAGACAATAATAGAATTATAAGGAATCACTTTTATAATTGAATAACCAACATTAAAAACAATTAATCAATAATAAAACCAGTTTAATAATAATAAGTTTTAATTTGATATTTAAAAATAAATTAGATTTTAACTTCCATAACATTTAAAAAACTGAACATCATAAAAATTTTATTAACGATGCTTTAAATTCTAGACTGAATTTTGCTAAAATTAAATATGTTCTCATTTTTTTAATATCTTATAAATTTCATATTACCATATGGACATCCTATTGAACAAAATGAGCTTATTTCTTTTTCTCCGAATTTGTCTCTAAGGATTTATATCTTCACCTTCTTTGTCTGTCTCTAGGAATAAATGTTATACTTTCTTTACAAGTGATAGAATGGTGCATACCATCAACTTGTAATTTATTGGCATGGTCATAATATCCATGCCTACCTCCATTTAGTTTGCATCATTTGTTGACATTGCATTAGGTATTAATGCAACAATTAGAATGTGCAAACTGTTAGGTTAATTTAATAATCATAACGATGTGGCCAATATTACTTGGGTTGATTCTTATATAGGGGGCACAAGATAATAGTTATTAGGCTTGTAGAGAATATTAGAGTTACTAGGGTTTTATTATAATTAATAATCCCTTTCCCTACAACTAAGTTAACAGTTACCAATGTTTTTGCACCATTGGTAAGTAATGAAGAAAAGAGAAGGAGAGAGTGGATAAATTCTTTGTTTAAAGGTGTTTGCAACCAAAAGGAATAAAGATATATCATTGTAGACACATATAAAACATGAACCAAGGTTAGTATTTCTTTCTCTCTCTTATTGTATGAATCCTAATTGAATGGGTTGAATCGATTGTGTTATAGATGATCTTAGGAGAACTCTAGACTTAAAATATTGTTTAGAACATTATAGTTTTAATTGCATATGGTATTAAAGCAAGATTATGACACTTTGATTTGCATTAAAGTTAACCTTAGGATTCATAGTAGCTATTAATATTTCTTATACTAAGAGCTAAGGCATTGACAACAAACTTATGACCCTCTATTGTAGCTATCAATGAATGCTTCTTTTCTCTTGCTTGCTTGCTCCAAACCTTGATTTTCTTATCTGCTAAACTTGTATAGACAAACCCTTCATTTGATAAAACTATGGCGTTAATGGCATCGTCATGTGCATTTCTTACTGACTCCAAGCACTTGAAATCTGATGTTTGCCATATTTTTCATGTTCTGTCCCATAGACTAAGAGAACAAAAGTGAAGCTTCTTTCAATATTGCTATTGCTGATACTATGTCAACATGGTGCATCCATGTGCATTTCTTGCGTCTTTAAACCTACACATAATTATTCGCTAAAAAAAAGTGTCAAAAACGATCATTTAACGTAGGAAGTGTAGTTATGCAATTGTAATTTTAGTGGTCGTTGTAGTCCCTAACAATTTTTGGACTTTACAATAAATCTTTCAATATTATAGTTAAATATTCAATTTTATATATACTTAATTAAATGTTTACTGTATAGAAAGCTTGTTAGTCACTAAAGTGACCTTGCTTGAAAAGAAATTTAGACATTTAATTATGCATTCTTTCAATTGTTCATGTTCTATGAGGCTAATAGATGACATCAAAGATGAACTGATTAATTAAGATTATTAATTATAATATTAAGAGATCACCCAAAGGTGGATCATTGCTTATAATTAATAACATTATAGAGACTTATCGACACACTTGGTGAATATATTTGTATATCTAAAGATAACATGCATATTAGCTTGAATAAGATTTGATGTCTATTAAAGTGTATATATGTTATTAGCATCATTATGAATTAAGGATATGTATTTAAGTATCACCTAAAGGTGAACTTAAATATACATATTAAAGTTTATTATTGTCTGAATCCTTTAATTGTACTCAAAGAATTAATGTGTGAGTTTGTTTCACTTTTGCGGCTTCTAATAATTTGTTAACCATGGGCAATGGTTTAATTAAGTTTAATGGGCTTAACTATGCCAATTGGTTTGAGCAAATTCAATTTTAGATGGGCATTATATATAAAGACCTGGCATTAGTTGTTGAGAAGCCTGTAATCATTATTGAGACTAGCACACAAGCCAAAAAGACATATTTTGAAGCTTAAGAAAAGTCTAATAGGCTGAATCTTATGCAATTAACAATGGCTGAAAATGTTAAGCCATCAATGCCTAATACAAAAAACGTAAGGGAATTCACGATGAAAATCAAAGAGCACTCACAATCAGACATAACTGAGAAGTTTATTGTAGGAAACTTGATGAGTGAATTGACAAACAAAAAGTTTGAATGGTCTCATCCTATCCATAATTACGTAACAGACATGTCAAATATAGCTACAAAGCTGAAATCAATGGGCATGGATGTGAGTGAATCCTTCCTAGTACAATTCATCGTCAACTCACTTCCTCCTGAATTTGGTCAGTTCCAAGTGGATTATAACACTCTTAAGGAGAAATGAAACTTTTAAGAAATCAAGGCCATGTTGGCACAAGAGGAAGGGAGATTAAAGAAAATGAAGGAACATTTTGTTCATCTTATAGTATATAATGAAGCTAGCAACAGAAAGAGAAAGCTAGGAAAGGAGAACAAAAAGAAGGACAAAGCCCTTATGAAGGTTAATAAGGGCCAAATCCATAAAAAGCAATGTTGTTTCTTCTGCAAGAAAGCTTGTCACTGCAAAAAAGATTGTTCCTCAGAGAAAGGTTTCATTCAAAAAGAGAAATACTATGTTTCGGTGTGTTTTGAACCAAACCTTATTGAGGTACCCAATAATACCTGGTGGTTAGATTCAAGTATAACTACTTATGTGTCACATATTATGTAGGGATTCTTTTTAATCCAAACCATAAATGGAACTGAAGAGTTCCTGTATATGGGTAATAAAATGAAAGCACGAATAAAAGGAATTGGGGTGTACAAATTGATCTTAGGCACTAATTGTAGTCTAGATCTTAAAAATTGTCTTTATATCCTAGATGTGCCAGAAATTTAGTTTCTGTTAATAAGTTGGATAAAATAGGTTTTAATTGCAATGTTGGAAATGGTGCTTTTTCATTATATAAACAACATTATTATGGATCTAGTACATTAATGGATGGTTTATATCGTTTTAACCTTGAAGTTAATTATTTTGAATCCTTGTTTCATGTTGAATACAATATTGGTGATAAACGTAATGCACTAATGAACACTTTGCTTACTTGTGGCATCAAAGGTTAGGTCATATATATAGAGAAAGAGTGATAAGGTTCGTGAAAAGTAAAATCTTACCTCAACTAGATTTTACTGATTGGGATATGTGTGTGGATTATATTAAAGGCAAGCAAACCAAACACATATCTAAGAGTTTTTCTACAATAAGTACCGAGTTGATTGAATTATACACACTGATATATGTGGTCCATTTTATGTTCCATGTTAGGGCGATGAAAAGTATTTTATCACCTTTATTGATAATTATTCATGTTATTATTATCTCGATTTACTGCATGAAAACTCTCAATCAGTGGATATTCTTAACATATTTATTAATGAGGTAGAAATACAGTTAGATAAAAAAGTGAAAGTAGTCAGGTCTAATAGAGGTGGTGAATATTATGGTAAATATGATGAGGATGGACAATGTCCAGGTCTATTTGCAAAACTTCTTCAAAGTCGAGGCATTTGTGCATAGTATATAATGCTTGATACACCACAACAGAATGATGTATCTAAAAGGCAGAATCATGCTCTTATAGATATAGTTAGGAGTATATTAAGTTACACTAATATATTGTTATCTTTATAGATTTATACATTAAAGACAGGTGCATATCTACTTAATAGTGCTCCTAGCAAAACAGTTCCTGTTATACCTTATGAATTATGGACAGGTAAGAAACCTAGCTTGAGGAAACTACATGTTTGGGGTTATCCAATAGAAATAAGGATTTATAATCCTCATGAAAGGAAGATTAAAGTAAGAACCATTAATGGTTACTTCATCGGTTATCTAAAAAAGTACAAAGGGTACATATTTTATTATCCTAACCATAGTACAAGAATAGTTAAGTCTAATAATGCTAGGTTCATTAAAAATGGACAAATTAGTTGGAGTGGGGAATAAAGAAAAATGGGTATTCAAGAGATTCAGGTGGAAAATCCTTCACCCAGTGTCTCTTTTCAAGTTGTTGTTCCTTTTGTTATATCACAGTCACACAACATATCAGAGCAATAAGTTAATATTCTAAACCCACAAGAAGAGAATGTCAATAATGAACCAGTAAATAATGTGCTAGTCACAAATGATCAAGTGATGCTACAAGAAACAATATTATGTAGGTTTATAAGGGAGAAAAGACCAGCTATATCATATGATTATACGGTGTATTCATTTGAGCACGAGTGTGACTTGAGCATTGATAAGGATCAATCAATGCTCAAGTCTCATTTAAATAAGTTGAAATGTAACAATTATGAAAAGTGGCTCACTGCTATATAAGAAGAGTTAAAATCTATGGTTGATAATGAAGTATGGGAACTAATTGAGTTACCTGAAGGCTCAAACCAAGTGGGCTGTAAATGGGTCTTTAAGACCAAAAGGGACTCGAAAGGTAATATTGAAGGTATAAAGTCATATTTGTAGCCAAAGTTTATACTCAAAAGAATGAAATTGACTTTAAGGAGACCTTCTCTCCAGTTTCAAAGAATGACTCTTTAAGAATTGATATAGCATTGGTAGCTCATTATGATTTAGAGCTTCACCAACTGGATGTAAAGACTGCTTTTTTGAATGGTGACTTTAAAGAAGAAGTTTATATGGACCAAACATAAGGAAATTAAAGAAGTTATATATGGTTTAAAATAATCTTCCCAACAATAGTATCTTAAGTTCAATGATATCATTCCCTCATATAGTTTTATAGAGAACACTATTGATAGGTGTATCTATATGAAGATTAGTGGGTGCAAGTTCATTATTTTGATACTGTATGTTAACGATATTCTTTTGGTCACTAATGATTTGAACTTGTTACATGATGTAAGGAAATTTCTCCTTAATAACTTTGAAATGAAAGATATGGGTGAGGCATCCTATGTGATTGGAATAGAAATATTATGTGACAAGGCACAAGGAATATTAGAGTTGTCTTATAAAAGATATATCAGTAAATTATTAAAGAGATTTAAGATGAAAAATGATCAACAGGGGTAGTTCCAATTCAGAAAGGGGATAAATTTAATGAAATGAAATGTCCTAAGAATGATTTGGAATGAAAGGAAATGGAATATATTCCCTATGCATCTATAGTTGGGAGTCTAATGTATATTCAGACTTGCGCTCGACCGAATGTTAATTTTGCTAATGAAATGTTAGGCCGATAAGTAATCCTAGAATAGATCACTGGAAAGCTGCAAAGAAAGCACTTAGGTATTTACAATGAAACAAGGATTACACGCTCACATACAAAAAATCAGATCACTTAGAAGTGATTGGTTATTCAGATTCAAAATATATTGGTTGTGTAGAATCAGGGAAATCTACTTTCGGTTATATATTCCAACTAACAGGAGGGGAAATTTCTTGTAAGAGTAGAAAACACTCTGTCATTACTACTTCCACTATAGAGGCTGAATTTATGCATGCTTTAAGGCCACTATTCAAGCATTGTGGTTGCAAAACTGTCTTAGGGCTAGGTATTGTCGACAGTATAGCTAGACCGCTAAGAATTTATTGTGATAATTTTGCAATTTTCTTCTTCTCTAAAAATGACAAGTATTCTAAGGGTGCTAAATACATAGATTTGAAATACTTGTCAGTCAAATAAGAAGTGCAAAAGCATAAAGTGTCAATTGAGCATATTGGAATTGAGTAAATGGTAGCAGATCCGTTAACTAAAGGATTTCCTCCTGAAACATTTACAGGCCATGTTGAAAGGATGGGCATTATAGATACGTTCTTGTTAGCATGAGATCAGTATATACATATGTTTGGTTATTTGCTATTATTGTTTTGACACTTATAAATTCAATTAAAGTTATGTTTTTGCTTATTTGTTAGTTGTCACATTATGTTGTGTACATGCATTATTTTATTGTGATGATAAGAAAACATTAAAGTTAAGAATTATAATGTTTCTCGATTACAATTATTTGAGTTTATTTGATTGTGTGACATATGAAAGGAATCATGTCGTTAGATGACTTATGACTGTCATGATCTCAGCATTTCAATTCATTCAAGTTTGATGACTTGATAGATTCAATATGTTGTGCACACTTATATTATTGGATCATCAAGTCTTAATAAGGGCCAAGTGGGAGATTGTTAGATTAATTTAATAATCATAAAGGTATGGCCAATATTACTTAGGTTGATTCAAGTATAAGGTGGACCCAAGATAATGGTTATTAGGCTTCTAGAGAATATTAGAGTCACTAGGGTTTTATTATAATTAATAACAACCCTTCCCTGTCCCTTCAATTAAGTTCACAGTTACCAATGTTTTTGCACCATTGGAAAAAAAACGAAGAAAAGAGAAGGAGAGAGTGGATAAATTCTTTGTATAGAGAAGGTGTTTGCAATACAAAAATAACGGTCTATCATTGTAAACATATATAAAACATGGACTAAGGTTAGTATTCAATATGAATCCTAATTGAATGGGTTGGATCGATTATGTTATAGATGATTTTAGGAGAATTCTAGGCTTGAACTATTATTTGGAATATTATAGTTTTAATTATAGAAACATTTACCTATTATATAATATGAAATGTGACAATATGCTTATGGCCAAACAATTGTTTGGTGAAATTCTTGAAAGGAATGAAGTTTCTTACATTTTATTAATTTTTGGGCATTAAAATTTGCAATAATTATGACATCATTCAATATTTTGAGTTGTATGGTGGATTGATCACAAGTGAAAGTTCTTGCATTTAAGTCTTAGATTCATGGGTTAAGTTTAGGAACTGGGTTTATCTACAATATTATAGCAGGAGCATGTTAAATTAACATGTATTCAAAATACAACAAAGTTCGATATAAAAGGTAAATTTTTAATCTCATAGTGGTGAAGCATGCTATAATGAAGACTTTTAATATAGCTGCCCTTTCTTTATTACAACTGTTGCAACTTTTTTTTAAAAAGAAGTGTAATAAATTGGGACCTCCTTTATAGCTTAAGAAATCTTAGAAAATTTCTTTAATCTTTGAAATTATCAAAAAAAATTCCTTTTAGTTTTCATTTTTTAGAAAAATATCTTCTCTTATACTTTGATTAAAAAATAATGATTAAACACACATGTTATGAACTTCAGATATATACTAATTAAATATCATTAATATGGTAATTCAACTCTACTTTTAAACTTAATCCTAATCATTTAAACTCAATTTAAATTAATAATTTAAAATAATTATAATAAATTATTATTTTTAATCACATTGAATTAGTTTGGTTTGATTTTAAGAATTTGATTGAATTGTCATGTAAGTAACATTTGATTGGTATAAATATGATATTCATGTCATGTGTATTTTATTGTTAATTTTTAACCGAAGTCTAAAAAAAGGAGTTTTCTAAAAAAATTTAAACTATAAAGATTTTTAAAAAAAATTTAAAGATTAAAGAGTTTTTTAAAAAATTCTTAAATTACAGAAAATCTTTATGTTTTAGTTCAAAAAGAATTTTTACACTGTCAGTAGTGTTCTATTTATTCATGGCTTTACTAACATATGCATTTTTCACTCTTTAGCACATTTACATTTTTTGTTGTTGTTTATAGAATTAGAGAGTACTAGTTTTAAGTTCTTTACTAGTTGATGATTGCTCATTGCACACAAGTATAACATTTTAATATCTAGCTCTAAGTACACGCCTAATAAGACGTAGATCTTCCCTTAATTATCTTTTCGAATGCATATTTTTCAACTTAACTAGACATATTTAAAGGTTTTGCAGTGTGATAGACTTGTGAGTCTTTTGTCTTTTTAGTTTATTCGCGATGAAATATATCATTATTACCCAATTTTTACATGAGAATCTTTAAAATTGGAAAGTTTAAAGTGATTGGAATCAATCTTTAGATATCTATGCCAGCCATCATCCTTAGATGTAACTCTTGCAACATGTAACCTAGTCTATGAGATAGTTACATGTTACGATGAAATTATGATGAGATCATAATTATAAGAATTATATTGAATTTAAATATCATCCCTAAATCATTCCTAGTCATTATTCTATTGAGACTGGATATTAATAGAGCATAAAACGACTTACACACATTATGTTTTTTTTCCTCATGGAGGAAGTAATCGATCTTATAGAATAAAGTATGAAGATACTTAAACAAACGTTTGCATGCTTATTAGAGAACAAGTTCATTAAACTGACCCTATATGAGAATTCCATTTCAAACATTACATGTATGTCTATAGAAATTCTCATTGTGATGATTGTATAAATGATCTTTTGATTTGAGATTACCTAAGTATCTCATATAAGGATTGTTATGTTTTAATACTACTTATGAACTATTCTAACCATTGTTAGCTCGGTCGGTAGTCATTGGATATAACATAAATTATATAGAGGTAGTTGATTAATCATTATACCATTCATTACCTTAAAGTGGTTAGGAAGAATGTTTCACAGTTTTCAATTAGTATTAATTCAGAAAATATTTGGCCAAGGAAAAATGAAACTTTGAAAATAGCTTTCAAATGTCATTAATTGAATCAATTACTGATGGTGGAGAGATAACACGATCAAATAAAGTAGACATTGATTCATATAAACTAATCAGGACATTATATGATAAAAGGATTGACAGAAAGGTTAGTTAAAATCACTTTGATATGCCTAAATATCTGGGTAATCATGATGCGTTGCTAGATATCAATCTTGATCTATGGATATAAGGTGTTTAATTAAAGGATTAACAAAAATTTTAAGGAGTTTAATTTATCTAATTCTTCATCGGGTTATCAAAACTCTTAAAATTAATTTTGATTCACTAAATTCTTGTAGTAGTCTTAGAACCAAATCGAATTCTAAGAAAACTAGCAACTAGATTCTTAATTTAAATTGTCCAAACAAAATGGCATTTTATGATGAATTAAGTAATGAACTAAAATTAAGAAAGAATTAAAATAATCAACTAATTATTAAAGTGAGAAATTCAATGGTACTTAACCCTGATTCAAGGAAAAGATCTCATCCAATTGTAACTTTGACCATTGGTCAAAAAATAATAATTTTCATAATACAAATATTTAGTCTGAAACTTATTAGGATAGCCATATTAAGTTTCAAATTTTCCTAAATTAATTGGTTTAAACCTGTTCAAACCATAACTTACCATAAATTGATTAGTATGATAACATTCCATATCAATTAAGTGATAGCAATAAGCCTAATGAAAAGGATAAATTAAATAATTGAGATAACTACAACTATTCAATTAAGTTTTTTTGTTTCTCATAAGTTAAATATGCAAATTCATAAATAACCTATTTGTTACTTGTAACAATCCTTCATGAAAATTACAAATCACTGAATTTATAGACAGCTATAGAATAATCAACATCAAATTAATTTTTCAAATCACATCAATATTGACTACTTATGAAATATAAGAACAAAAAACAAGAAATACTTGAATTAAAATAAAATATAAGTTTAGAACAATACCTCCCAAGATTACAACCAAAATTTTAAATTTACTTGAATCAGAATATCTGGATTTACAATTAGAATTTTGAATCCCTTTGAATCAAAATCTCACCTTATCCAATATAATAATATGTTCACTTTTTCCTAAATTTGTGATTTTGACCAATAATTCTCCAATTTGATCCAATCTCAACTTGTCATATCCTAAAACATAAAAAAATTTGATTTTCTTATTTAAACACCAAAATTAAGCCAAAACAAAATGGATAAGTCCAATTAACATAACCAAATCATATCTTATCAATTTTAAATATGATATAGGGTTATAATTTATATTCATTGCCAATATATTTTAAAACCTAATAGGCCACATACAAAGAACATGTTGAAAATAGAAAAGATCTTTTAATAAGGTTTGACTTGAATGTAAAGTTTGGGAAACTTTATAAGTAAATATGAGATATTTAATAAATAAAAATCAATATGAGATATTTAAAAATGAAAATCAATATGAAATATGAAATATTTTATCTTATTTAGGCATAATTGATATTTAATTAGAATTAATTGTAATTTTATGATTTTAATTAAATTTTAATTGAAATTATAATTTAATTTCAATTATATTACGAAAATGATTAATTTTAGTCCAAAAGAGCTAATACTCCTTGTCTAACCCTTTCTATAATAGTTGTAGTATTCTCTCAACATATTCTGTGGATATCGTTAAAGGTTAAACACTTGTGTGGCTACACAGGTTAAGATAAGCTAGTTTCCAAGACAATTTGAGGGAAACAATAAGAAAACAATCAATTTTCAAAAATAAGTTATAAATTAAGATTCATTTTTTATTATAATTAATGTGTTAATCATTTTACATACTTTAAAGTGATCTTGGCTTTCTAAACATCATATAAAAAAGGTTTTGTTATTATTTTGTTGTGTATGGGATCAAATCCCACTCTAATTTTTCAAACCAGAGTTATCTTTTAATTATATAATATAACTAAAATTATTTTATTGTTATTGATCAAAGACTAGAATTAAAATTGCAAAATTTGCAATAAATTATTAAATATAAAAAGTTTCGATTAATGCCCCAAAACAAATTTTAAAATCAATTTGGAATTAAAATTAATGAATTAACCATAAATTTGAATTAGATTAAATTATGAAAATCTAAAAAGTTCAACTTGAAAATATTGAAACCACATTTAACAACTTAGCTAAATGAGTTGTCTATATAAGATAAAAAAGAAAAAACATAATTAATACTATAGAAAAATCAAATAACATCCCTCTTAGCTTCTGAAAAGAATTAAACTATAAGCCACGGTTTGAAACTCAAAACCCCAAGTCATATGAAATAAACATTAAGGGCCTATTTGGTTCTGTTTTTTCTTCCATTTTTTGTTGTTGTCATAAAAAAAGAAATAGTATGTTATAACATGTTTGGTTGAGTATTGTTTCCATTTTTTGTTTTTAAAAATAAGAAAATCACAACAACTTTACAAAACTTAAAAATCATGTTTTGTGTGTTTTTAAAACAAGATTTTTTGTTCATAAAAATAACACCACCGTCTTCAACATCTTCATTGCTTCGATTTATACCCTTTTATTGTTTCAGATACTTCTCTGTTTCTTCCCACATTTGTTACCTTATTTATTGATATTGCTTTTAGGTTCTTCGTGTTCCTTGCCTAAACAAATAGTTCACCAAACCCTTCAAAGAATCTCACAAAAATATGCTATTACTATAACATAATTGAAAATAAATATGTTGTTACTGTAGCATAATTGAAAATAGATTGGAAATCCAACTTCCAAGCTTACTTTGACCTCTAACATTCTTAAGGCCCTCGAATGCTCCTAATGAAAATTATAATACAATAAACACCACAGTTATCACTTACCCATACGCTCTCATTGCCTCTGAGTAGTCTTCCCTAGTGTTCTTGTTTGGTTGGTGCCTGCTCCTCTGACCTATCCTTTGTTGTTCCCAATTAGTTCCCACATTCATATTTCTACCAACCGATTTTGTTTCCCTTACTAACAGGATATTTTTTTCTCTGATTCTTAATTTTATATCTTTGTCTTTACTCTTTTGTGTCACTTTCAGACACAACAGTTGATGTTTACTAATAAGCCCTTGGTTTCTCTATCTTTTAGCTATGCTTTGCTACTTTCTTTCACTTCCTATTGACATTGTGCTTGTATGTGATAAGTTACTTGATAGTGCATCGTAACACTACACAAAATAAACTAGACCTAAAATTATAGCTAGTGGTAAGTCTAGGTTGATCCCATAGAGATTAAATCCAATTACTTTCCTAAATTATACCTATATATAAAACAGGGGGGTTTGGTTTGATGCAAATAAGAAAACAGAGTAAAATTGAATCTATAAAATCAACTCAAATTAAACAGCAATAAAGTAATAAAATTGATGAATGGTTTGAAATCCAGTTCTTTGGTTTAATCGTGGTCTAAGCACAATTTCACATATGTCATTGAATTATCGTCTTCACACCTCTCTTCAGACTATTGATCGTGAATTAATAACAATCTCTGTTAATCCCTATTTTTTCTTAGGCCCTAGTTAATTAAAAATACCTCGTTAATTAATCCTAACTATCTAGAAACCTAGAACTTGCTCTTTAAGTTTATCCAGACGGTCGCATTAAAAGTGAGAAAAAATGGACCAATCCAAGCAATAATCACACAAGCTTGGATTATTTAACTTATATTACATTATCACTAACGATTTGATACCGTTACTTGCCACATATGATTCAAACACGACTATTATGTATCGTATTCAAGTTCTAGCAATGTGTGTTTATGAAAAATAATTCAATATAACATCAAAATTATTCTCATACAACACACAATCAATACATACAAGATAACGTAAACAATTCAAAAAGAGGGAAAGAAAATGATACGTAATGACACTGTGCTTAATGTGCTCCTTGGCTTGGATTACACCTCCGAACTAGCATCAGGAAGGTTAGCCCTCCATCTTCTCCATCAATCTCCAAGAAAAACCCATAAATAGCCTCTGAAATGTGAAAAGCTGAAGAGAGAACGAAGAAGAGTCATGTCTGTTTCCATAAAAACCTTGCTTTTATAGTAAAAAACTAGGTTTACAGTGGACAATTAGCAAGTTTACAGGTGTGACTTGGTGTGTCACTCCCGTTAGCATGTGTCATAGGTGTGACATGGGCTATCACGCCCATAACACTAGTCTCACAGCCATGACAAATTTTTCATGGTCATGAGACACCTTCCATAGCCATGACACTACATATTTCCATTCCTTTTGGTATTTTCTTGCTTCCTCTTCATTCTAACCCTTCTCCTTCTTGTTCCATGAAGCTAATTGAGTGTGAATCTCAAGAAGATGGCTCATTGAGTTTGCTTTCTGCTCACTTTAGCTATTATGCTTCCAAATTCTACCTGAGATCAAATATGAACTAAAGTGAGTATCTTAAGCATTTTAAAGCATTAATCACTAAGTGTTAAGGATTAGATGTATCAACAATTAAGCCCATATCATTACTCTTGCTTTGGACTTCCATTTTTGTTGATGGGGCCATTTAAGTAGTGAAAATGTAGATTCATACGTGGGGGCTTGGCTTACATTATTCCTGTGGTTAAGGTTATAGAGTCTTTCCTCTCTTTTATACGCTTACATTTTACAACAATCTTTATATGATATATAGAAATCCAATTTTAATCGCAAAGTTGCAAGCATCTCGTTCATTGGATTTATGGAAGAGATCTCATGGAGATATGCTCACAACTAGAAAGGTTCCGTAGATCTATTCTTAAGTCTCTCAATTCTAACCTAAAGCCCACAAAAGGCCTTCTCAATGATAAGAAATACTACACTATGGACTAGGTTCTTTGCTGTGACTATAATTACATTTTTGTTGTGAAATATTTGATCCTTTAGAAGTATGTATGCAAAAGTTGATTATGTTAAAGGATCTGATCGAGTGAGTGGAATTAATGGTATTCTTATTGTGTCAAGTATTATTAGGATCATAAAATGCACTTAGCAGAGCGTGAATTTAAAGTGCTCAAGGAATGTATGGTTAGTAAGATGACAGGGTTTAGAAAGATTTCTTGCATAAATGCTACTATTCCCTTATTGTAGCTATCTAGTTTGTTTGATGATTTATGCACTGAATGTAAGGTCTGCTGACTTTTTTATGCATGTGTGTGTGAAATTTCTTTAATTTGGATGTTATAAGAATGTCCATTTCTTGGATCATATTATGGTCTATGAAGGAAAAAAAACCAAAACTTTGTAGCTGTTAGGATGTTCTCGGCTATAATCTGATTGTGAGTCCCTCCTTTAGTCTCTGACTTTATAGGTGTGATGGAAATATGGTGATTCATATCGTGCTATGAAATTTAAGTAGGACTAAGATAAATCTATTTAAGGTGTACTATCCATTGCAGTAAACCTAAAATACATATGAAGATAGCATATCTTGAGTTTTGTGATATCAGTATAAAAGATGTACGAGTTCAGTTAGCTAGAATTTATTTTCCATGATTGAGATTCTCTTTACTACTAGTTATACATCTTCTCATCTTTCATGGGCCAACCTCTAATGCCAAATTTCTAATTGGCTGCTATTCTGATCTTAAACTACCATTTGTTGCATTTTTTGTCAATATTATCCCATTGAATGATGTGTCTATCCACATTACAAAACTAATACGGAAGTGTTCATGTACAGATCATTTCTTAGTGTTCATGTATGGATCATTTCTTAGTGTTGCAGCTCAAATCTAACATTTACATATTATCTTTTCCCTTCTTTATATATTTTGTAGTTCATAAATGATGGAGAAGATTGAATAGTAGTAAGAAGCCTTAATATTAATCAGTGCCTAAAACTTTTAAAAGAAATAACTGGAATAAGGCCAAAGATAGCTACAATGTTTACATAAGTTTCAAATTGTCTTATTGTTGATTCTTATAGAGATCTATTCACACCATTCACGACCTTCTTGCTTTTTCTTACCGTTTATCAATAAAAAAAAAGAGAAATCGAAAAGGATTGGGATTGACGGACACTAACAAATTGAAATATCCCCATATTTTAATTGATCAGCCACCAAGAAATAATATGTTAATGTCTTTATCAGAGTTTCTTTTGAACTATTTCAATTTTTTAGGTAAGCAATTACATGTTATTTGAGTTTGCATTACATTAATAGGGAATTTGCAAGGACATACCTAAGCAACATATATGTAGCAAAGGAATTGCAAAAGGAATGAATTGGGTTATGAACTTATCTCAAAGTCCAAAATAATGGCACAAGACTAGGGTGAGAACTCAGTTTAACTTCCATTTTTATTTATACCTTCATTACTCGTTGAATTTGCAACTTAATGCTTTGTTGAGGTATAAAGAGCAAAATTTTCAGCAATAACCAACAATTGAAGAATCAATATAAAAATATTAAGTGATATGTAGTTTGTGCTAAGTGGAGCTTTCCTCAAGTAAGCATTATTATCTTGATAAATACTAAGTAAACCTCATCACCCATAACTTTGATGCTCTGCTACATAAATTTGTTGATTTTGATTTAGTGTTCTTCAGGCTTAAACAATTTTCTATTTCGTAACAATCCTATATTAGTTTACCTGCTAACATTTTCACATGCAAAAGAGACTTATATGTCCATGTTTCCATCAACAATAAACCAGCAAAGAAGGTATACATGAAGAGTAGTTTCATATATGAAAATGAGATACAAGGATATACATAATCTTTTGATTATGAATTGTGTGAAAATTATGAAACTTGTTGAATTGAAGAATAACTAAATTTTTTGGTGAAAGGATGATGATGGTATTATATTGTTAAATCTTATACATGTGATGGGCTAGATATAATAACAATTCATAAAAGCATGATACTTGTATTTCATTAGATTACTAATGACTTTATGTGATATAGTCATTTGTATTAAATGAAATATTGATTTAAGTTTTCTAAAAGTTCAAATTGTTTAAATTTGAGAATTAAACGTTGAGAATCCTAAAGCACCTCAATAAGATAAATGTGGTGAGAAATAAATTTTTTGATTTCATAGTGAATGAAATTCTCTAGTTAATACCTCCATAACTAAATTCCATAAAAGTATGAATTTGTATAAGGAGGAATTTACAAAATAAATATTGTATGAGGCAATATTATTTTTTCTTTAACTATGCCTAGTATAGTCACTTACCTTCAGTAGTTTTAATTAAAATCAATTTGCAAGATTTTATATTAGATATGAAATGTTAAAATTTTGAAATAGTCAAAGCTAATGATTTTATAACGTGATGCTTAGTTGAAGCATATTTTTTTTTATTAATTTTAGAACTAAATTGGATAATAAAAGGTTATGAGATGTCTAAAAGATTGGATATAATCTTATAAACTCATCGAACAAATTATTTGTTTCAATGTATACTTATAAGATAATGGTTTTCAAGATAAGTTGTGGGAGTAAGATAAATTTGAGAAGTTCAAATCTTATGATAATATATTTAATTGGAACTAGTGCTTTTGTTGATACCTTTAATTATAGTTGAAAGTATACAAGACATTGAAAGATTCATTTTCATGATAAGCATAAAGAGTTTGTTTTGGAGATAATTGTGAATTTATCATATCCATAAGAAGGTTAGTGAGAGTCTAATTATCCTCTTTAATAAAGGTACGAGAGATATATTACTCATAAAGAGAACAATAATTTGTATATTCAATAGTTTAAAATATGGTTATCCAAAAACAATTAATATTGGATATACAAAGGTAACAACTTAATTTTGGGAATTAGATCCATAAAGAAAGAGACAAAAGTTGTTTACCTATTGTAGTCTAAGCATATAGATAATATACTAAAAATGTTTAGTATTTGAGATATTTGATGTTTTTAAAGTACTAAAGTTATTCATTATTCTATTTATGAGTTGATATTTGAGTTTAAAGTTATGTGGATATCAACTTTAGAAGTAAATCCTAGTTAAGGTATACGTTTCTTATTATTTGAAATTGAAAATGTTCCAATATAACATTAATTGCTAATTAGGTCATAATACATTTTTTATTTAGTGTAAATAATTAAATGGATCAATGAGATCTTTAATGAACTTGATGAACTTGGTATAGTTCCATGTATTATTTAAAAAGTAATGTACTGAAGAACATTAAAGTCATTAGGCATTTAAAAGAAGCTAAGGTCTCATCAGAGATCCAGGTATATATTAAGGCAATTTCACTTAGTTATGATGATAATTAAGACAAAAGTTGTAAGAATTAAGTGTTTATTATAGATAATCTTGTAAAATTCTCTCACTAAACCACTACCCCAGTGGTAGCATGATCATCATATAAAGATATTGCATAAGATACTTATGTGATTGGCTTCAGGGAGATTGTTGGTTTATGCCCTACCGCTAATTGATTGGTTGTATTTTAATAACATAATTATTTAAAGACATTCTTTATCTTATATATATTCAGATTATAAGATAAAGTTTATGGGGTAATTATACATTGTAAATGAAATTATTGAGTTCATAATTATGAGACTCTTATTGCATTTATTTATTATTCCTAATTATTCTTAGTCACCATTTTATTGAGATATATTAATGGAGCGTAAAAAGACTAACATACGTCATGTAATTTTTAAAACGGAAGTAGTTGATCTCGTAGACTAAAGTATGGAGATACTTAAATAAACATATAAGTGTTTATTAGAGAATATATTCACTAAACTGACCCCATGTGAGAATTATATTTAAAATATTACTTGTACATCTATGAAAATTCTCATTGTGATGATTATTTGATTTAAGATCACCAAAGTATCCCATATAGGGATTGGTATATTTTGATATTACTTATAACATATTCTAGCCAAAGATAGCCTAGTCCGTAGTCATTAGATATAGCATGAACTATATAAAGGTTGTTAAGTGATCAATATAGGATTCATTATCCTAAAGTAATTTGGGAGAATGTTCCATTGTTCTCTATTACTATTGATTCAAAAATTCCTTTGACAAGGTGAAACAACCTTTCAAAATAGTTTTCAGATGTCACTACTTGAATCAGTTACTAATGGTGAACAACTAATATGATTGAACTTAAATAGAGTATACATTAATTTCATGTTTTATGTATAATTAAACATTGTATAAAGAAATGATTGAATAATCCAGAAAAATTAGGCACACAAGACCACTTTGACATTCTTAAATATTTAGGTAGTCATGATGCGTTGCTATATACCAATCTTGATCTATGGATATAAATTGTTTAATTAAAGAATCAAAGATATTTTAAAGAAGTTTAATTTATTTAATTATAAATATGATTTAGAGTTATAATTTATATCCATTGCCAACATATTTAAGAACCTAATGAGGCATGCAAAGAACAGGTTGAAGAGAGAAAAAGTCTTGTAATCAAGTTGAACTTGAATGTAAAGTTTAAAAAACTTTATGATAAAATATAAGATATTTGATAAATAAAGAACAATTTAAGATATTAGATCTTATTTAGAAATAATTGATATTTAATTAAAATTATAACTAAAGTTTAATTAAAATTAGAATTTAATTTCAATTAAATTAGTAAAATGTCCAAAGACTATTATAGGCTTTGGCTCCAAGTGATCTATCACTTCTTATCTAACCCTCTTTGTAATAGTTGCAGTGTTCTCTTAGCACGTTCTGTAGATACCGTAGAGAGGCCAGATACTTTTGTGAATATGGTAGTTAAGATGAGTCAACTTCAAAAATGGTTCGAGAAAAACAACCAAAAAGGATCAAGCTTCATAATAAGATATGAATTAAGATTCATGTTTTATTATTATTTATGTGTTAATTATTTTATAGAATTTAAGGTGATTTTGACTTTCGAGAAATTATACAAAAAAATTAATTATTTGGCTATGTAAGAGATCGGATCTCGCCCTAATTTCCTAGTAGGTATTTCTCCTTTAACATAGTTTTATTGTATTGCAAGCATTATGATTTAACCATCCTCTTTGTCTATCTCTGATAGTTCTTTGTCAAAGAGGATGAAGATAGACAAAGAGGAAGAAGAGATCGAAATAATACAAGACAAATTATTCTAAATGAGCAAAATAAGGTGAGACTTATGTTGCCAAATAAAATGCTAATTGAGATTAATCTTAAATAATAAAAAATGTTATATTTAATTTAGACAAAACTCAAATATAAATAAAATTTATCAGTTTAGAATTTAAACATAATACCTTTTATAAATGTTAGAATTCTTTAAACTTTACTAAGTCAATTACCAAAATAGTCTTTATATTGGATGAATGTTTTAGGTTCGGATGCTTCGGTGTTTTTTAAGTTTATTGTGTAACACGTAAGAAGAGCTGTAGTATGTGATCACTCTGGAAAGGGAAATAAACGAAATAAATGTAAAAATACCTAATTTCAATTCTATCACATGTTTGGAGATGTTTTCCAAGGCCGAAACGAGTTCCGATCTATCAAGACTTTCAAGAGAACTCCTCACTAAGAAATGGTAATCGTCTTTCTACAGTTTTCTCAAAACGTAGATTCTCCTAACGAATAAGAGAATCCTGATGCTTACGATATAGCTTAACCTCTTTACATAGTTTCCATATCGGATTTCCTCATCGCAGGCTCAATATGGATTCGTTCCACACTAATTAGAGTCCATTTTCTCCTACACTTTGGCCCTTTAATATTATATCATTTATCGAGTCACTTTATTATCTTTATCTAAATTAAAATTACGTAACTTAACTGATAAGTATCTGAAAATCGAAAAATTCCACAATTAAATATTGTACACGGAATGTAAAACTACTAACATATTCAGCACTTTTACAATTGTGACGTAATCACAATGCGAACTGCAAACAGAGCCTGTAGTAAGTACAGAAAAAAGTGCTGATTTATATCGTCATGTACATTTACAGGATCCACCCTACGCAAACCAAAGATTCTTACAGAACTCACAAGAATTTTGACAAATTGTAATGACAAAATCTTCATCCGTCTGTAATGAACTCATTGGCTCTTCCTCCGGCCGAATGTATCTTCAGTCCCATTTGTCACCCTCTTTCTTCGTTCAGCAATCATTGCTGAATATTCCTGTCACGTTAAAACCACAACATTCTAAGATATTCTTGTTCGTTGGGAGGGGATATCAAATTTTTCTCTTCTGGTAAGCAAACATTTTAACCATGCAACCACAGGTCTTGTAAACTTCAGAGATTACTAAAAGATGAGCATCCCCTTGAGCCGCAGTACTCAGAAAGGTTCAGTTTTTCTATCTCATATGTTACGAGATGCATGTCAATCCACATGAATTTGCAACAAGTAAAAAAAACATTTGAAATACATACTCCCTTATATTAAAGTATTTACATCAACTCAAGTTTTTTCCAGCTCCAAAGCACAGTGATAATACGAATCTTCTGAGCTTAGGGGGAGAGTATTCCATTAACAGCTTCTAAAAAGAATCCTCCAAATGCTTGTAAGGATCAAAAACAGAGTGCAACAACAAAGAACTATAGGAAAATAAAAAATTTGGAGAATAATGATCAAGGAAAAACTGACAATGAACATAGTAAGCGATGTGTACCTTGGGATATGAATAGAGAAATATATACCACCAGGAGCATATTAATACGGATACAATTGATGTGACCACAGCTGATTGCAATGTTAACCAGCTACATACGATGGCCAACAGTCCGGTCAATGTTATAGTCCATGGTTGACACCTTATTGCAGAAGAGACAACAAGAATTTAACCGTAAAATATGCCAAAATGTTTTAAATTCATGTATATAATTCAATCAAGAGGATAAAAAAATCAACCAGGAGAGACAAAGTTTAATGCATCATAATTTAAGCAGAAAAGGTAAAAGTTAAGAATTCCTGAATGTCATTCATACAGGTAAAGACCGAAACATTAAATCTTCCTCGGAGACCAAAACAATCAACCTTAACCACCATTTTTACTTCTCAAATACAAGATGTACAAAAGAAAGAAGAAACTCTGTCCATAAAGATAATGGCTCAAGCATAACCTCGAGTTCGATCAAAATAAAACCATCCACTGGACAATGCACGGTAAATTTGCACAAAAAGGAAGCTTTCTCCCCATCAGAGAAGTCATGCTCTTTCCAGGAGGCTAGTTAGGTCAATAAATCCGCACTACACTAGCAGGTCTGAACCTATCATCTTATATTGTAATTCTTATAGTTATGGAATCCAGTCTTAAGATGACCTCATACGTTCAGGTTACTAAAACTATATAAGCGAGCCAGTGGCTCATCATTTCAAACTTGCTCTCATTCCTGTTTATATATTTCCATTCTAAGCAAATTTCCTAGTATGTTGCATTAATGAAGTCCGTAGAACAAAAGCTGTTGCAACCAACCAGTGTATAAGTTCCAACAAAATCCCAATTCATGAACCAGAAAATAAAAGAAAATCCATAAGTAAAAGTTCCAAACTGTTGCAATTTGACGGTATTCATGTAAGAAAACATGATAGAAGGAAAAAAAAAAGGAAAGAAAGAAAAACACGATAGCAAAAGAATCTACGAGAATAGAAAGGTAAAAAGTAAATAGCGATGAAGAGCAGGAGCTACCATGACGGTTTGGTGTCCCAGACAGACTCGTATTCAAGTGACAGATAATTGAGATAACCATCCATATCCTCAACCTCACCATTCTCATCCAAGAACTGAAAGTACTCATCCGGGTCACGGGAACCTGCACCAAAAACCACAGTTTTGGTCCGAAGATTGGTGGGTTGGAGATTTTCGAAGGTGAGGCGTGGATTTGAGATAGGTTTGGAGAGATGGGTTCTGGAGCAGGAAGAAGAGGGAAAGGCACTTGGAGGTGGACAAGAAAGGGGCAATATGGATAACGTCCCCATCTCTCTCTTTGAAATGCAAAAAATCTTTTAGTTTCTTCGGCGAGTGAGAGAGTTTTTCATTGATAGTTTTTCATTTTTTGTCCGTGCCATTCTCTTTATTGGATCGTGAACAAGAATAAAGGTAAATCCGAATTCGGGTGTGCATGAGTCGGGTCGGGTTGTGGAAGGGAATCCATGCTCATGCAATTGGTATCTACATAAAAGGAAAATCTTGAGAAAACTGGAAGAGCCTTGAAATGACCAACTAACTAGGGTTTTGGAGTAGAAAAGTCCAGGACTAGGAGGGCAAGCATGCAATGTGGGCAATGGGGATATCTTTTTCCAGGCATTTGAGCTAAGTGGAGTTGGATGAAGTGTGATTCTTATGTTTCGCGAAACAACAGTATTAGTAGTTTTTTTGGATAAAACAGTTTTAGTAGTTAACATCATCAAAATGTTGATGGGAAAAACAGAATAATCTGGTATATGTGTTTTGAAACTTGGTGGAGAATAGCAGAATGGGGTAAGTGCATTATCAAGCAACCTAACTTTGCTCCTTTTAGAGTTTTGAAGAACTCAGAGGCATTATCCTGCTTCTTTCTGTATATCCTGTCTTTACAATCACTTTTTATGTCGAACTGGTTAATTTCTTATGCTCACCATCAAAATTATGCCAGATCTTTGAGTTTTCATTTCAATTGAAGCGAATATAAATGAAGTGAACGAATCATAAAGCAAAAGCTGAGTTTTAATGAACTGGACTTGAAAGAAGGGCCGCATAACAAACGCTTGTATATGATTTTAAGTACAGATTACTGCACAATTACTGCTTGGTCACATGCAACCATTGGGAAGGGAGGGTAAACAACATCTATTTCTTGTTTCTTATCTTAAATTCAATGCATTAAGCAAAGCTTGAGAGGAAATCGTACCAATATGTGGTCGAAGAATTATCTACTTCCAAGGCAGTACTCAGGATAGGCCATAGGGTTCTGATCATCAAGTTGTCTGTTTCTCTCAGTTGGACGGTTAGGTTCAATGGAGAACAAAAGAAGTTTCTGTACCGGAGGACCTGGTCTCAGACATGGAAAATGGGCACTCCACCCATCTGAAAACCCAATTGTATGCCATTAAGCTGATTGGTGACTGGTTTGAACTAAGTGTCTCGCTTTTCAAACTTGCCTCCAACAGGTACTAAAATACCACGCATCTGATCCTGTATCGACTATAAGAAGCTATCCTTACCTGTTGCTGGGAAATTTCGTGCAATTTTGTTTTATTGATTTTCAGACGTTTCATCACAACTGGTACAACAAATCCCTGTTTTCGGCGTAATGCTATCCCCCATCTGCTTTCAGGTGAGAAACTATCTCTAAGCGAAGTTCTTGTCTCAGTCTCCGAAGTCCGAACTCCCAACTTAACAAGGTCTACTGTTTTTACATTCCCTGTCCTAGGAACCTGGTCAGATGGAGATTGCGGTAGCATTGCATGATTAAATGAAAGTTCTTAAATTGCTGTCAGATGCAGGTTCACAGTGGAGGAGATAGGTGTGCTTCCTACATATTTTGACAAATATATATCACGGTTTAAACCATTTCAATAAGTTCATCTAGCAACCATTGCCATTTAACAGAGCGGCCTCTTCGGTATCCACACTGCCCCTAATTTATCTTGGACCTAACCTAAACTGACTTGAACATTTGGAAAATGCTCGGAATAACTTCGAATCAATCTTTTCAAGACAATGGATATGAATAGATGCACTCAAATTTCCTAAGAACATTAAAATAGTTAGATACTTTTCAGTTAAGGGGTTGTACAAACGAGAAATTCAATCTTCAAGTTGGTAACAAATTTGGATTCTCACTTGGATAACTCCTTTCTTTCCATACATAAAGACAGTTTCACTAATTATTACTTATTAGTATTAACCTAACCTAGTACTAGCATTGTTGGAGATTTAAATCCCAGCATATAGACTTTAGTGGCAAAACCATTAGACCAAAAGGCCAAGTAGTTATACTTCATTATCAGTGCTGATGCGATTAAGTCAATCACAGGTAAGCCCAATCTTTCATTGTCAACTTCGATGCAAGCACGTCAAATCCTTTATAGCACAAATTTGGTCAGCATGACACGAATTAGCTAAAGAACTACAGATTTAGCAACAAATGAGTAGCATGCACACAAACTCGTCAACCAAATATTCTTGCATGGATGCATCATATGACATACAAGATTGAAAGTTAAGACAAAAAAAAAAAATTAGCATCTTCTTTCCTCCAAACAGGGAGCTCATAAATTCCTGATAACCTGAGCTATAAGAGTGCAGAAACAGGTTATCATACTCCAAGTAAGGTTGTTCCGCAGATAGCGTTGAACATGCAATTAGCAATCAAAGGGGTTCTTCATCAACACTTGAATCATGACTGACTCATTGGCCGTGCCTAAATTAAAGCAACTAAGAGCGATGATTTTTTGGTGCATATCATGTCAGATATTTTACTAAGAGAGATGTAAAGAAAACAGGTGAGTAAACTTGTAATTGCATTTACGCTCTCTCTTTCAATTCAATCTTGAAAAACACTTACAGAAGTATTTGTTCAACATCCAACACAAATGCAACTCCTATTCATTCTTCCAAGCGTCAATGACAAGGGAAAAGCCAAGACCTTGTAACTGGTAATCTTTGAATAGTTGAGAGTGAGACCATTTCAACACTGAGGGATCAAAAATGGATTGGCTGGACCATAATTTATCCGCAGAAAGGCAAGTTTGGAACATAAAAACTGCATTACCTATAGCATTACCAAATAGCCAATTGTGGACATCCCAGAACACTTCAATTGGTAGCCCATCCACCAATATTGTGTGATTGCCCCTGAACTTCCACTTCAGTCTCTTGACTTGTATTACCATCTTACTATCAACTCGGATCACAAGACAGGGATCCTTAAGATCGATAGTATCACACTCAATTATGATATCATGCATCTGGCCCTTATCACAAAATTGAGCTTTTGCACCAAAACACTTCTTCCCATATATGTGTTCTCGCTTGGAAATTAAAATTGCACCTGAACGCATCGGAAGAACGTCAATTTTCTTGTATGCTTCCTTCTTCATATCCCCAAGAAGTAACCCCATTTGTTGATTAAATGCAATAGCTAAATAAAATCCTTCCAGAGGCTCAGGCCCTGAACCAAATTTAGCATTAGATACGTCCCAGTATATATCAATCTTATCAGAATCTACCTCAACACTTTTGCACCCTTTTCTCTTAGAGAACAACCATGGTTTTATATCAACTTTACAAAGACATTGGCAGGACGAATCATCGATCGTGACACCAAAGCTTGGACCCATTAAATTCTTGGTCCAAGCAATCGTAACTAAGCAAGAACGACCACGCAATTTACATTGATAGACACAAGTGACCAAGTTTTGAGCAGCTTTACTGGCCCCTGAAGACGAGGAATCAGCAACTTGAACCCCACTTTCACCAAAACAAGAAGGAAAGTCCCTCATTTTACCCACAAAAACACAATACTTGTACTCTTCTACACCACTTTTCTCTAGCCAGGAACAAAAGAACACAAAATATTAGTACCTCAAGTAGTCAAACTGAAGATGAAAGCCAAAACCCAACTTTAAAAAATGCTCCAAAGTTAGCTTCTTTATGCTCTTAACTCGATCTGGTTGTGTGATTTCTGCTGTCCGCAGCAGGATAAGAGTAAGAAATAAAGAAAGGTCTTAGATTTGCCCAGATAGTAAAATCCTGTGCACAAAAGGAATAACAAATAACCTATAGAGAGCAAGATTAAAGCTTGGTGAAGCAGAGAGAGCGAGCGGGGGGTAGAGAGAGAGAGACTTGGGTCACATTTAAAAGAGTGGGAAAGCAAAAGAAGGAAGCTGTACGTTGGTTGCGGGTGGAAAAAACATGGATTATGCGCAACTCTATTTATCTCTATTTATACAGACATGAAAATTACTAATGATTAAGGACTTGTCCATAATTGAAAGAATCACGATAGGCCGTGCCTTTAAGTGACACTGCCACACCACATCACATGTAACGCAATTAGAGCTGATTTAATCAAAGCTTGGTACCGCATTCTCTTTCCCTCTTACCTTTTCAAATCTTGCACTTTCTCGCTCTAATTATTTTTTTGTTTACTTGTGGCGCCCGCCTTCTTTTTTTTTTCCGATTCGGATTTAAAAAGACAAATGGGAACATTAGAGTAGGTAGTTTAGGTTGAAATGCGTAATTTGACAAAATAGGAATGATGAAAAGTCGCAGTTTGATGATGTAATTGTTTGCTGTGGTTGCCAGTTGAAAGAACCGAAACGAAATAGACTTGAATTTTTTTTTTAATTAAATGTCATTTACCTTTTAAACTTACTCGATAAACTATGCAATTAAGCTGTATGTTCGATGATACATATTTTCTCAACTTAGAATGAAAATGTGGTTGATACTTGATAATATCTTGTTATTATTTGTTAAATAGTCTTGTCCAGGGGCTGAGAACTTGAATAAAACGTTTTAGACGGTACCAAGTAAAATAATTCACGATGACAAGGATTCATAAATTTTCTTCTGTTTTCTATTTTCTGTCGGGATAAGTAGCTTTCCCCTTGCTTCGTGTATATCATGGCCTAAGATAGAGTGAATCATGTGCACTCAATCCGTAGCTTGGCCTACTTGGAGACATGTATTATTATTATGGGTTCTTTTGAAAGGGACGTTTTTTTTTATTTAGACCAGTTAATAATAATAGTAATAATATACAAATATGGGTAGTCATCCTTGGTCTGTAGATTAACTGAGTGTAGAAAAAGAAGGGAAAATTAAAGAACCCCGTCAGTCAACCTGAGATGATATTTGATGGCAACAGTACGGTTAAAAGAGCAATAGAATTGAAGGTCAGGTGTGGAATGGCGTGATGATTAGGTGTGATGACTCCCCCACCACTTAAACGACAATTAATTATTGGTTGTGCTTGGACTTGGAGGTTGTAACCAATGAACCTCCTAATAAATCTCACAAAGACCTCGCAAGCTTTCCCGTAAAGCTATTACCTAAAGATTAGTCGAGGGGTAAAAAAAAAAGGAAACAGATTCGTTAGATCCACTAATTATGTTGTGAAAATGAAGAGAGTACTGATAGTTTTTGGATACGGTAATAGTTATTACAAATATAAAGGATGATTTTGCATAAGCCATCCTAGGAGGACACGTTTTTACGTGCATTGCAAAACTAAGGAGGTATATGATCTCCTCCACTCAAAGAAAATTCTTATTTTTATCATACAAACTACTCTTTTAATTTTAAGAGGATAGGGCGTGATACTTGGGGGGCATGAATGTGCCTCACAATGGGAGGTTGGATAAACCTAAGCCCCATGCTTCTTCGTCCATTCATTTCCTTTTCCATATTTCCTAACTCCTAACTATTTTCTTAGTCATTAATTGCTAGTTATCTAATCTCATCAAGTAGACTGTTGACCAAACAATCCTTTCTAACGTGCAGTCCGTTCTTCTCATACGTTAAGCCTACCTATTGTCTTGTCAAGATACAACAGAAGAGAACGAGAGAAAAATAAAAGCTAACGTAAAATTTTGTCTTTAATACTTGTATTAAATTTTAATTTAAATATTTAATATATAATATATAATATTCTAAAAATGCATAACGTAACTTTTAAATTGACAGATGTCATAATTCTGTCACTGTTATTTGCAAAGACTCAACATATACCCTAGAAATATTATAACATGTCTAGGGTATAATACATGTCTAGGGTATAATAAGAAGTGACCATAATAAATTAAGTGCATATAAGTATAGTAAAGGACATAATAGTACTTAATATAAAAGGCATGGATAAAAGAGTAATTTGTACATTTCGACATAGATATACATATTTAGACGTGAAATATGGACGAGATTGAAATTAATTGATGAGATTATATGCCAATGTAGGAATTAAAAAAAGAAGAATGACCAATGGTCAATTTTTCCTAAAGTTAACAAATGAACCAATATGATTAAGACATATGTGACCAATAATAATAAAGCATATGTGTCCAATAGTAAGTAAGCATTTGTGAGAGTCTTGGAAGTGACGACCTTTAGGGTTGAGAATTCCAGATTTTTTCCTCTCTACTTCATCTTCTTCGTCACACCATTTTTTATACAAGGAATCAAACTAATCTTTAGTAGAAACCAAGGTAAAATTTAGCAGTTTTATCTTCATCTAGGGTTTTGTTATGTATATGTAATTGTTGAAGATGAGTTTTGAATGGGTGTGTTATGTGTAAAGGAGGAGAAGATCAAAGGCAAAGCAGAGAAGCAAGTAGATTAAAGTAAAAGGGTTTTGATCACTTTTTCAGGAGGCATGGGATTTTTGATATATTTCCTTGGATTATGAACGTGATGTGAGAGGAATTGGTAAAGGAAGTATCCTATTTGCTGATGAGATGTTTTTCGTTAAAATTGGATGTGTTTTTGTGTTGCTCTTGCATGGTAAGGTCGAAGTTAGTTGATTCGGAATGGGTACTTTGCTGGATGGATATGTTCCATTGAATAGACTTCTATAATTTGGTCATATCTTAGTTTGTAGACCTCCAAATTGAATAATTTAAATTAGATATTAAACTAGAGACATAGGTCTAAAACTTTAATGAAAGAACCGAAATCTGATTTTGCCTCTAAGGTCTCGTTTGGTAACTAGTAATGAAGGAATCAAAATAAAAAAATAGGAATGGGAATAAAAAATGATGATTGGAATAGGAATATAATTACTGATCACGCGTGTTTGGTGTGCAAGCACTAGGAATGGGATTATAGAAGTTCATAGTTATACCAGTGTTTGATTTTTTTACTTATATTTAGTTATTATATAATTTTTTTACACAATTAATTATAATATTTTATATTTTATAAATAATTAATCAAAAAATTAATGATTTATAAAATTATTAATTTTTAAATAAGTATGAATAATTCTTATGATAAGAATAAAAGTATCAATAAAACAAAATAAAATAATTATTAAAAAATTAATATAAAAGATAATTTTGATGATAATATTCTC
Organism: Erythroxylum baracoense; assembly: GCA_025629805.1. Taxonomy (NCBI): domain Eukaryota; kingdom Viridiplantae; phylum Streptophyta; class Magnoliopsida; order Malpighiales; family Erythroxylaceae; genus Erythroxylum; species Erythroxylum baracoense. Next base: position 12,052,841 of record JAOTAY010000004.1, read on the forward strand.
ATAAGAATCAATATCTTGATAATATTTTGATAACAACTTGATAATATTCTAATAATATCTTTATCTCTTATTCCCGATTTTTCATTCCCACGTATATCCACAGCCCCTAAGGAATAAAAGTTTGGGATTATTTAAGATTCGTTACAATTTTGTCATTCCCTATGTTATCTATTATCGGTAACCAAACAACTAAAAGATAAGAATGCAGGTTGCATTCTCATTTCCATCGTTTCATTACCGGTTACCAAACAAGCTCTAAGAGTTTTGAATTATGGCTATTGTCCCTGTTTTCGAACATCCTGTAATGTTTTGGAGATAACTCTCGGAATACTTAACCAAATTATGTAAAATTTATTCCATTAGAAAGAATAAATGTCTAGAAGACCTTAAAAGCTAATTCGAACATTTGCTATATGAATATAATAGAATAAGTAGAGGTATGAATGGTGAGTATCTGTCACAATTATGACATGAGTGTCATGATCGTGATCCTGTCTTTTGTTACAACTAGGACATTGTTTTCGTTTCCGATGTTTACCATATCTCATCCGAACTTTTTTGGATGTCACTAAAGCTTAGCAAACCCAGCATAAGTGTAATAGAGACTCATCATACATGTAATGTGTATATACTTTAATGCTTTCGTTGATGTATTATTGAAAAGGAATATGATCATAAAGCACATTAAATACGAATGAGCATGGTAAACATTTTCAAATTATAATTGTAAGAATAATGGAATGAATTTGTATCTTATGAATTGTTACTCTTTAATGTGACTCTGAAATGTAATTATGATGTTCTGATGATTAGTTTTGACTTACCAAGTCTTAGTTGTAAGTAAATAGGCATGCCTAAAACGGTCTACAACTGCTTATGTTCTGAGACATTACGGTGTCTTATGTTTTAGAGAGTTAAGTCTCTTCTATTTTAGAGGCTATTGCCTCTTCTGGAGATACCAATCATAGGTATCTTCTACTTTTGTTCTCGCTACCAACGTCTGAAGAAATTAGCAGGCAATTCTATATATATTCAGATATTTATTCTGTTCTGATGCAAAGTTATATTTGAAATAATCTCTTAATTTCATATTCAAATATTGTTATGTGATGGTTCATGACTTTCATTTTATAATGTATTTTTCATTACTCAATTGTCATGAATCATTTACATGTGATTGTTAGGTGACTGCTGTGAGTAGTTGCTGTCTTACATCATTATTCCCAACTAAGCTATATACTTAACACAATGGTTTTCCCTTCGTGTAGGTCATAATAAACAGGGTTAAGGTTGTGACAACCGTAATGGGCAAAGAAGGACGTTTAATCTTTTGGAAGATCTTATATATAAACAGTGTGTTGTATTTATAAATATTAAGAAGGAATTTTGTAGTATATATAAATGGCCTATACTAATCATACCTTATGATGAGATTTTTTATTTATGGATGTTATATGTGTAATTTGTGACTTGTGTAAACCACAATGAAATATGAGATGTAATATATGTTTACCTTATCTCTGGAAATTGTTGAATTGTCTAGGTCTGTTTTGGGTGCATTCATATATCCTCCTCGGGGTAATTAGGGTGTCACATTATTAATTTAACAAATTTCTTTATTAGTAAACCCACTTCAGTTTCTAAGCTTTGAACGACAACACCCACAAAATCAACAAACACATTCAACCAATTTCAAGTAACTAAACGCAATAAACAATCAAGTCAAACAATATAGATAATGTGAACGTAAATAGATAATGTAAAAGTAGATAGAACATCAAATTTAAGTGAAAAAACCTTTAATGTTGAGGTAAAAATTACATACCAAATTGACAAGTAAATTTACTATTCAAATAACAAACTTACACCATTTCAAGTTTTGAGTTATTGACCCTAACTCAAAATATCATCACAATACAATTATAAGTAATCTAACAAAGTTTCAAGTTAGAGTACAAATTGATATCCTAAAACAATACTACTCCTAAACTAGTCCTGAAACATCAAACCACTAAATATAACTTGTAGTTGAAGAATATCAATTATAAAATAAAAAAAGTCTCCTTTTCTTTATCACTCCTTGATTTTTTAACTTTTTTTACGTCTCTCTCTTCTTTTCTATTAATGATGCCCATCATGTTACCTTTTATACCTTATTAAAAAATTAAGGTTTTTATAACGGACATAGTCACGCATATGGAAGTGTCTGCTGATCATATCCCTCAAAACTACTTCAATATTTGACAATCGTAGAGATACATGGTCACAAAAACTCTCATGGTTTATGAAAATGGTTTTGTCCATATCCACACAAACTTGTCCATCTCCACATGGTCGTGTTTGATCTTGATGTTCTTCGTTCAACCCTTACACAATCGTAAAGACATACAAGGTCACTCATGACCATGTTTGGGATGGATCTTATTTATAGAAGTTCTACTTTGATCAAGTTAGTAGACGTTGTGTGCCAGAGAGTGACTGCATTTTGTATTAAATTTTTACCATAATTATGTATGTAGAGGTCACTTTAGTCCTAAACATACTACCAGAAAGCTTTTGGATAATGGTTTATATTAGGAAACTTTGATTAAAGATGCTTATTTGTTTTCTAAAAGTTGTGATAGAAGCCAAAAGACATGTACATTGTCTCACAAAAACGAAATGCTTTAACCTGATTATGTTTCAAAGTGACCGGTAGCAAAATCCATGAAGAATGATGATTCTATAGTTGTTGTAGGTTTTATAAAGCCTAATATTTTTAATACATTCAAATTTCTGTAAGCCATTATTAGTGATCAAGGTAATTATTTTTGGAATAAAATAGTGGTAGTTTTGTTTAAAAAGTATGGAGTGCATCATCGAGTGCCCACTGCATATCATTCACAAATAAATGGACAAGCAAAAGTATCAAATAAAGAAGTGAAATTTACTTTTGAAAGTATTAAAGAGTGCGTCTAGACGATGCTCTTTGGGCTTACCATACAGTCTACAAAACACTAATAGGAATGTCTCTTTATCGATTGATTTTTGGTAATGCTTTCCATTTACCTATAGATGTCGAATATAAAGCTTATTGCACGGTATGGTATTGTAATATAGATTGGACAAAGCTAGGAAGGCAATAAATCTACATTTGTAAGAATTAGAGGAACTAAGGTTGCATGCTTACAAGAATTCAAAATTTTATAAAGTGAAACCAAATTTGTTTCACAATGATATGATCTTGAGGAAGCAATTTGAGGTGGGAAAGAAAGTTTTAGTATATAATGTTCGATTAAAGCTCATGCTAAGTAAGTTATGTTCAAGATGGATTGGTCCTTTTATTGTCATTAATGGTTTTACTTATCGTGCAATGGAAATAAAAATTTTAGATACTGGAAAGATATTTAATGTGAATGGGCATATATTGAAACCATTTTATGAGGATATGGTTGTCACAATTTTGATGAATATTGATTTGTTACTTCCCCAATAAGTAGAAGATTAAAAAGAAAATGTTTTGTTAAGGATAAGGAAGTTAAATAATTATGCTTTTTGGAAGGCAACCCAAACATGATAATTTTTATTAATTCAATTTAGTTATTTATAAGTTTCATTTTTTGCCTTTGTGCAGTTGTTTTGCTAGTTTAAAAGAAAATTTTGATCTTTTAAGCAGTTGAAAAAAGTTTATAAGGTAAGATCACGTCTTATGCATCTCAACTTTTAGGATAAAAGACTTTAAGTTCTAGAATACCAAAATGCACAAGGCGAGATCACGTCTTATATAACTCAAGTTTCGGGTAACAATTCTTTAAATTCCGTAATGTTAAAATGAATAAGGTAAGATCATGTCTTAGACAACTCAGGATTCTTGAATTAAATCCTTTAAATTATAGATTACTAAAATGCATGAGGCGAGATCATGTCTTATAAATGTTAGTAAACAATTTTGTTTTCAAGAATTTGAATTTTTTCAAGAAAGAAAATAATAAAAAATAAAACAACACAAAATTAATTTGACCTTAACTTTGTGTTTATTCTCTTTGTCCCTGCCTCCACAGTAAGAGTCACACCTATTTCCCGATGCATAGCACGTTTCAACATAGCCTATCACTGGCAAGCCTACTAGCACTCCAGACTACCGCACATCAACGTCCCAGCAAGCAGTCACACCACACTCACACAATATCAACTCTACAAAACTAGGAAGAATCCTCAAGTACGCATCGAAGAGCTCCAACAGTTACATAACATCCAGTACCAAATCCAGCTTTAAGCATTCGTCCATTAGCCAAGCATCACATTATATAGGCGTCCAACTATTCAAAAGCACTAGTGACTTCAACATACTCCAATTAGACTTGGAAAATTGGGTCAGGTTGGGCTAAGCTAGAGCTCGAGCTACTAGGCATAGCCTAGCTCGAGGCCCGATAGTTATAAAAAATGATATTATTTTGCAGAAAATGACGTTGTTTTCTATTTTTAATTTAAAATTTTGAAAAATAGGTCAACCTAGGCTTGGAGCTACTCGAACCCCAGGCTGACCCATCCCACTCTAACTCCAATAGTCTTGTCACATGCGTCCAAAAAGTTTTAATATATTTTACTTTGCCAACTTTTGTGTAGCAACCAATCACCAACTTCCAGGGCAATAAATCTCTAACAGTAGTCCAACAGCTACACAAGCGACAAGGTTCTGCTGATGTTCAATAATTTGTAAATTTTTCTTATTCACAATTGTTGAAGCTATGGGAAGAACAAATGACACCAATAGGACAACAACAAAACCTAACTCTATAATGAATCCAATTGATAAAAACCAATACAAGATTGTATTGACCATTAGTATTAATTGGAAGTGAGTTTGGATAGCCAAAGGATAAGATTGATTGAGGAAAAAATGCAATTCCATTATATGACACTTAACACCTCCATTTGCACCTATATTATAGTGCATTTTGTTTTTGATGCTCACAACTAAAAGGAATACTCTAATCTTTCACTTATTTTATATTCATAATTTGTTAAATGTGAGCATCGTGTGCACACTTAACTAGAATGTATGATTTAGGTGTGGGAAGAATTTTGATCGAATAACTTTTATCTTTCTTTTTAAAAATATGTTTTTTATGCTTGAACTCACGAATACTATGATTTATATATTGATTATTCCTTGTGGTAGCCTAAAATTTTCTGATTGTTGTTTAGAAATAGCCCTTAAATTAAGATATATATTTTTTTGAGTTCTAATGCACAAGAGAGATAATCATAATTAATATTTTCCATTAAACTACTTAAAGTATCTTATTATTTTTATTAAATAAACATTTGCAAGATTTGATGCATTTTGATACAATTGTAAGTTTTGAAGCTTAAGAGTAATTTATTACATTGGCACTCGTAAATTTTTCTTTTTGGTGTGTGTTACCAAACATGACATGTTTATACTAAAACCTACTCTTGTATACATTTTAAGACCATATTTTTCTTGAATTTGTGCATGGAGATGATAGGGCATTTAGGTATAATTATTTTTTTACCTATAAAAGCCTACTTCAATTGTCACCCCTAGCGAACCAATTTGACCTTGACCTTTTTTCTTGCATATTAACATTATGACAAGCCCTTCTTTTCCTTGATTTCATTAACAATTTTAAGCTTTAAATTGAAATAATTGTATAAAGCTTATTTGTATAAGATTTTATCTTTTTCCACAAAAAAATCAATTACTTCAAGTTAGTACGATATTTTCATTTCTCAGTTTTTATAGAATAAAGGAGAAGTAAAGTAAAAAAGAACTCCTCTATGATATTTCTTTTTCTCAAAAAAAGAGAAAAGAAAATGAAAATAAATAAAATGTAAAATGTAAAAAAGAAAAAAGAAAAAAATGATCATGATGTGATTAAGAGCATGCAACTTGAAACAAGCGAGTTTCGAACCAATTTTAATTAAAACTTGAGTGAATAAGTTTTATAAAGTTCCCTTGATTTGTTAACCCTAAAAGTTCCTTATTTGTTATACTTTTACGTAAGCCAAGTATAAGCCCTTATTAAGACCCTTGATTTTTACATTAAATTAATGTTTGTTAATGGTAGAGATATGATTCATAATCAAGCTTGTGGAAATAACCTGCATTGTGTTGATTTAAAAGCTTAAATAACCCTAAAAGTTTTGAGTATATAGAGTGAAATTCATAAAAGGGTGTTAAGTCTTATTATATTTTATTTTGATGGAATTGATTAGATACTATATTTTCATTCGGAAAATTTATCTTAAAAGTGCCAATTTACTTTATTGTTATTTTATGTTAAACCTTTAATGTGTATTAGCTTTTGTGATATTTTTTAGATAACATGAAAGAGGATGACTGGCTATTAAAAGGGTAATTAATGTATTGAATTGATGTACGGTTGAGGATAAGCATGAGTCCAGTATGGAAAGTTTTGATAAGATATGATTACGTTATACTAATTAGATTGATATATTGATTTTTTGTGCTTAATTGATAAATTTAATATTTATTTTATTTTAGGGGGTGACAAATGGAGATTAGATCAAATTAGGCTTGAAACATCAAATTGGAACATTATTTGTCAAAGCCACGAATTTTGGAAAGAGAAGTCAAAGATGACAGATTGCTGAAACAAATAAGGTGAGATCACGCCTAGAGCCATATTCACTTTAAGAAGTTAATTTTTGGTGCTTAATTGGTAAAACTAATATTCATTTTATTTTAAGAGGTGACAAGTGAAAATTGGATTAAGTTAGTCTTGAAACATTAAATTGTAACATTACTTGTCAAAGCCACGAATTTTAGAAAGATAAAGTCAAAGATGATAGCTTACTAAAGTGTGTAAGGCAAGATCATACCTAAAGTCAAATTTACTCTAAAAATTTTAGTTCAATTGAGATTTATTCTTAGCCTTATTATGTAGGGATTTTGATTTGTTTAGATAATGAAAGAAGTGAGTTTTTAGGAGAAAAGTAAGAGATAATGTTACATGGACTCTTTTTATTATTCCCTTTCGTCTTTGTTTTGTTTTGTTTTCTTCTTTCATCTACTTTTGGTGGTGGAACTAAAGCCATGAGTGGCTAAATCTAAATTTTCTAATTCAAGGGGAATCAAAACTCTAATTGTAACCTTGGGAGGTTTTGTTCTAAACCTAGATTTTTATTTTAATTCAATTATTTATTTTGTTTTATGTTCTTTTATTTCATGATTAATTAATATTGATGAATTTGATGAATTAATTTAGTATCGATTATTCTGTTGCTATCCATGTGTTCAGTAATTTGTAATTGTCATACATGATTGGTACAAGTAGCAAACATATTATTTACGAATTTGTATATCTAACTCGAGAGAAATAAGAAAACCAGGTTACATAGTTGTAACTATCTCAATTTTTTAATTTAAGGTTCAAGCTTTTTCATTAAGCTTATTGTTATTATTAATTGATATAGAATGTTATCATACTCAATCAATTAATGGTAAGTTTAATTTAAATGCTAGGTTTGAATCAATTAGTTTAGGCAAAATTGAGACTTATTATGACTATCCTAATAGATTTCAGACTAAATGTTTGAGTTATAAAAGTTTATTCTTTTTAGATCAATGAATAAAGTTGCAATTAGATGAGATCCTTCATTTGAATCGTAGTTAAGTAAAATTGAATTTCTCACTTTTTATACTCAGTTGATTTATTCTGATTCCTTATTAATTTCAGTTTATTAATTAATTAATCATAAACTCCCATTTAGTTTTATTAATTGAAATTAAGAAACTAGTACTTAATTCTTTTAGGATTTGTCCTGGTTTCACAACTATTATAAGAGTTTAGGAATTGGAATTAATTTTAAGGGCTTAAATAATCTGTTCAAAATTTTGACATCGTTATTAGGGAACTATTTTTTGCTTTGTTTCTTTGCTTTATTTTATAGTTTACTGCTAATTTCTTATCTTGTATGACTTCATCTTAGACATGTGAATTACAAAATAATCCAAAGATTGAAAAGATAACATGTTGTTTAAAGAAACAGATTAAAATAATCCAAAGATTGAGAAGATAGCATATTGTTTAAAGAAACAGACTAAGCAAGGAAAATTCATTCACCTTCAAAAGTGAAAGTTAAGATAGATCTAACAATTGGTGAAAATTTTAATTTCCAAGAAGTTGAAGAAAAGATAACAAATCCTAATATTAGAACATTGAGGGAGTTACTTGCAACAAATTTGAAATAACAACCCTTATAAATAAGATTTTCAAATTTGAGGTAGTTTTTGAATTAAAATTTGGTTTAATTCAGTTACACCGTATCTTTTGTGGCCTTGCAGGTGAAGGTCAGCATATACTTAAAAGAATTTCATGTTGTTTCTCTAAAATGAAGCCACAAGGAGTAACAAAGAGCAAATCAATCTCATAGCCTTTCTGTTCTCATTGAAAGATGAGGCAAAGGATTGGAACAATAATGTTTGTCAAAATAATAGATTTACCACCAACAACTTGATCTCATTCTTACCCAATCTACAATGCCACAAATTTAGGGAAGTCTTTAACGACATATAATTCTCCATCATATACCTTTAAGTGTGCCTTGTACAGTGTACAATACAGCTCATCACGTGTAACTATCATTAGTCCTTTAGATAACTTCCACTTTCCATCCTCAAATGCACCATATGTCTCTCAAAATTAGTGTGCACCTAACATCAATCTGAACCCAAATGTCACACATGTTGATGATTCTAGTAGAACTTTAATTACTCATCTTGACACTCCTAAAGTTACCATTCTTATAATTGCTAAAGTACTATCTCTTAGAAACATAATGGTAGCAAGCACTTGTGTCAATAAACCATTCGAAACCTGAGTTACCAACATGAAGACACTTACTAGTTGCATAAATCAATTGACATTTCGTCATCTATGCTTAAAGTTATCGCCGCAGTGTTTTTGTTGTCTCGATCTTTTTGGTGATCTTGCTCCTTTTGGTCTCTTTTCCAGTTATAGTATAATTTCTTTTTATGACATGGTTTAGTGTAATAATGACATGTCATGATTTCTTTGTCATCTCTAAACTTTGATAGATTCTTAAACTTGGCACGTCCCTTGGAACCTCTACTCTTACTTCTTCCTCTACTTTCTACCAAAAGAGCTAGCATATTATCAACACCCATCTCCTTTCTTCTAATCTCTCATTAAACATGCTCTCTTTGTTCATATCCAAATAAAGTAAACCATCCGGAGTATAGTTATTGATGGTCACAACCAGGGTTTTCATAACTATTTGACAAGGATCTCAATAAGAATAGGGTTTGGAGCTCATCATTAAGAACGATCTTTATTGTTATCAACTTCTTGAATATATCTGAAATTTACTAAGATGCTCAGACATTGATTTTCCTGTCGTCAACTTTAAATTAACAAGCCTCTTAATCAAGGAGGCCTTTGTGAGGAATCTTTCTCTTATAAAGGCCCTCCAATTTCTTCTACAACTTAAATGGATAGATCTTTTGAAATAGATAATTGAATATGGTGATAACAATCCACTATTGAACAATACCCAAAGTTTTTCATTTCTTCTTTTTCAAGTCCTTATATGACATCATTTCTAGTTTAAATAAGACTAGAGATGGCAAAAAGAACTCAGCCTATTTTTGGCCCGGGTTGACCGGGCCACGGGTCAAGGTTGGGTGAACTACGGGCCGACCCAGCCTAGCCTATAGCCCGGTTAAAACGACGTTATTTTGAAAATTTTTCTTAAAAAAAAAGTGATGGGTTGAGCCCGTAGCCTGTCGGGCTATAGCTCGGGCTACGACCCGAGCCGCAAGCTAACCGCCCACCGAGCCACGGGCCACCATGACCTGGGGTTGCCTGGCTGAACCCGGCCCATTAACATTCCTAAATAGGACATCGTCTTTTATATGCTTTTGCCCACATCAATTGGGTTGTAAAGGTCTTTGCAATGCAAAAGTTCTGCCACCATGAATTATGGTTCTTTCTGCAACTAGAGATGGCAATTTTGGCCCAACCAGACCCGTTTTTAACTCTAGTTGGGTGGGTTATAGGAGGACTACGAGCCGACCATGGTCCTCCCTTCTATTTTTCCGAAATGACATCGTTTTGATTTTTTAAAAAAAATAAATAGGAGGGGCAGGAAGGGCAGGCCATAGCCCGAGCCACGGGTTGGCCCATCCCAGCTCACGGGCCACCATAGGAGAGGCGGCCCAGCCCGGTCTATTAAACCTACCGACAACCATCAGTGGGACGAGTTAACGGAATTTTAACATCATCGTGATTTATATCCATCGATTCAATTATAAAACTATTTTTTATTAGATCTTGAGAAGACAACAAAATTCAATTAAGACTCATACATATAAGATACTGCTTCTAGTCATAAATGTAAAGGAATGAATTACAAGGCTTTTCCTCACATACACTTTATTAATACTGAGCAAAGACCACGCCGTGGGATGAGAATCGCGTCCTTCCAAACTTCACTAATCACCGCGCCTATGCTCACTTTAATTTTCAATATCTAATTCCAATCTCATGTAGAACGCATCAACCATCGATATTTCCCATTAATCTCCCACGTCTCCTTAGGACCTGTTTGGTTGGATGTCAATTAATGGAACGGAATAGAACAGAAGGGAACTGTTTATAATGGAATGGAATGGAAAATAGTGATACGTTATTTGGGAAGGATAGAAGGGTTCATAATGTAATATAATGAAATGTTGTTTAGATGATGGATGGAATGGAATGTAATGTATAATAAATGACTATTATACCTCTTATATTAAAATGATTATTCCAGAAAGTTTATTATTTTATTATTAATTATATAAAATTTATTATTAATTATATAAAAATATTATTATTAATTATTTAATATATTATATTAAAATTTATTTTATTATATTCTTTGTGATTTATATTTAAAAATAATTTATTTATATAGAAAAAATACAAATAATTAAAGAATAATTGTTTATATATTTTTTATTTTCATTAATAAAAATTTTATTAAATTTTATTATTAATTATAAAAAATTAATTATTAATTATAAAAAATTATTAATTATTTAATACATTTTATTTTATTTTATTTTATTCTATTCCATGTGATTTATATATAAAAATAATTTATTTTTATTTTTATTTATATAGAAATATATACAAACAATTAAAGAATAATTTTTTATATATTTTCTATTTTTCGTTAATAAATATTTTATTAATTTTTATTTTATTATTAGTTATATACAATTTATTATTAATTATATAAAAATAGTGTTATTAATTATTTAATAAATTTTATTTTATTCTATTCTATGTGATTTATATAAAAATAATTTATTTATATTTTTATTTAAATAGAAATAAATACAAATAATTAAAGAATAATTTTTAAATATATTTTCTATTTTTTATTAATAAAAATTTTATTTATTTTATTTTATTATTACTTACATACAATTTATTATTAATAATATAAAATTATTATTATTAATTATTTAATAAATTTTATTTTATTCTATTATATGTGATTTACATTTAAAAATAATTTATTTTTATTTTATTTGTATAGAAATATATACAAAAAATTAAAGAATAATTTAATATATTTTCTATTTTTATTAATTAAAATTTTTATTTTATTATTAATCATATACAATTTATTATTAATAATATAAAAATAATATTATTAATTATTTAATAGAATTTATTATGATAAATATTATCCTATTCTATTTAATATATTAATTATATTTAATATAATATTATGATTTGGTCACAATTGGTATTACGAAAAATTATTGAGAATATATTAAGTAGTTTGTATTTATTATTTTACGTTCCATCCTAAACTCTCCAAATCGGAGGTTTTTTATTTTCATTGTTTAGGATGTAATAGAACGTAATATGAAACCCTCCGCTTCCATCTCATTCCATTTCATTCCATTATAAAACTTCTTTCTAAACGATGAAAATGTGTTACGTTCCATTTCATTCCATCCTCAACCCCTCAACCAAACAGAGCCTTAGAGACTAAAATCTCTCCTGTTTCAGATACCAAATATAGGTATCTTCTGTTCTGGTCCTGTTACCCACTTCTGTAAAAAGGATTAGCAGGTTAACATGTTTTGTATTATGATACATGTTCAGTTTCGATATAAACAAGTTCTGATATGATACAAGATAAGCTTTGATTTGATACAAAACATATTCTGATATGAAACAAGTTATATTTTTTAATCTGAGAGGATTATATCCTATTATGATATTCAATTCTGATACTTGTACATTCTGTTATGATATTTATGAGTTTTGTTCTAATGCAAGAATGTTCTGTGTTGATGAATCATATTTTGTTCTGAGACATAATGTTAGGATTACTCTTTAAGATGAACAATTAAAGATTGTTGGTGATATGATCTAATTATGTACATGTGAATGTTAGACGAATGTTAGAAACAGTCGCCATTATGCATTATGTTTAGTTATTCCCCATTAAGCTTTATGCTTAGCACGGTGGTTTTGCCTTCATGTAGGTTCTGATAAGAAGACCTGAGACTGGGACAAAGACAACCGTAGTGGCCAAGAAAATTGTGATTTGTTCTGGAAATGTTCAGCTTGTTTTTGAGTTGTTTTCTAATGTAGTGGGACATGTTGTATTTTGTGTTTTGTTTAATGGTTTGTAATAACCTCAATATAGTTTGGATTTGGATTTGAGGTTTGTCTATAATAAGTACCATATGTATGTTATGTTCTGAATATGACCTAACCATTGATGAATGAAATGTATTGATGAATGAAATGTTTGTTCCTTGAGTTTCTGAAAATGCTTTAGTATCTTTTAGATTGTTTTGGTTTTGTTTTATATAGCATTTGCATATCCTCTCAAGGGGTATGTAGGTGTTACAGGGTTAATACGAATATTGATGATCTTATCACCTTTGATCTTATCAGATATTGATGATCTTATCTTATTAATTAATATCCATGTATATCACTTTGCTGTATTTTTGACTTAACTAATGTAGAAGATATTGTAAGAGATAATGATAGATATTGTAGGAGATAATGATGGTGTCATCTGTATATATATGTAGCTTTTATCTTATGAATGACACAGATTTTTTCTACCTTAAGATTATTATGGTATTAGAGGCTTCACACACTATTAGGAACAAGTGCTGAGGCAATAGGAAATGGCAGGACTTTAGGAACAACACTTTGAAGTGGTGAAGAAGACACCATCTCCGTATGACCTGAATTCAAATGATAACCCGAGAAACGTGATCACCTAGGTGCAATTACAGGGTGAAAATTATGAGGAATGGACTAGAGTTGTTCACACCTCTTTACATGTAAGAAGAAAATTGGTATTTGTGGATGGCACCTTACAAAGACCGAATGAAGGAATCGCTGAGCTAGAGGAATGGTGGAATGTGCAATCAATGTTGGTGTCCTGGATCTTGAATACCATTAAACCAACTTTACGATCTACTATGTCTTACATGGAGAATGCAAAGGAGTTATGGGAAGACATTAAGGAGCGATTTTCATCTATGAATGGACCCTAAAATCAACAATTAAAATCAGAACTTGTAGAATACAAGAAAAGGGCTGACTATGGTACACTATTATGGAAAACTTAAAGCTTCATAAAATAAGTTAGTAAACTATCAATAAATAACGATTTGTATATATAGGGAGTGCAAGTCTGACTTTATAGCTTAACTAAAGAAGCGTAAAGAGGAAGAGAAGGTTCACTAATTTTTGTTGGGTCTTGATTATTCATTATATGGAACGGTACGCTCAAATTTGCTTACTACTGATCCATTGCCTTCTTTGAATCGAGTGTATGCCAATTTGATACAAGAAGAACAGATGAAGATGATTACTAGAAACACAGAAGAACAAAAGGAAGTTATGGTTCTCACAGTCCAAGCTAGTGGAAGACCTAAAGGGCACAGTGATATGCAGGACAAAACAGTAGTATGTTCCAACTGCAATTGACAAGGCATGATTTTCTGTTAGTCGGGTACCCAGAATGGTGAGGAGATAGGCCATGAAAAGAGGCAAAAACAAACTCTCGGGGAAGAGGACAATAGTAAAGACGAGGAAACAATTATAGACATGGAAGAGGAATGTATGCACGTGTCAATACTGCTCAGACTTCCACTAAAAGAGCCACTGCACCAGTAACGAATGCAAATAGAGCAGTACTCCCAAATTTGAGCAATGATCAGTGACAAACATTGGTGGAACTTCTCAAAAGTCATGGAGGAAACATCAATGAAAGAATGAAAGGTAAAGAAACAATATGGATAATTGACACGGAAGCTTCCAATCAAATGATTGGAAGCAGTAAAAGATGTTAGATGGCAGTCCGCTATGAAAAATAAGATTCATGCTCTTGAGCAATCATAAAGCTACTAGTGCATTTGAATTAGTTCATTGTGATTTATGGGGTCCTTATTGTACTCCATCTTCTTGTAGTGTTTGTTATTTTTTAACAATAGTTGATGACTTTTCTCGTTCTCTCTGGATCTCTCTGTTGTTTTATCAAAAGGAAGTTTCACGTGTTTTGTTGAATTTCATTGCCTTGGTAGAATGATAATATGAGAAATAAGTTAAGACAATTCGAAATGATAATGGAACTGAATTTATTTGCTTGACCAACCAATTTCTTGAACTTGGCATTATATTTGAAACATCTTGTATAGGAACACCTCAACAGAATGGTCGAGTTGAACAAAAACATCGACATATACTTAACGCAGCCTACGCTCTAAGGTTCCAAGCTAACCTCCCTCTTTCCTTTTGGGGTGAATGCATTCTAACCGTTGTATATCTGATCAATAAAACACCTACACCCGTATGGAATGGAAAGTTTCCTTATGAAATGTGTCATGGAGCACCTCTTTCATATGAGCACCTTAGATCATTCGGTTGTTTGTTTTATGCACATAATCAAGGGAAAAGGGGATATAAGTTTGCTTTTTATAGTCAAAAGTGTATCTTTGTAGGCCATCCTCTTGGGAAGAAGGGATGGAAGTTGTTTGATCTGGAAATTCAAACATACTTTGTGTTCAGATATGTTAATGAATGACACAGAATTTTTTCTCCCTCAAGATTATTATAGTATTAGAGCCTTCACACACTATTAGGAATAAGTGCTGAGACTATAGGAAATGGTAGGACTCTAGGAACAACACTGTGAAGTGGTGAAGAAGACACCATCTTCGTATGAACTGAATTCAAATGATAAACTGGGAAACATGATCACCCAGGTGCATTTACAGGGTGAAAATTATGAGGAATGGGCTAGAGTTGTTCGCACCTCTTTACATGCATGAACAAAAAAGGTCTTTGTGGATGGCACCTTATAAAGACCGAATGAAGGAATCACTGAGCTAGAGGAATGGTGGAATGCAATCGATGTTGATGTCCTGGACCTTGAATACCATTGAACCAACTTTACGATCTACTATCTCTTACTTGGAGAATGCAAAGGAGATATGGGAAGACATTCAAGAGTGATTTTCAGTTGTGAATGGACCTTGAATTCAATAATTAAAATCAGAACTTGTAGAATGCAAGCAAAAGGCTAACTATGGTACATTATTATGGAAAACTCAAAGCTTTATAGGATGAGTTAGCAAACTATCAACAAATACCGATTTGCATATGTGGGGAGTGCAAGTGTGACATTATATCTTAACTAAAGAAGTGTAGAGAGGAAGAGAAGGTGCACCAACTTTTGGCGGGTCTTGATTATTCATTATATGGAACGGTACGCTCAAATTTGCTTGCTACTGATCCATTGCCTTCTTTGAATCGAATGTATGTCAATTTGACACAAAAAGAACAGATGAAGATGATTACTAGAAACAAAGAGGAACAAAAGGAAGTTGTGGGTCTCACAATCCAAGTTAGTAGAAGACCTAGAGGGTATAGTGATATGTGGGACAAAACAGTAGTATGTTCCAAATGTAATTGACAGGGCATGATTTTCAATTAGTCAGGTACCCAGAATGGTGAGGAGATAGGCCACGAAAAGAGGCAAAAACAAACTCTTAGGGAAGAAGACAACAACAAGGACGAGGAAACAATTATAAACATCGAAGAGGAATTCATGCACGTGCCAATGCTGCCCAGACTTCCACTAAAAGAGCCACTGCACCAGTGACGAAAGCAAATAGAGCAGGACTGCCAAATTTGAACAATGATTAGTGGCAAACATTGGTAGAACTTCTCAACAGTCATAAACGAAACACCAATGACAGAATGATAAGTAAAGAAACAACATGAATAATTGACACAAAAGCTTCCAATCACATGACTGGAAGCAGTAAAAGATGCTAGATGGTGGTTCGTTATGAAAAATGAGATTCATGCTCTTAAGCAATCATAAAGCTACTAGTGCATTTGAATTAGTTCATTGTGATTTGTGGGGACCTTACTGTACTCCATCTTCTTGTAGTGCTTATTATTTTTTAACAATAGTAGATGATTTTTCTCATGCTCTCTGGATCTATCTGTTGTTAGATAAAAAGGAAGTTTCACGCGTTTTGTTAAATTTCATTGCTTTGGTAGAACAATAATATAAGAAACATGTTAAGACAATTCAAAGTGATAATGGAACTAAATTTATTTGCTTGACCAATCAATTTCTTAAACTTGGCATTATATTTGAAACATCTTGCACAAGAACACCTTAACCTAATGGTCGAGTTGAATGAAAACATCGACATATACTTAACATAGCCCGCGCTTTAAGGTTCCAAGCTAACCTTCCTCTTTCCTTTTGGGGTGAATGCATTCTAACCGCTAGATATCTGATCATCAAAACACCTACACTCGTATTGAATGGAAAGTCTCTTTATGAAATGCTTCATGGAGCACCTCTTTCATATGAGCACCTCAGAGTATTCGGTTGTTTGTTTTATGCACATAATCAAGGGAAAAGGGTGATAAGTTTGCTTTTCGTAGTTGAAAGTGTATCTTTGTGTGGTATCCTCTTGGGAAGAAGGGAAGGAAGTTATTTGATCTGGAAACTCACACCTACTTTGTGTCCAGATATGTTCATTTTTGTGAAACTGAGTTTCCTTTTGCTTACACTACCGTATCATTTGATAGTGCAACTTCCCCAACACTGCCATAAGCTGAAACTTCCATCAATACTAACAATGTTCTCAATGAGCATCTTGACATATTTAAACCCTTAAGTGAGGCCATGATTAGTGACGTAAGGGGGGCACTGACGTGCTAGTTATACCAGTAACTACCAATCTGCCTGTTACTACCATGCCAGCCTTAGAGGCCTGTGACGCTGATGTCATGAACTCCGCCAGTCCAAAACAGCTTAGACGAGGCTAACACAGCAAACTCCCTTCTATGAACCTCCACAAATATATGACGGACACTGTCTAAGTCATTAGCCCATTTACTAATTCATCCTCTTCAGGACATCCTTCAAGTACGACTTATCCTATAATGTAACACCCCAACTCTCGCTGAGCCCGAATCCGATATCGACAGTGATACCCGAATTCGTGCCCCGCGAGGGTGGCGTGTCACATCACTTAACACTTAACACTGAACACTTTGCAAAAGTCGGTATGATTTTTTTTTTAAACCCTTTTAAACGTTTTACACTTGTCACTTCTGTATGCTCACTTTTTGAAACACTTTGTCACTTAAACCAGAAAGCAGAACACTTTACAATGCACTGGAAATCAAAAATACTTTTATTAGCCACTTGGGCCCATTTCCAATTTCACAAAATACAATTATTTCAATACAAATTTCTCAAATTTAATACAATTTCAAAACTTACAATTGAAATCACTGAATGCCGATTAATACAGAAATTTGCGGAAAATACAAACAAATAAATAGACACAATGCAGACGCGAGCTGATCCCGACCTCTTCTTTTCTCTCTTCTGTACAATAGACATACTCCCGCCTCCTAACGGGGTATTCTTCTGAGTCCTGAGTCCTGAAAAATATTTGCAAATTGGGGTGAGCTTGCGAACTCAGTGAGGGACCATCATCGATGGTTCACTCAA
>JAOTAY010000004.1:12074808-12085656 GCA_025629805.1 Erythroxylum baracoense
TCAAAACTCATGTTTTATTGAATTGAATGAAGTGTCTTTGATAATTGTTGTTCTTAATTGTCATCTTGCAACAAATCAAGAGAGTGAGTGAGATGAAAATCATGTAGGATTGTACAACGAGAGTTGGCAACCTATAGACTAGCAATTATTATGACGATTGAATAATTAGAGGAGAGATCTCAATTAGTCAATTGACCATCCATAGGATAGTGTAATAACTAGTTGAATCGGTAGAGTCATTGGGTAGGTTGAGAGATCGTTCAATCAATTCCCATACATTCAATTAGGGATAAATAGTTACACCTTATGAGAGGGTAATTAGTACATTCGGAAGTTTAGGATGAGACACAATTCAATCAATAAAACATTAGGGAGACAGAATAATGAAAAAGTAATCTTTAGCATTCCGATCCTTGAATCCAAACTTTTTGCAATTACGGTATTGTCCATTGTTTTCATTAGTCTTTTAATTTTAATTTAATGTTCTAGATTAATTGCATTAAACAATTCTATTTCTTAAACAAAGTCTTTTCGAAATTAAGTGCTGTTTGGGCATCAATCCCTGTGGGATCGATATCTGCTCTTTCTAACTATACGTCACGACCCGTTCACTTATGGTATTTGAGAATAAAACAAGTAGATAGGTTTTACAATCCATCATTAGCAAGATAGCTGATAAAAGAGGCTTTAAGGATTAATGATCTTACTCATATTAGATCATACCAGTGAACCTTTTTTGACTAGGATCTGAACATCTCAAAGCATGATTTATTGGTGAACCTTTGAGAAGCTTCTCTCAAACCCACCTTGGTTTACAAATTAATTCCTAACCCTATTTTAGATCATGACTAAGAGAATTGATCCACACAGGCTCAATTTAACTTATAAGAATGCAAGTTATTTGAATCAAGTAATCTTATAGATTTATTTTAACTAAAAATGAAAAAATACTTATATAAATAATAGTACATGAATTTTAAATTAATAGCAACAACGTTCTCTTTATGTTAAAGTTGTTTAGTTGTTTCTATGTTCTTAAATTCATATATGATACAATAAACATTAGAGAACCTAGCAACATAAAGAATACTGAGAAAATTAAAAGACATGAATTTCACACTGCTATGCTCCAAATATTCCTCTATCATATTTAGAAATCCTTTTGTAGTAGATGATTGACGGGACATTTGTATCAATAAGAGAGATAAAGAATGAATCAATGATTTCTTTTTCTTGTATGTCACTTTTCTTGGTCTAAAACTCAACTTAAATGGTGTTATGTAAATCAAAATGGAAAAAAAGGAAGATTCTTACAATGTTATAAATGATTAATTATAGGGATTGGTGCTGTAAATGATCAATTATAGGGAATGATTACTAGAAGAATTTAAATATTATATTGTTGTTATGAAAGTTATTTTATAATGTGCTCCATCTTACATTCGATGTTTAGCAGTCTTGGCAATCCAATGGAGTCTCTAACCAATCATATTAAGAGTCTCCAACCAATCATGTGAAGGACAATAATCAGCCAACCTGTGCAAGATTATACTCCACATTGCTTTCGAGTGTCAACATTGAAAAAACAAATGATTCATATCCTCTTCTAATTCTTTACATAAAACACAAATGGGCTCTTATGAGCCAAACCACCTGCTATTGGTTCCGATGCTATTCTTAGTGAACATTCAAGTGATCATTGATGTTTTAGGGTTCAAGGAATTCTTCCATATGAAATTAAACCAAAGTCCATTCTCAATTCTAGTTTGTAATGTTTTGTAGCATAACTTATTGGTGAATATTTCACTAGAATATGGAATTTAGGAGACACTATCACCACTATTCCAATGAGTGATATGGGAAAGATACTCTAGTAGGGAGCTGAATCGTCTTAAGTTACCTAACCATCTTCCATCTTGTATGAGTGAAGAGACTCTTACATTAAAAGGGACTCTATTCCTTAGGAGAGATATCTCATTTCTTTATATAGAAAGACTAAATTCTTACAAGTGTTATACCAAAGCCATATGTTATCTGCATTCCCTAACTTATGCTTTATCTAAGGGTAAACTAGATTTCTCAAAATCAACATGTGGGTGAAGATCCAAGAATATCCTCAGATAAGTTGCAATTACGTTAAATTTTCAGTTGTGAGATATGTTTCATGTATCCACTTGATCTATGTAGTATTCTTATATACATGTAACTGCTAAATTATTTAACACAATAACACCTTTTGCATTAGAGGTATTCAAATAGAAAAGCTTTTATGATACAATCAATCTCTTTTATTACTCGCCTTGGTAAGATGGTGTGAGAAATCCAATGAACATACAAGTTACTAAGGACTGAAATGATCAAAGTAACTCTAGCAACAAATGATAAGTGCTTATTTTTCCAAGCATTGATTCTAGATTTGTATTTCTCAATTAGATAAATGCAATCTAAATATTTGGGTTTTGTATAAGAAATTGGGACTCTAAGATAATTAAAGGAAAGATATTGAAACTACAGACTTGAAATCCTAGTAATTTAGTTGAATTTCTCACATCTTTAGAATAGAACATGCTGCTTTTCTCTGGATTTACTATCAATCCTATTAGTCTGAGAACTTTTTGAGAATATCCATTAGAATCTTTATAGTATGAAATTCAACACTAGTTAGAAGAATGAGGTCATCTACAACATCATATGAGTTAGCTCGTGTTATTTGCATTTATAATGAAAATGAAACCTACCATTGCATCATGTGAGCTTGTTAAGGATTCTAGATAACCTCTTGATTACTAGGTTAAATAAGTACGGGGAAAAGGGGTCCCTTATCTAATTCCCCTGGCACGATTCAAAGGCATTATAGTGGTTCCATTCATAAGAATACTTATTGAAGGAGACTAAATACTCATCATTATCCAATCTACGAATTGATTAGGGAATTCAAGTGCTTCCAAATAAGATTGTATAAATTAACAACTCACTGTATCAAATGCCTTATAAAAATTAATTTTCCAAATGCAACTTTTGATGTTTCTCCCTAAATTATATTCTTTCAATATCTCCTAAATTAGGATAATATTATCCCCTATGGATTTTCCAGCTATGAAGGCTCCTTATGCTAGATTAACAACACCTTTTAAAGCTATTTTCATCATGATAACAAAGAGTTTAGCAACCACTTTATATATTGTATTGCAATAGGAAATTGTTTTGTAATCTACCAAATAGGAAGGGTTATATTTCTTTGGAATTAGGCAAATATAGGTATGATTAAGTTCCTTTAACTTTTTACAAGAGGAAAAACATTTCTTGATTGTTTTGATAAACACGTTGTCAGTGATCTCCTAAGGTTTCTCAAAAAACCATGCAGTGAACCCATTTGGCCCAAGGGCTTTTGAATGGTGCAATCTAAACAAAATTTCTTTGATTTCCTACTTTGCAAATGGGGCAATCAATGAATCCTTGATTTCTTAACTTAAAGAACACTAAAAGCATATTTTTATGTTATAACCATATTAAAAACCCTCTACTATACCCATCAACTTTATGAAAAATTCCCCGGTGAACTTTAATAAAGTAGATTGACTAGAAAATGGATTCCTATTATTGTCTCTGAGTTCCACAATTATTGTTTGAGAGAAATAATGCAAGCTATTTCTTTTAGTTCAAAGTAGTTTATGATAGAAGTAATGGCACCATAATTTAAATTTTAGTAGAAATAATTTCTTGTTATGAAAGCTTAAGATTAATGTTATCTTTATAAATGATATATCCCTTACATCCATTGGTAGAAGATCAATAGACTTTATGAATAATGCTAAATGAAGTCTCCAATCTTAATCTAGCTTTAGTTGATGAAGTTTCTCAAGCTTAAAGGAGAAGAAAAAATCAAAAAGAGATGTAGAAGCATCTCACAAAGTTGGACAAAGATAAATCTCTCTATAAAAGATTTTTTCTTAATGGGAAACTTTATTAATAACTTGACTAATCTATTTTATTATCTCAAATTATTGGGTTATATAATAGAGCCATATGTACATGTAAGACTTCTAAATTGAAGTTTGCCTAATTTGTATGATCAACTCTTCATCAACTCAACCAATAATCTTTTTGTAGATTACCTAATATTTGATGATGATATAGCTAAATTTTTTAAGGAAAAAAGTCAACATAAGAAAACATGAAATCTCGTTCACAATTTCTTGAGCTTTTAACAGTGATAAGAAGAAATGGAACACAATTTAAGTAAGATTAGAAATCGTGATAGATAAAAAGATAAAGTAAGAATTTAAAATGCTTTGCTAAAAATTTCACTTGAAAAAAGACTATTCAAATTTAAATAAGAAAATTCTAGTCCTTAAGAAAATTTTGCAAGTGCTTTAAGTGATGTTAATGATATTTGTTAGAAGAAAAAATAATAATTGAAGTCACTGTATGATATATTGATCTTCGAATTAGGAGCTATTTTTCATGTGGCCTATAGAAAGATAACAGTTTCATTATTATAGCCCTATCTCAGGAAGATATATGTATAAATATGTTGATTAACCTCTAAAGGATTTTAGTATTTGAATCATCAAGCTAAAGATTTATGATGATATAATTTGTACGTTTTCAGAAAGTATGGAAAATGGAGGGTTTTAAAAAGAATTTATTATCCTTATGATGAATAAATGATCTTAGATATAAAATAAAAATTGTTAACACAATTTAAAGATAATTCAAGGCATGCTTACACTTATGAAAGGATAAAAGATATGTGCAAACTTGTATAAGTTAAAGGAAAAGACATTGATAGAAGCAGAAGTATTAGTTACTTTAAGTAGTCCAAGCGAAAGATCTTTAATGTTATAGCTTCACAAACTTAGACATATGTGCATCCTCTCCCACTCAATCTTTTTCGGTCTTTAAGTTTTTAGTAAAAACCATCTTGTCTAGATGTAATTTATTATTCATCCTCTATTATTTCATTATATATCTTATGCATAATGAATGCATGGCAAAGCGTAGGGTTGGAAATTTTCTAAATGGCATACAATCACATAATATCCCATACTATTCGCATCCATTTATCCATTCATCTCATAAACTAATAGGCCACATTTGACTGTCCATCCTAGAACATAAATAAAATTACAAGGCTTTTAGGCCCAAAAATAAACTTCTTAAACTTGGATCTTCCGCTTTGAACTCTTCATCCACATGACCCAACCTATTCGGTAAAAATGTGTAATGGCATTTTAATAAAACCTAATTTTGTTACTTTGAAAAAAAAAGCACTTGTTTTCATCAAAACTGAAACCTTGGCAATATGAAAACAAAAATTCCAGCACTAGGTTTTTGGTAAAACCGACACTCAAAATCATTCCAACACTTGTATTTCATCAAATCGAAACTTTGTTAAAATAAAAATTCCAGCACCTTGGTTTTCACAAAACAGAAACTTTGTTAAAACAAAATTTCAGCACTTTGGTTTTCATAAAACCAAAACTTTGCCAATACACAAAAGGATACACCGAAACCATTACCTATACTTCTCTTCGATACATGGTTGGTCCATCTTCAATATTACAGAATTTTGTACATTACAAATTCAAAGAAAATAGAAAAATGAAACCAAGGAGGAAACATGATGATGATAGGCCACACTCCTTGTTACAAACCAAATGAAGAAAAACTTACAAGGTAAAACTATAATCTAAGGACAACCAAAAGAGCAAAACATACACATATATATTTCTATCACATAAAAATATGCAGCATACAATATTTAATTGCAAACCCGTGCATCACATATAAGAACTGAAATTATGCATAAAAATATGGTTCTGATACCAATTGTTGGATCAAAAACAAAAGCATGCAAGATTTAGTTAAACGGTAGATTTCAAAACTTTTTTGAAATCAAAACATAGAGGAAATAACGTAACCAAATCAACATGCTTCAGCTATACATGGTATGGAATAAGGAAAATAATATACATAAGAATAGGTGGTTAGAAATATATTGACTCCTTGCTACAGCTTTGAATCCTCGCTTATGTATCCTCTCCAAACCCTGGCTATAACTTTGACTCTTTTGTATCCTTTCCTTTGTCATTGTATCCTCTCCCTGTTGTTGTATCCTCAACCAGATCGAATCTACCGCTTGTTCTTCTTGGACAACTTGTTAACAAGATCCTTTGGTGGGAAAGGAGAAGAAGTATTTTGAGGAGGTTTTTCTTAGAAGAAAGAAGCCAAAAATGAGACGCTTCTCATTCAAATTTTGACTATGCATGCACGAAAGGAGAGAGTGAGTCAAAACCAAAGGCAAGAACCCTTCTTCCTCTCCTTGTCAATTTCGGTTATCAAGAAAGAAAGATGTGATGTTCATCCAATGCATCACTTCATTCTTTAATCAATCATAAAGAAGTCAATAAATGAGACTCTTCTCATTTGTTTAAGATGGCTATATGAAAAGACTAATAACTTAAATGAGACCTTCTCATTTTCGGTTATGGATGAAAGAAGGAAGAGAGAATACATCAAATGCACCTCTTCCTTTCTTTGATGAAATAAATGCTAAAAGGTTACATTACATGCCATCATTAAAAGACAACCATTAAATGATTTAATGATAAGATCATTACATCATTAAATGATGATAAAGCAAGATAAAAACCATCTTTAATTTAGCAATTCAATGCTAATTAACGATGATAAAGCAAGATAAAAACCATCGTTAACTTAGCAATTCAATGTTAATTAGCATTGAATTGCTAAATTAAAGATGGTTTTTATCTTGCTTTATCATCGTTTAATGATGTAATGACGCACATTTAGTTATAACAAATCGAAATATGCCCTCCTTCTTTCTTTAATAACTTTGTTTTAATTTAATTAATCTAATTAATCAAATCAAACCAAAGTTAAGCTCAATATTAAAAGTTCATTTGGGCTTCTAATTAAAGTAAACCCAACATTCAATCATGGGCTTTAAAACCTCTATTTATATTTATTACTTTGCTTGATAACCTTCCTATAAGCCAAATGAGGAATCTAATTGGACTTATATAATTCAAGCTCTAATAAGCCTGGAGTTAATTCTAATTAATTTAATCTCATTAGAATTAATTCCGGCATATTAACCAAATGTCATTCCACTAAGAACAATTGGTTGAACTCTTGAATTACTAAATATTGTAAGAATAAATGTTTAAAATAAGATGTCCAATTACAAACTTTCTTATGAAACATATTATAGCCATCCACTCAACAAAGAGTAAAATTATCATTTTGCCCTTATGTTAGTTTTTCCTTCTAGATCTCCTGTTTTACTCTATATGGTGATTAACACATAAGATCTCATCTTAGTATTAAGACTTGAAGGGTAGCTAGTCCATCAAACTACTGGCGCTAGTTTATTCACTAAACTCTATAAAAATATTAAAAGTGATGATATCACTATAAACTCTTTATTTGAGTGAATGATCCCCAATACATGTTTCAATTAATAATTCCAGCATGCATACACTGGATTGATACTCTGTAAAAACCCATTCCGATCATATCAAGAATTATAATGAAACACATATGAGTTCACCACTCATCAAGATTGTGGTTCATAATAACAGAATGCTAAGATGTATGTTTTAAGATTAAAGTAATGACCCACTTTATTCTTTAAAAACATACTTGATTCCATATTCATTTAATAGTGCCATTATCGATAGTCAACTACTATCATGATATGAAACTCATCATTCCCTTGAAGTAATCTCTTTTACTTACACGAAGATAAATCACAACACTACAGTTTAAACCATAATCAAGTGACAAACTTGATTATTCAAATGTGAATCAATTAATTTAGATTCTAATAATATAAATGTTTCTTATACATCTCCATGTATATGTATATTACTTATAAAAGAATCTTGGTACCTTATGACTAGATATATAATGCTCATATAAATAAAACCAAACTCTTTTGTTTTTTTAATAATAAATATTTTCAAAACAAAAGTAACTGGAAGAAAATTAAGTTATATGTAAATACATTTGCTTTCTAAAGCACCGTATTTATATAACTCCAACAATCTCCTACTTGCCCTAAAGTAAGTTTGACATATCCCTCATTCCCATCCCTGCTATGTGACCCTCAAAACTCTTTTAAGACAGTGTCTTTGTAAATAGATCAGCAAGGTTTTGCTCTATGAGAATCTTTACCACATTCACCTCACCACGTTGTATTATCTCCCTTATGAGATCATACTTTCTCTCAATGTGTTTGGTAGCTTTATGGTTCCGAGGTTCTTTAGAATTAGCCGCTACTTTACTATTATCATAATAAAGTGTGATGGCCTTTTCTGACTCAGGAACTACCTCCAAATCATTCAAGAACTTGCGAAGCCAGACTGCTTCTTTTTTTTCTTCATAAACAGCAACATACTCAGCCTCCATAGTTGAATCAGAAACACAAGATTGCTTGATACTCCTCTAGACTCTGGCTCCACCTCCTAAACAAATATAGAACCAGAAGTTGATTTCCATTAATCAACATCTGATTGGAAATCGGAATCTATATATCCTGTCAGAATAAGGTTACTTCTAGAGTAAACAAGCATTAAGTTCTTCATCCTATGAAGATACTTTAGTATGCACTTAACCGCAGTCCAATGCTCCATTCCTAGATTATACTAGAATCTACTTACTAGTCCCACTGCGTAATAGATATCTGGTCTAGTGCAAAGCATAACATACATTAAACTTCCAACTGTTGAAGCATATGGAACGTTATGCATGTGTTTGACCTCCTCTTAGGTCTTAGGTGCTTGCTCCTTTGAAAGTTCGATTCCATGTCTAGTAGGTGCGAAACCCCTCTTCAAATCTTGCATGGCAAACTTATTGAACATGTTCTCAATGTAGGTTATTTGAGACAAGACTATCAGTTTGTTCTTACAATCCTTTATAAGTTTTATCCCTAGAACATAGCTAGCCTCTCCTAAATCCTTCATTGAAAATTGTTCATTCAGCCATCTCTTAACCGTAGATAACTTTCCTTCATCATTCCCAATGAGCAAAATATCATTGAAATAAAGGATTAGGAAAGTAACCTTGCCTTCTTGTACCCTTTTATGGACACAAGGCTCATCTAGGTTTTGTATGAATTCATAGGTTTTGATAGACTTATCAAACCTAATGTTCAAAGACCTAGATGCTTGCTTAAGTCCATAAATAGACCTCTGCAATTTACATGCCTTATGCTTATTACTAGGCTCAATGAATCCTTCTGGTTGGGCCATGTAAATGGTCTCCTTAAGATCCCCATTAAGAAATGCAATCTTGACGTCCATTTGTCATATTTCATAATTGAAATAGGTTGTATAGACAAAAGAATTATGATGGACTTAAACACGGAAACTGGAAAAGAAATCTCCTCGTAGTCTATATCCTCTTTTTTAGTATAACACTTAGCTACCAATCTCGCTTGAAAACTCTCTACCTTTCCATTTGATCCTCTTTTCCTTTTGTAGATCCATTTACACCCTATGGCTTTTACATCTGGTGGTAGATCTACAAGGATCCAGACTTTATTGGTGTACATGGAATCTATTTCCGATTCCATTGCCTTGAGCCATTTTTCTGCATCAACATTATTAATAGCCTGTGTATAAGTAATGGGATCCATTTCTTCTTGGTCTGAGATAGTAATTATGCCTTCTCCTAGACCTAGATACTTGTCTGGTGGTCTCACAACCCTCCCACTACGTCTAGGCACGACTTGATGTTCAGGTTGCTCTTCTGATTCAACTCTTGAATACATTTTGACATCTTGCTCTGCTATATCCAAATCAACTCTTGGTTTAGATGAAATAGCTAACTCCTTTAGTACTACTTCACTTCTTCCTTTATGATTTCTCACGAATTCTTCCTTCAAGAAGGTCACACTTGTTGACATAAATACCTTCCTATCTAGAGGACTGTAAAAATAGTACCCTCGTGTACCCTTAGTATATCCTACAAACAAACATACTTCTGACCTTGGTTCCATCTTTGTGGATTCATGCCTTTGAACATGGGCTAGGCAGCCCCAAGTCCTCAAGTGCCTCAATGAAGGCACTCGTCTAGACCATAACTCCCTAGGTATTTTAGGCACTGATTTTGATGGAGCAAAGTTAAGAAGATAAGTTGCCGTTTGTATGGCATATCCTCAAAATGATTCTGGAAGGCTAGCGTAGGTCATCATTGATCTTACCATTTCTAATAGAGTCATATTCCTCCTCTTAACTACACCATTCTGTTGAGGTATTCTAAGAGCTGACAAGTTGGAAACAATTCCATTGCCAATTAGAAATTGTTGGAACTCTCCAGATAAGTACTCACCACCTTGATCCGATTGAAGTTGTTTTAATGGCTTGCCTAGCTGCTTCTCAGCTTCAGCTTTGAATTCTTTGAACCTTTCAAAGGACTCACTCTTTTTATGCATCAAATACAGATAGTCATGTCTAAAGTAATCATCTATAAAGGTTATGAAGTATTCATAACCTCCTCTAGCTTGTACGTTCATAGGCCCACACACATCAGTGTGTACCTAGGGATGGCAATTTGGGTTCGGCACTCAGGGATTCTGGTGGGGATTCCCCGTTTGGGGCAGGGATTGAGAAAAAAAATCACCCCGTAAAATTGGGGATGGGGTAAATATAACCCCCGAAATAGAGTCGGGGATAGAAATGGGTTGAATAATCCCTGCCCCGTGGGGATCCCCGTTCACGATAATTTTATAAATATATTATACATTTTTAATTTTATACTCTTTACTAAAAGTTGGGTATAATCGACGAAGACTACAACGTTTCAGTTGGATTAAATGAA
>JAOTAY010000004.1:12092650-12117066 GCA_025629805.1 Erythroxylum baracoense
CTCTAGATTAGGAGAGGAATGGGGTATTACCCAAAAGTGGGTAATCAAAATAATAACCCTATAATCATATCCCCTTACCAAACTCAATCTTTCATTCCATACCCATTCCTCTTTTTCCATACCCACTAAACAAGCACACCCTTAGGTATTTCTTTCTCATAGTACTGGTTAACTTTTCTTTTTGAACATTGTATATTCTTTAGTTATTATCTAATTTTGGTGTTATCACAGGTTAAGTGCATTTAATGAGAGATTTTTGTCTTCATGATGAGATAAATGATAATCCATCAAGTGTAAGGAAGAATAAAAATAAGCACTTCTATCTTGTAAATTTTTTTATTCTTTTTAGCTTCAGTATGTTGCTGTGTGAGGCATTCATGCCACTAAATTTACATATTTTATAAGTAGGTATTGTTTACCTATTTTAGAAAATATCTAAGCTTGCATATTATTTTTTCTGTTGCAAAGATAATTAGGTTGAGTTATTAAAGAAATTGATAAACACCCAAAAATTTAAGCTTGAAAATATCTTACAAATTAACAGCCATGCAAGGTAAACAATACTATTCAGTTTTGTCACTAAGGCAAAAAGTGCTTTAGGCAATAGATAAAAGTGTTGCTATAAGTACAATTATTGTTGCCTTTTTATTGAGGCAACATAATTCATATCATTACAAGAAGTGGCGCTGGAATAAGTATAAGGCAACAGGATTTTTTGATTAGGCAAAAAAATAAAAAATGTTGCTTTACGTTTTGACTAAAGCAGCACATTAGTTTCAAACTATAGCAATAATGTTAAGTAGATATTGCAACACTTTTAAGTGTTTATAAGGCAAGAAAGTGGAATTTTATAGGCAACAATTTATTCTTTTGTTACCAATATTGTTTAAAATAAAATCAAACTCTTGCCATTATATTGGCAACATCCATATATACATTAAAAATATATATAGATATTAATGTAGGTCTTAATTGTGTATGCACTATCAAATGTAAACAACAAAAAAAGCATCATTTATATATAATACATAGTGCATAAGGACTTCTAAAATTCAATGTTTTAACATATTTAAAATACAAAATAAAAAAATACTAGCTAAAATATTCATCTACAATATTGTCCTCCATTTCATATTAAATAGAAATGAAGTAATCTAAATACTAAATAAAACCAATATGTATGGGCACTACAAAATCCTTCACGAAGTGCCTCCTTGTCCACTCCTAATCATCACCATCCTATAAAAAAAGAAAGAAAAAAAGTATATTAGAATTGTAAAACAGGTTGATGTATCTGAAAAATGAAATGCTAATTACTTTATTGTGACCTTAATTTAATCAAGACAAATAATATAGTCCAAAAAATAAAAAAAGATTAAGTTCTTTTTATGAGCAAATTCAGAAAGCATGAACATAAGCAATTAATCTCAATAAAAAATGGTGTACAACAACAGTGAATTAAGGAAATTTGTTACCTAAAAATACATTAGCTATTGCTAGAGAAATATGTCATTATGCACACTAGAAAAATATGTCATTATGCACACTTGATGTGACCCCTTTGTTGCGAAAAATATTATCAAGCTGCACAGGAAGAGGATCATCTGGACCAAACACTCCTGCTGAAGTATCAATGATCACCTCTCCATCTTTATATACACTAACCTTATGACAACAAAATGTTAGTCTTCTTTATCCAAAATGACAGGAACAAAGTAACTTTATCTCAGGGGGGAAAAAGAGCGGACCTAAATACCAAGTATTTCATCGTCATTTCCCAACTCAAGTTAAAGTTGCATGAGTCTCTCCTCCACCTCATAATACAAACGTAAACATCAAATTGTCAACTAGTTGCTCCTGTTCTAGCTCAATAAAGACAAATACTATAGTCTACGCTACTCTTTTACTAGGCAGAATCTATCATCAATCTTCCACATCAAATGCCCAGAAAAGTAACTTGGCTAAAAACTAATTCCAGTTAAGAGAGGCACTCAGTCTATTAGTAGCTGAAACCTTTAACCTTTAATACAAATTGTCCCTTTTGGAATAGAAAAGAAATATAAAAATGGTGGGGCAAACTCAACAACCTGTATCTTTAGTTTGTAATTTTAGAATTAACTTTCAACGTACAATCATTTCTCAAACTTGGTTTAGTATTATCTCCGTCTTATCCCACTTCATACACAAACAACATAGAAGTTATGATAAATGATTTTGTAATTTAGATCAATTTTGTTGCCCAACTTTCTTCACTTTCAATTGTTAATTGCAATATTGACAGTTGATATTGTATCTAAAGATTTAAACTGAATCGATGTTTTGATCATAAGGGCAAACAAAAAAGCTTAGCAAAAGATTTTTAACTAACTCGATATTTAATGATAAAATGGAAAGCACTGAAAAGGAATGTCAAAACAACATCTAAAAGGATCTTGTAAGGACTGACATTGATGGAATTTTAATTTAAAAAAGCCCATGGTTTAGCATGAGAACATACACACAAACTTAGACAATAAGGAAGAAACTTTAAATGCAAATTGAGAAAAGGTAATCTCTCTTAAAGATGGTCCATCTAGGTAGGGATGAGAGCTATTTCTTAAATTACCAATCTTTGTATTTTTGCATGAACTAAGTTTTTTTTTTAATTCCCATAAAATGGTTAAGGGCTTTTATCATTGCTTTGACAAAATCCCAAATCAGTACAAACTGAATTAGGAATATCACATTCTGTCAATAATGACAAAAGCTATATAGGGTCATAAACTGAAGTTAGAAAAGGATATGCCTTGTATAAGCTAAAGAAACTTCACCAATATTGTACAAAGGCGTCAGCATACACCTTATAAAGCATCAATAACCACCACTAATCAAATAAACTAAAGATAACCTTTAAAAGTTAATTCAGTAGAAAGTTGTCTCCGTCAATTGCATGCTGCACAAAAATAAGTAACATGTGTGTATAAAAAATATAAGTGTGACATAACTATAACCATATATGGATAGGATTTAGAATAAAACACCAATTCATTCACCTTTTCCAGCTGAAACCACAAAATCAGTAAAAGTGTAGAAAAATCAACCTAACATGAACAAACCAAGCATAGATAGGAAAGAGGGATTATCAACAAAAATAAATTATATAAATTTTAGTCGAACAATCTTAAAGCATAATATGCTAATGGAAACAAATTATAAAAAATTAGAAACCCATCTCTGATCTCCAAATAGCAATCACCACAACAATTAACAGAACTCGCATACTTCATAACATAAAAAATTGCAAATTCACATATAGAAAAAAACCCATAATATACGAGAGTACCTGATCCAGTGTCAGAGAGTCGGCAAAGAGAAAGAAGTGAATGAGAAGGGAAAGAGACAAGGGAGCCAATTGAGGCTACAATACCCTATTTAAGGAAGCCTCAACAAGACAGACAAGCATTAGAAAAATAAGGCTTTAAAGTCACTCAAATCCCTAATCCAGCTGTAAAAACACAAAACAGTAATCAATCAGGTGTTAGATTCAACGTTCACACAGAGAGATTTGACATAATTACATATAAAAATCTTCCAATTCTAGATGTTATCAATCCACAAGAATCTAAATCTATATTCGAGATCAAAATCACAAGAAGAGAAAGGAATAGAAGTTTAGTGAAGGGATGGTTGGTGATGCCCAAAGAAGAACCAATAGATGTACAACATTGACTGACTCTTGGATACAAAGACTGATCATACATCGGGTGACTTGACGATGTCGAAGGCGACGGAGCGGGCTACGGTAGGGTTTGTGTGTCATACAATAAGCTCATTCAGTTTCAAAAAGTGTACTTCATTGTTGAGGAGGTCAAAGCCAAATAGAGAGATGCGAAGAATATGGAAGAAGGATTAGCTAAAAGTTTCGAAGTTTTGGATGTAAAGTATTAAAATGATGTAACAACATTTTAATTTTTGTTGCTTTTTTTAACATATAGTAGCAATTTATTCTCATTGTTGCCAATTAATATTATTAAAGGCTACGTTTTATATAGTGTTGCATCATATTAATTTGAAGCAACATATTTTAAAATGTTACAAATATAGTGTTGCATAAGGTACTTTTTGTTAGAAACTATAATATTTTGCTTTCTTCTTTTTTATTTTGATCATACAAACTTTTGGGAGACTTGCAGTAAGTAGCTATAGCAGCATCAAAACATTCATGATCTTTAACATGTTACTTACTCCATTATCTTCATGTCAGTATATATATATATATATATATATATATATATATATACTTATGAGTAAGGCTGTGAAGTCAAACTAACTAAAAATGAATCTTGAAAAAGCTAAAATTGAAAAAATTATGAAAGGTACATACGTTACGTTTCCTGGAACTGAGGATCTGTTTTAATTAAATACGTCATCTTTTTTGTGTGTATCTTGCTTATTTGATAGACCCTAAGATTGAGTTTCAGTTTTGGCATAGCAAGACCTTCAATTTTGCCTATGCTATGCACTATGAAGGAGGAGAAATTTATAATTTTGGAGTAGATATGTATCATTTAACCATATTGCAATTCATATACATAATAAGTGACTTAGGCTATGGAGAGGTTGGAGTTTATAATTATAAATTTCCTTACAAGTCTTTTGAGGGTGGCATTAGAGACTTAAGAAGTGAGGCTAACATCACCATCGTGATTAATTTATTTAAAAGAAAGGTTATGAGATTGTGGACATATTTTCAAATAATGTTATATATTCCTTATTGAGACATAACAAAGGTGTTTACAAGATAGTGAACAAGTTGATTGTGAGGTTGTAGAGAGTGATCAACCTACCTCTAGAGAGGGAAAACAATTTGACACAAATGAGGGTAAGGCTAGTTAATTTGATGATCCAATATATAAGGGTAAGGAAGGAGAAGCTAATAAATTCGATGATTTTAGTTCAACTAATTCTGATGATATATTTGATGATGTCGATGGTGAAGAGGCCATGAACAAGGTTATTTATGGTGGTGTAAAAGAAGTCCCAACAAATAATATACAGATATACATACAAATTTAGTATATGAAAATTTTGATGATCTTAGGAGTGTGGATGCCTATTCAGATGAAGAAGGGAGATAAAGGCCTAAGTTATGAGAATTTAATGTATATGATGATATATTGAGGCCAATTGATTTAAAGGATGATATGTAATTTGATTTGTTAAATTCATTTAGATAAGTTGTAGTGCAATATGCTTGTTAGTCTTTAATAACACCTAAAAGGGGGTGAATTAGGTGTTTAAAAAATTCAATAATTTTTCTAACTAATATACTTAATTAACAACAATCAATATAAATATGAATGAAGGAATTTCTTAATATAAAATAATTAAACAACTAAGCAATAATTTAAAAAGGATAAAGAGGAGAGAATGCAAGCTAATTTATAGTGATTTAACAAATAACCCTTGCTTATATCCACTCCTAAGACTCCTTTTGGAATTCTACCATAATTCTTCTTTCAAGGTGTAGAATAATCTTTTGTACAATCTTTCTCAATAAAGAAGAACTCTTCTTACAATCTTCTTCTAAGGTGAAGATGAACCTCAATCTCATTTATATCACCCCCAAATACAATAATATATTGCCTTAACTAAATATTACAACTCAAAACACCATACTTTATCAGTTGATAACTCCAAAATGGTTCACTCACACAAATATGATATAATGATCCTCAAATGACAGAAAAACTTTGAAACACGTGTACACCTAAAAATAGTTTGATGCTAAAAATAATGAGAAAATAGTGTTTTGGGACCTATAACTAGCTGTTATAACTACTATATACAGTGCGCTAATCCTCCAGTATGTATTAATAGCAACATATTCCTTACTCGTTGGATATTGGTTGACTAATATGACAGACCATTCGACCAGTGTATCAACCAATAACTTATATTGTTTGATCAATATGACAGATTGGTCAACTAGTGCATCAATCAATTTTACAATGAACTCTCAATACTTCAAATTTAACTAATATTGGTCAACCAATCAACTATTAACATGATTTTAACAACTTCAAATGCTCAAGACCAATTTGTTTAATTGAAATATGATTAAAAAACTTCTAAAAATATATTATTTGAAAGATCGTGAGGCTTTTAGATCAAAATCAAAAGCTTCAATGCCTCTTGATGAATGAAAAGACTTATACAATGAAGTAAGATGAAATGCTAATGCATAGTGAGCCTTTTGGATCATCAAATTAACAAAGTGATATCACAAATAGTAATGCAAAATGTGAAATGACCTTGATGAGCCTTGATCTTCTTTTATTCTTGTTTTTATCTTAATTTCATCAATTGCATACTTCAAATTCTCTTTATCAACTTCATACCTTATCTTCTACAGTTTATGGCTTCATTTTGTTCTAATATTGATTTTCATTAAAATAATAAACAAATTAGTAGAAATTATGTTTTTTATCATGAGAAAATCAATTAGAACTCCCTTAGTTCAACAATCTCCTCATTTTTGTGATGATAAAATATTTATGATAATAGAGAACAATAATAAAGTTAAGCTCACAAACATAATTCAGGATATTTATTAGCTCCCTCTTTAATTCACGCATAAGACATAATTCAATATGAAGAGCATAATTTAATATCAAGAATAAAAGAGATATTCATAATGAAAGAAATATCCATACATGAAGATAATATAAATTTACTTAATCATATCATATAAAGCGCAAAAACATAAATTTACTTAAGCATATCATATAAAGCGCAAAAACTACAAAAACAATAAAACAATCACTCCCCCTAAATTTCATCACTGCTTTTAAATGTTATTACTCTCTCTAAATCTAATATCACCAAACATTCTTCCCCCCTTTTTAGAATTATCAAAAAAATTAACCAAAAATGCATAGTATAAAGTGTCGTGCACCAAGCTAACTTTTTAAAAAATGAATTTGATTAAGATTGGCAAACTTTCTCACTAGAGAATGTTATTGAATATTTAAAGAGTCAAAACAAAAGGTCAATTTTGATAAAAAAAATCCCTAAATGTGTTTAATTTGAAAAATCTTCAATTTTAGTATTATGATTAATTTGAAAGATTCAATTAAAGCACTAAAGCAAGTTTTAACAAAATTAAAGGTTGGAGTTGTAACAAATAAAAATATAATTGCAATATCCAATAATCAATTTCATAAAAGAACATATAATTTTCAAAGCCCATAAATTTTAAAAAATAGAAACATGAAAAAGTTCCCAAAATACCATAATTAAGCAAAATTAAATTATTTAAAAAAAAGAGTGAATTTTTACGATTTTGAAGATGTAAACACATAATATGAAAAATAAAAGAAAAGATAAGAAGACAGCCTTTAGATCATGAATACTGGACATCCACAAGACTATGTTGGTAGACTAAAGTTTGTCTTAAATAGGATATAAGGAGTAGTTTTGAACAGACGAGAAAAAAAGTATAAAGGTTTGGTTTGAATTTGTTATATTGGTCGACCATAGATCCATATTAATTGACCAAGAATTGGTGTGGTCGGCTGTTATATGAAGCCATTCAATTTACAAACTCATTGGGAAGAAAAATTTTCTTAGATAAGGGGATGTTGGTAGATCACTAAAAGATATTGATTAACCAATGTGTATAGGTAATTGACTAGAGGAGCGACCAAGCTACATTCAAACTTACTGAAAAGTTAAAGAATGTTAGATATTGTGACCTTGATTAACTACTAAAAGAATTGATTGACTAATAAGACAATTTGGGCGATCAGATAAGCAACCAAAAACCAAAAACCACTAGAAAGTAAAAAGGGGTGAATTTTAAAGATGTAGATTGACCACACTAAGATATTGGTCGACTAGTTAACCAGAAAGTTTAAAGAACTATCTTTGAAACTCGAATTAAATCATCAAAACTTCAATAAAAATATATTAAGGCACATATCAATCAACTAAATATCAATCAAAGAATTTAATCATATAAAGGACCTTATAAAGAAGAATTCCCATCAAATAAAACTAATTTTCTTCTAATTGAACAAGATTTATCCTTATTCAAAATTTTATAGAAACAATGACCTAATTGATGTAAATTATAACTTAGTGACCTTATCTTGCATATAGTATCTAATTTTAGCTACTAAGGTTCACAGTTTTAAAAATACCTTATTCATAATTGAAACTCAAATAATCATCACCAAAGAGTTATACTTAAATTGACGTATAAATGTAAGTAATCATATATTTCTAAATCATGAACTAATAATTACCTCATCTTAAACATTACTTGTAAGAGATTTGAATAAAGATTCTTCTTGAATTCTTAATCCATTAGTGACGTCTCATCCTTCTCATCTTTCTCACTTAGTTGAACAATTTAAGAAGTTTTGATGTTTAATTTTGGGGGTTAAGTTCTCCATATCCTACAACAACATCTATAAGACTTTCTTGGAGTTAGGAAGGTTAGATTCATCAAGATGAAAGGCATAAACTTATTAATGATACTACAATCTCTCCTTTATACCATTTGTTCTTATTTTTCTAATAGCCTTATAAATCAATGTAATCAATGTGTTTTAGGAAACCAAATAAAATTTGTTCTTTAATTGCTAAATTTCTTTTTATTTTTCACACACACTTCCAAGGTTTTACTTGCCATTCTTTGTTTGATAAAGAAAAGATATAACATCTTGTCCAGAATTATTATAAAAATGAAATATCATATTATATGAGTAATTATGATGCATAAATGCATTACTTGGAAATCTATATGGGTATATATAATAAGGAAGTTTTCTTTGGACATTAAATGTGTTGAATGGTCTCCCAGAGTGGTAAAAAGTCCTACCATGATTATATGTATGATGCTTAATATAAATGAAGGCTTGATGCATGCTTCTATAGTAGTGTGAGTGGGTTTACATTTTATCATAGAAATTATATTTGTTTTTCCTTGAGAGTATTAAACTTTATACCTAGTGTGTGAGCCATATATGAAAGCATAATGTTTGGTCTTAGGTTGAGTCGTAATGAATGTGTCATGTGCATGTGTATGTTTGGATGTGGATGGTCTATACACATTTGTCATTGAAAGAAATGGCTCTTCACTATGTAAATTTTTTCCTCCAACAAATGTAGTTTTGGTGTTGGAAACACTTTTATATTTATATCCAATTCCATGCTCATAATTGGAAGTCTTTTGAGCTCCTAGCATGTTTTCTAGCTTTTCACTCCCTGTAGTGAATTTGGATAAAGATTCCATCAGAGCTTGAATTTCCTTTTTCAATGTTTTATTCTCACACTTTAATGCATATAATTTATGATTTTCATCAATAATAACATTTTTGGATGGTTTAATTCTATGCAATTTACTTTTTATCTTTTCATTCTCACTTATGCATGCATCTAACTGTTTCTGAACTTTATTGAGTTTTAAAGATAACATCTTTTTCTTACTTATGATTTCTAAAATTTTAACTAATTAATCTTATGTCATATCATCATCACTATCATAATAAGAATTAGGTTTAGATGTTACCTCATCATTATGCATAGTGGTAAAGCACATATGATCTATCTCTTCTTCTGAATGCTCACTTTCAAATTCACTTATGTCATCCTAAGTTGATGCTTTAAGTGCTTTCTTCGTATTCATCTTCTCCTTCTTATATTTTCTCTCAATCTTCTCATTATCTTTGAGTTGTGGACATTGTAACTCTATATGGTTAGATTTTCTATATTTAAAGCAAGTAAGGTTATAGGATTTATGTTTTAAATCACTTTTTTTCTTTGAAGTCCTTTGTTTTGGAGAATTTATTTTTCAAGGCTTCTTGAATTTTTTAATGAGTAAGCCAATTTCTTCTTCTTCGCTTTTACTAGTTGATGTCTCTTCCTCTTCACTTAATTCTTCTTCTGAGGCTTTAAAAGCTAAATTCTTTTTATTTCGAAGCATTGTTTCTTAGAGTCTCATTTTATATATAAGGAGAGATCCAATAATTTCCTATAATTGTAGTATAGTTAGATCCTTTGCGTCTTGTATGGCCATTACTTTAGCTTCCTACATCTTCGGAAGTGATCCAAGCAACTTTTTTAACATTTCAACATTAGAATAAGTCTTTCCAAGATCTTTACCAGCATTAATAATATCAATAAATAGAGTATATATGATATAAATGCTTTCATCATGCTTCATTTGAAACAATTCATAGTCATATGCTATTTTGCTCTCCTTAACTTAATTTATGCCCTTATGAGTAATTTCTAATTTATGTTAAATGTCATAAGGCGTCTCACACATTAGAAATCTATTCATTTCTTCCTAAAGCAGAAAATACGATGTATATGGCCCTACTATTCAAAAATAATAATCTTTCATCTTAAGGTTCCCATTTTTCCTTTAGTTTGGGTACCTTTTCTTATTTATAATTTTCGTAGGTATAAAGGGACCATTTGACACTATTTCCTATAGGTCTACACTAAAGAAGAATCCCATCCTATTATCAAAGAAATGTGGTCTACTAATGCTTTGTTCCTCTTAACTGAATGATAAAAAGATGCTCTTAAATATATCATTATGATCTTTTCTATAAGATTTCACTAAAAATGCTAGCATAATAGACTTGCTCTGATATCACTTATTATTCATTAATGGCCCCCAAGAGGGGTGTAAATTGGTTGTTTAAAAAATTTAACAAAGTTTCTAACTAATATACTCAATTAACAAAAATGAATATAAATATGAATGAAGGAATTGCTTAATATAACTTAATCGAACAATTAACCAATAATTTAAAGAGGATAAGGAGGAGAAATTGCAAACTGATTTATAGTATTTCAATAAACAAACCTTGCCTATGCCTATTCCTAAGATCCTTCTTGGAATTCCACTATAATTCTTCTTTCAACACGAAGAGAATAACCTTTATACAATCTTTCTCGCGAAAGAGGAACCCTTCTTACAATATTCTTCCATTGTGAAGGGGAAATTTAATCTCACTTTTATCACGCTAAAATACAATAATATATTTTCCTAACCAAATATTACAACTCAAAATACCTTACTTAATCACTTGATAACTCCAAAATAACTCTCATACAAATATGACATATTGATGCTCAAACAATTGAAAAACACTTTAAAATATGTGTATGCAACACCCAAAACCTTCTTAATGCTAAAACTAATAAGAAAACACCTATTTGTAGTGTTTTGCTATCCAAAATAGCCGTTGGAGTTAAGAACTAGCCCTTACAATAACTATATATAATGTTGGTCGACTAATATGCATTTACAACACCAGATTCACTAACTGTTAGACATTAGTTAACTAGTAACCTATATTGATTGACCAATATGACAGATTGGTCAACCAATGCATCATCTAATAACCTATATTGGTCAACTAATATGATAGACTGGTTAACCAATAACCTATAGTGATTAACCAATATGACAAACTAGTCAACCTGTGCAATAACCAATGTTACATTAAACTCTCAATATTTTGAATTTAAGAACTTTAACTTATATTTATTAACTACTATTCTATATAAGTTAACCAATTAACCTAAAATCATGATATTAACAACTTTAGATTGTTAAAACAAATTAGTTTAATCCAAATATGATTAAAGTAGTTCTCAAAATGTTCCTTTAAAGATTATTTGAAAGATCAAGAGGCTTTTATATTAAAATCAAAAACTTTAATGCCTTTTGATGAACGTAAAGACTCATGCAATGAAGTAAGATGAAATGATTATGCATAGAGAGTCTTTAGGATCGTCAAATTAA
Organism: Erythroxylum baracoense; assembly: GCA_025629805.1. Lineage (NCBI taxonomy): Eukaryota > Viridiplantae > Streptophyta > Magnoliopsida > Malpighiales > Erythroxylaceae > Erythroxylum > Erythroxylum baracoense. The sequence goes on from JAOTAY010000004.1 coordinate 12,104,460, forward strand.
CAAAGAGAGATCACAAATAATATTACAAAATATGAAATGACCTTGATAAGCCTTTATCTTCTTTTTTTCTTTTTTTGATCTTAATTTTATAGATTGCAATCTTCAACTTCTCTTTATCAATTTCTTACCATGTCTTCTTAAGTTTTTGTCTTCATTTTGTAATATTGTTTTTCATTAAAATAATAAACAAACTTTATGTTTTTTATCATCAAAACATCAATTAGAACCTCCCCCAATTCAACATTGCAGTTGAGAAGGTTTTGATTTTGTGTATATTAAGAATGATAGATGTAGAGTAACTATTGTATGTAAAAAGGGATGTGGGTGGAGAATACAAACTTATCCAACAAAACATGTACTATTTCTTAAATTAAAACATTTCAATCCAACTATGAGTATAGTAGAGAATACCATAACAAAAAATATAAAGCACTTTAGATTGCAAAGAAATAACTCCTATATTTTAGAGATTGTCCTAAATGGAATATTATAGGGCTTACAGGTGCATTTTTAAGGGACTTAAATATTGACACTACAGATAAGGAGGCACATAGAGCAAAGAACTTGGCATTGAAATTTTTGGTGGTTAAAGAGGCAAAGCAATTTGAGGATTTGAGGAGTTATGGATTAACTATATTAAAGTATAATGCTTGCAGTACTTTTACAATATAAGATACTTTTGATTCCATGTACATATGCTTAGGTGCTTTTAGAAAGGGTTTTATGGCTGGTTGTAGGCATATGACATGTGATGATGGTTGTCACTTAAAGGACAAGCATGAAGCACAATTGCTATCAGCCATCGGATTAGATGCAAATAACATAATGTTTCTAATCACATAGGTTATGGTTAGAATTGAGCATCAAGGCTCATGAAAATAGTTTCTTGAATGTTTATAAGAAGGCATCAGACAATATAAGGATCATAATTGGGTTTTCATTTTTGATCGACAAAAGGTAAAATTATGTCATTGGGTTTTATTTTTGTTTTATAAACATTTATTAATAGTTATAGATAATCAAAAAGTGCATTAACATACCTTGTGGATTAATTGTAATTAAGATTGGAACATGTATTTAATGTTGGTATGGCTAGTGTTGGATATAGATATTATGTTAGACATATATATGCCAACCTTCAAGCCAAATTTAAGAAAATAAAGGTTATAAAAAATGTACTCTATAGTGTAGTTAAAGTATATACCTTCATTGAATTTGAAAAATATATCATTGTTTAATTTAAATGCACTTGAACTTCAAATCATATAATTATTTAAGTGATCATAGGCATTCTCCTTTTTACCTTGAATAGGTACATAAAGCAATTAGATGGTATTGATAAATCAATCTATAACTAGTTGGACAAGATACCAACTAGTTGAGCTAAAATATGAAATGTTATTTAGCAATCATTATCTTCAAAATATATGATTATTTAAGTAATCATGGACATTCTCCTTTTTACCTTGAATAGGTACATGAAACAATTAGAAGGTATTAACAAATCGATCCATTGGATAAGATACCAACTAGTAAAGGTGAAATATGACATGTTATTAAACAATCATTGTGAAAGCTTCAATGCTTACATCAAAAAGGCTACGAACAAGCCAATTTTCACAATGCTTGAGATGATTAGAAGAGAAATCATAAAGAAATTTAGTAAGAAAAAGGCGGGGATGGAGAAAAATAATGGATCATTTGTCTTAGGATTCAAAAAATCCTAAAGAAGTTTAAACAATTTTGTACTAACTAGATGTCATACTTTAGCGATAAGAGATTGTTTAAATTGGAGCATATGAATTTTAACTAATATGTTGATTTATAGGACTTACACATACAGGATATGGGATTCATATGTAATTCCTTGTCAATATGCTTATGTAAGAATCAAACATAATGATAGCAAATGAGAAGATTATGTGGATTTAATGTATGGTAAAGAAAATTTTGAACCTACTTATGTATGTTAGATTTTTCTAATTCCCAGCAAAGATTTATGGCCAAACCCAACTAAGATTCATGATTCTAAAATCCTTCCACCATAATACAATACAAAAGAAGGGCTAGAAGAAGACAAAAGCAATGAACAAGGAGGTAGGATAGGAATATAACTCATATAAAGCTACTAATAAGAGATTTCGAATGTCATGTAAAACATGCAAGTAATATGGTCATAATGCAAAACATGTTCCAAAAGAAAACATGACATTTAAACTAGCCAATTGACACAAGAACCATTATAGATGGAAAACAAAAGAGGAACAAATTAACTTTATTCTTGTATATGGTGCTCATTGACTCTAGCTATTTATGTAAATAGAGCTAATTTTTGCTAGCAGTTTTTTATGTATAATTTTTATTCTAGGTAGCTATTATTATATATGAAGCTTATTTGGATGATGAATTATGGATTATCTATATGCTTTAATTTGTTTTTCAAATGTTGATTTTGTGATTAAATTTTTGTTGTTTGACATGTTCCAATCTAAATGAATTTCCCAGAAATTATAGTTTTTGTTATAGCTTATTGACTGATAAACTAAGTTAATACAACAACTAAAATTTAAACTTGCAACTAAGCCATATGAACTTGAAATAAATCATCTGTAAGAAACCATAAACATAAATTATGATCAGTGTAAAGCTTATTATAATATGAACCCAAAGGAGAAACTTTGAACACCAGCTTAGTAGAATCATCTCCTTAACCATATTCAAGTTGGGAATATTGGCTTCAAATTCTTAGATAATAGGCTAGTTTATAGTATATTTTAGATAGAAATTAAGTCTTGCCAAGTTCAATTAAAGAAAAACACAAGGTTTTCTACTTCTAGGATGGAGGTAGAAAAAGTTATTTCCTAATTATTTCTCCAACCTTTAAAGTAAAGTAGTTGAAACGTAAGTCCCATATTTGTATCTAAAAGGGATAAGAAGAAAAAGACAGATGAGTCAAACAATAGTTAAGCAGACCATTTGAAAAACTATTAATAAAAGTAGAAATTTTATCCTCGCCTCCTTTATAGAAATAACTAGAAAAGGAATTTGTCAATCATAGTTAAAAGGTGACATTTTACCATCTTCCATTCCTAGCATCTAAAGTGAATTTGTTAATCATAGTTAAAAGGTGATATTTTATACTATTGCAAATATTTCTAAGATTTGGTCCTATATAGTGTACTTACCTTTACATTAGCCCTTTTATCAACATCAGACCCACCTTACTGTGTTGCATTAACTAGTATACTTGAAAGATTTTTGTAAATATGAAGACACCTTTGAGATTTAGGTTCTAATTTCCATTAATTAGTGCACTATAATTATGATTTCAAAAGATTAACAAGTATAAAAGACATCAAGAATGTAGCAAATACTTTTTTTGGTATTAAAGACAAATACTTAATTTCACTACGAAAGAGAATAATAACGTTAAATGCAAACCTACTCTCATTCTTATTGAATAACATAATTTTTCTAGTTATATTAGAATAAAAATATATAGGAAACAAATAATTATAAACACAATAAAGATATATATTTCATAGATACCATCACTATATAATTTACTACTTTAAGTATGATGAAATAATGATTTTTATACTCTTCTCATAAAAAAAAAAAGAGAATGTATAGATTACTAGGTAATATTAAACCTATTCATTAGCTTGATTACAATAAAGCTGCCAAGTTTTATTTAAAACTTTGTATTTTTACAAATAACAATTTCTAGTAACATCGTTAATTTTTGATTATAACCCAATATCATCACCTAAAAAGGAAAAGAAATCAATGGTAAATGAGAGTATCATCCTCCTCCCTCTCACCTTATGATAGAAACTAAAGGGGAAAACATATAATAGTTGAATGATCATTCATAGCTAACTAAAAGTAAGCTTATAATTTATGAACATGTAATAATTTGAAGCCATGATGCTCAAAGAATGAACCAGTGAAGAAATAAAATATATCTTTATGTAAACTTCAAATTTGTTTCCAATAAAAGGTTAAAGAGGAAATCTCTGTCACCCTTGTAACTAAATATGTTCTAAGGTGTTAGGTAGTTAAACAAATTTTGTGGTCTAATATAACTAATTATACCCACATCATCATTTTTATAAAATTCTTACGAAAAAATAGTGAAATATGAAGTTTTCTTCCTTATAAAATCTATCAATTAGATAATAAAGCATATTAAATATTTAATACACAGTAAAATCACAAAAAGTCCTCTTAACAAATAAGGGATCCATAACGGGTAATTAATAGTTGGATGAATGCTTTGCCTTACAATTTCATATATAAGATGCACCATAAAAAGTGCCTTAATATTTCATAATTGACAATTCTAACTTTCTAAGCTTTCTCCCCTAGTTAGGGATGTCTCTGCTAATTGTAGAAGACAAATAGACAACTAGATGATTTGTCATTAACTAATTTTCAATTTACTTTTAATAGTAGGAAAAATTAAACTAAACTTCTATAGAAAATGTTTTTCAAGTAGGAGCTGACTTTCTAAACTTCACATCAGTAGCTCCATTGTTTTATTTCTTTAGGGTAATATGTAGTAATACTTCCAGAAAAAGTGACAAATTCATTCAAATTGCTTAAACCAATAACCTATAAATATGATTTAGCAATAAGACAACAAAATCTGAAATCTCAAACTAATTCTAATCGAAAACAAAAAAATGAACATTCTGCTTTGACTATAATTAGTTCTTGATCCATATTAGTGTACAAGAAAAAAACAAAACAAAACATGCTCATGTTATCTCAACATGGAAGGTTTACTCATATATAAGAACAAGGTTTCAAGAAACAAGGTTTACTCACATATAAGAACAAAATAAAATACACTCTCATTGATACTCTCACTAAAACTCGTTCTTATGTTAGTAAAGAAGAAAAAAAACAATCCTAAGTGGAGCTTTCACGATTTAGAATCTAAAAAGAGCTTTCACAATTTCATGGAGTGACTGGAGGAGAAGACTAAATCTGATCTATATAGGTATCGAAAGGAAGAGAAGGTGATATGGGGGGAACATTAGTTAGGTGGTAAAGGTAGCCAAATAGATGGGTTGGGTTATTTTAGGGGCTAGATCGGGTTAGGTAAATAAAATGGGTCAGGTAAAACTTTAGGTCAAGTTGGTCTATATCACCTAGTTTTGATTTGTTTACATGACCAACTTTGCAACATCAAAACTTCTTTTAGTTTTTCTAATAAAGAAACCTTTGTAAGGTCTTTATGAACAAGTTCAAATTATAGGGACTTTTGTCGAGAATTTTAAATGATAGAGAATTTTTTCATAAGTATAAGATTGTTTTTGTCTTTTAACCAATATAAGGTTGGTCAGGCTATAGACCGGCTAGTCTAGGACCATTGAGCCACGGGTCAAAATTGTTTGGCCCAATCAGAATGTCAAAAATGACTTCTTTTTTGTCGTTTTTTAACTTTTTAAAAAATATATATATATAAGGTTGGGTCAGGCTGGGTCATAGGCCGGTCAACCTAAGCCTGTGGAGCGACTGGCCATTGACATCCCTATGTTTCATTCATAAACATTTATTTTTATTTTTATTTTTTTAATTTAGACCCAAAGTAAGCATTAATTTACAATCGAATATTTTTATTATCTTTCTTCAATATCTTTAGTTAATTCCTTCTAGCATATGTTGCAAAGTTTGAAATATTATTTTACCTAACAATAAAGTCATGCTTTTCTGTACTAAACTTTGGTCAAACAAATTCTTGTATATGAAGATTAAAACAAAAACTTAGGTAATATAATAACTAGATTAGAATATCTAAAAAATGAGAATAAATGCTTAAGCTAATGGACTAAAATGTTGATATAATTATTAAGATCCAAGTATTGTTACTTTGGAAATTTCTTTGTTTACTAGACGTACGTCTCTTTGGTATGATATATAGCAAAAACATATTTCTAATGTTAGTGACTTGCAAGCAAAGTGAAGTTGGTAGTAACTAGCTTCATTTAGAAAAAAAAAGAAATATGCAAGTGTGAGATCAGAACTTAGACTAGGCTAGTGAAGACTGATAAACTTCTGTTTTGACTGACGTCATCTGTCATTATAACAAGTTTTAGGCCCTTCGAAAATAGGAAGAGTCTCATAATAATTTATCTTAGATGTTAGTCATTTGCAAACATAAACCCTTAATTACTTTAAAAAATTAAGAAAAAATCCATTTGCTCTCTTGTTGCTATAATGAGACAAGTTTGAAGTTGTCCCTTCATCAACCATTAAGTGAAGATTTTTGTCTCTTTGACCTTTGTTTTTTGGTTTTCTTAGAATGTAAAGTGATAGTGAATTAATTATTAGGTTTGAATTATTAGAAAGTAATTCAAGGTTGGATCAATTATCTATCGAGTCTTTATAGTTTTGTTTTTATTGTTAGTTATGGTTGAATTAGTTAAGATTGTCGTTGAAGGATTTAAATAGTGGTCTGGTCTACTAAGTGTTTGTTGTTATGTGTGAGTGTTAGTAAAGAAAGGAATCACGGCAATGTGGGAGTTAAAAAGTAGGTGAAATGTTTCTGTTTATGCACTTGTCACTAAGTTACTTTAGGGAACATTTTTTCAAGAATTAGCTTTCTTTCAAATTTTTTAAGTTGTTCTTTAAGTAGGTTTTACACTGCACTATCTTAACAAGTGTGGTATTAGAGCATCGAATAAGATTATTATTAGTGGTTGTTTTGATTTCAAAAATAGCTTTTATTAGTGTTCTTTCAAACTCATCTCAAATTGTTCTTGTCTTACTGTTCTTAACTACCAGTTTTGGTGTATAAAGATGAGGACTTTGTTTATGTCTTATGATTTGTGGGATCTTATAGAAAATGGATATGATGGTCTTTGTAGATTCTGAAAGGTTGACTATAGCTTAACGTACTAAATTGAAAGAGAAATAAAAGAAAGATGCCAAAGCTTTATTCTTGATCTTGCAAGTACTGAATAATGCCATTTTCCATGGGTAATGGCTGCCACAACATCAAAGGAAGCTTGGGACCTGCTTGAAGAAGAATATCAAAGAACTAGTAAAGTAGTAATTGTGAAATTGTAGACGGTGCATTGTGAATTTGAAAATTTGATGATGAAACCATTTGAGTCCATTTGAGAACTTTTTTAAGAGTTTACACAATAGTAAACCAAATTAGATCCTTTGGGGAAGAATTAATATACAGAAAGTTATTGCGAGGGTTTTACAAATTCTTCCTTTCAAATTTGGTCATGTTGTTGCTACCATAAAAGAATCCCAAGATCTATCTTACTATTCTCATCATGAGCGATGGGGTCTCTTCAATCTCATTCGCAGCAAATGAACATGACATTTGAAACACTTCTCCAACAAGCTTTTCAATCATGGATTGATTCAAAGAAAAAATCAAGTGACTCGAGTTAGAGAAACTTAAGTCAAGGTTAGGGCAGATCATCCTTTGGTAGAGTAAAAGGTAGAGGAAGAAGCAATTGCCAGAAAAAAAACTTTAATGGAGGTAATAATTCTAATTCTCCCCATTGCTCATATTGTGGAATATCAAATCATAAAGATAAAGATTGATGGCATAAAAAGAAGAATAGGTAAAACAAAAGTTATCTTTAGTGTTATTATTATAAAAGTCCTAATTATATTGAGAAATATTACTATAAAAGGACTGCAAATCATTTTAATTCATATGAAGAAAAGGATAGTTCAGAAGAAAATTTGCTTCGTGCTTACTTATTTTCTTGGAACTATCAGTGTGATGTTAAAGTTTGGACAAAAATATTTGCATGATGTTATGTATGTTCTTGGTTTAGCACATAATTTGATCAATGTGGTTCAGTTGATGAAAAAAGGCTGCTATGTTGTGTTTGATAATGATGAATGCATGGTATATGATAAGAAGAGTAAGAATTTACTCTAGTCTTCTAAAATGGGAAAAGATAAGATGTTTCCTTACTTCAGCAGCAAATATTTGGCCATCTTAATTTTTATAAATTGAACTTGTTAACTGAGAAGAATATGGTGGATGGTCTTCCAAAGATCAACATTAAAAGATAGCTTTATGAAGATTGTATTTATAGGAAGCATCATGGAGAGAAATTTCCAAAAATGAGCTTTTGACGTGCTTCAAAGCGTCTAATATTGGTTCATGCAGATGTGTGGGGTCTAATACAAACACCTTCCTTGAGTGGAAGTGAATATTTCCTAACTTTCATTGATGATTTTTCAAGAATGTGTTGGGTATACTTTCTAAAAGAGAAATCAGAATTGTTATAATGATTTAAACAATTTAAAGTGATGATAGAGAACCAAAGTGGTTACCTTCTGAAGAAACCTCGCACTAATTGTGGCAATGAAGTTGCTTCTACAAAATTTAGCAATTTTTGCAGCAATCATGGCATCTAAAGTCAACTTACAACAAGATATACTCCATAACTAAAATGAAGTTGCTAAGTGTAAAAATAGAACAATTGTTGAAGCAGTCAAAAGTATGTTAAAAGATAAAAATTTTCTAAAAAAGTTTTGGGCTAAAGATGTAAGTGTTGCTATCTATCTTCTTAACAGGTTTCCAATTAGAGATGTTGAAAACATAACTCTTTATGAAGAATGACATAGCTGTAAATACAATATAAGTCATTTGAAAACATTTAGTTGTCTTTCTGCTTTTGTCCCTACTGAATTAAGGAGAAACCTTGATGATAAAAGTGTTAAATGTCATTTTGTTGGCTATAACAAAGAAACTAAAGGCTAAATAATTTATAATCCTATTTTAAAGAAATTAATTATTAGTTATGATGTGGTTTTTAATGAAAATGAGGCATGGATTTGGGAAGCAATTGATTCACAATTCACTAAAACAATGAAGATCACTAATTTTGAGATTAAAAACTTACATGATTCACCACTATCATCCTCAGAATCAACACCAAAAAGGGTAAGAAGTCTTGCTAAAATTTATCAATCATATGAATATGCTTGTTTGGAGTTGGAACCTAGTAGCTATAAAGATGTAGAAAAAGAAGAATGGCGTATGGTTATGACTGAAGAGATTAAAAAAATTGAGAAGAATAAAACATGGACCTTGGTGGATTTACCAAAATGGAAAGAAGCAATTGGTCTAAAATGGATTTACAAGTCCACAAGGTTTTCTTACAAAGAAATAAAGTATGATTGGTGGCTAAAGAATTTGCACAAGTTCTAAGCATTGATTTCACTAAAACTTATGCTTCAATTGTTCATTTTGATATTTTTAGAAAACTTATGGCTTTGGTAGACCATAATGATTGATTATTTGATCTATCAACTGGACATAAAATCAACTATTCTTAATGGTGATCTATTAAAGGATCTATATGTTGAGAAGCCTTAATGATTTATGATAAAATTTCAGGAACATAAAGTTTACAAGTTACACAAGGCACTCTATGGAATTAAACAAGTTCCTTAAGTTTGGTATGGTAAAATTGATGCTTATTTTGCTCAAAATATTTTTCAAAATAGTGCTAGTGAGCCTATTTTATATGTTAGCCAACATAGCAATGATTTCTTGGTTATTTGCTTATATATTGATGACATGATTTATCCTAGAAATTCTTCTTAAATGGTGGAAATATTTGAAAGGTCCATGATGTAAAATTTAGAAATGTCAAATGATGCAAGATTCAAATGAAATTTTTATTTGTCAAAAGAAATATACAATTAATTTGTTAAAAAATGCAAGAATGGAGAATTGCAAGCCAGTCAAGACTTTATTGAATACAAATGAAAAGTTGTCTTTGGATGATGGAGCAGAAAAGGGTGATTTGAAAATATTTGGAAGCATTGTAGGAAGTCTCATGTATCTCACTCGTACTAGGGCTGATATAGTTTTTGTTGTAAGTCTCATTTCTAGGTTTATACATCAGCCAAGTAAAAATCACTCAAGGAAGTGAAAAGAATTCTTTGCTATGTATAAGGGATTTCAAATTTTCGCATCAGACATTTAAAAGACAATTTGAATACTTTTGTTGCTTTTACTGATAGTGATTGGGTATTTTGTATATATGATAGAAAAAGTACAATATGTTATGTTATCAAGATTAGTTCATGAGTTATTTTGTGGTCCTCAAAGAAGCAGCACTTGTGCCACAATAAGTTCTAAAAACCAAAGTTATCCTACTCACAAGTATACGAGGTAATTATAATTTAATACCCAAGGTCGTCTTCCCAAAAAGGTGAAATTAGTTCACTCAAATTAACTTCGAATAAACATTAAAGCAAATGCAATCCTAAACACTCTTTCCTGATTTGTTGAGTAAAAGGTTTTTTAAAAAATTAAGCAATTAGACTAAAAAGTAAACTAATTTGACTTGAAGCAAAGAAATATTTGATCAATCGATTTGGGGAATTCTTGAGAAATTAACTTCAATAATTTAATCTCCTATACATGATTAAGGCGAATTAATTGGATAATTGTCTTGTTAAAATTACCAATTGAGTTCTAAAATCAATTCAAATAATAAACTAGATCTAACTTTTGTACTCGACAAGTTTATTATTCAAATCAATTATGTAAACCTAACTAATAATTACCCATTTAAGTTAATATATTTCTAATTCATAACTAAAGCGTCTATAGTTTCTTGTTCTAATTTTAAACTTGTTCTCTCAATTCTTCATTTAATATGAAAATGATGCAAAAGTCGGCTAAACTATCACATCTAATAAGTTCAGAAACCATAGAAAATAACAAGACAATAAATCAGTAACTCGCTCATGCATAATTCATTAAATAAGTTACATTAATTCTCAACATTAAAAATTCAACCCATAATGAAATAAAAATAGTTCATCACCCTCTTAAACTTCAATCCCATGTTCAACAGTAAATAGAGAAATATCAAAGCGATAACAGAGAAAATAAGCAGAAGATGGACTAGCAAAGCAATAATAGGGTAAACAAGTTCAACCAAACAGAAGATAAAATGGGTATAAAAACAATAGCAGAAGATGAAATAAGAATGAGCAATCAAAATAAAGAACTCTGGCGGTGAATCTCTTGCCAAGTTCAAGCTCCTCGACATCAGCTCTCACCTTCTGACTGTACTCTCACCAATTGGGCTTTAGCTTCAGCTCTCACTCTATACCTCTACTCCATTCTCGCCACCTCTCTACTGTTTCTCTCTTTCTCCTCGCTGACTACTACTCTTTACTATTTTTTCTCTTCTTTTTCTCTGCCTCTAGCTCTCAACCTCTCCTTTCTCTTTATAAACTTTTCTATTTTAAAGAGAGATTCTAAGTTTAGGTTTTGTTTAACCCGCCATTAACTTACATGTTTGACACGTGATATTAAATTCAGTGCAAGAGAATATGCACGGGTGTGACAATTTTTGCCACCACTGTGAGAGCCATTTTCATGCCTATGACAAGGAAAGTCATGGTCGTGACACACAGTCTTGCCCAAATTTTTTTTCAGGTAACATTCACAAAATACTCTAAGATCCTTAATTCATTCAAACTTGGATTAAAACATAAGAATTTGTAACCAAAATTAAAATATAAAGGCTTGAAAAATCAATACAAATTAGTCACAACACAAAGCATAACTCTCTCAAGTACTAAATCGGAGTATATAACAACAACAATAGCTTGTCAAGTTGTTTAACTAAAAAGAATATTAGAAGATTTGAAGCAAGAAAACTGTAGAGTCACTATGATATTTGGTGACAACAAATCCACAATTGCAATGCCAAGAAATCCAGTTTAACAATGTAGAACAAAACATGTTAAGGTCAACCATCACTTCATTCAAGAGTTGTTTGCAAAACGTGTTGTGGAGCTGTAGTACATTAACACAGAAAATTAACCAACAAATATTTTCACAAAGACGTTAGCCAAACCAAAAGTCAAGAAATTTTGTTTCACGACGGGTGTTGAAGAATTGAAGACCTCTTTGAATTAACGGGAGGAATGTCAGACAATAATTAAAGGTTGGATCAATTATTTACTGAATCTTCAAATTTTTGTTTTTATTATTTGTTATGGTTATGAATGTAGTTGAAGAAGTTTAGTAGTCTGGTCCACTAAGTATTTGCGTGAGTGAAATTTTAGCAAAATTAGGAGTAGTGCCAACTTGGGAGCTCACAATTGGATGAAATGTTTCTATTTAAGCACCTGTCACTAGTTATTCAGGAGAACATTTTTTTTCAAGTCAATAAAATCAGCTTTCTTTCAAACTTTTTATGTTGTTCTTTAAGTTGTGCACTACACTATCCTAACATGAACCTACTAGTAATTATAAGACCGAATCTTGTTCTTCATATGAAAGGTTTGTAAATAAGGGAAAAAAAAAAAGCTTGTAAAGGTAATGACCTATTGGCCTATAAACTATAAAGATTTATGATACGTAGGAAAGCTCAAGTTTATGTCTTTCGAGAACATGAGGTTGAATTTTTAAATTCATATTTTCATAAAAATTAGGCGTCAGCGTCACACTTCTTTTGAAGAGAGTTTATTTCTCTAAACTTGCCCTACGTTTGCTTGCTGTCTCCGTGGGTGGGGACGGAAGACGGGGACAGAAAAATTCTGTCCCCAACGTGTTTGCTTGCTGTCTCCACCAATTTCTGTC
>JAOTAY010000004.1:12117166-12136278 GCA_025629805.1 Erythroxylum baracoense
TATAAACTGCTGTTTTTGAGTAATGAAAAGAGGAAGATTATGGTTTTAAAAATCTTGTAATTTACAGTTACTGGTTTTATTATTTAAATGTATGTGATGCCATGTGGAGTTCTATAGTAATTGCACGTAGCGCTCCCTTATCTTAGGATATGTATCGAAATGACCTACGGGCGTCCCGGTGCGTACCCTAGAGTAATGGGGTGTTACAATAGCTTAAGGAACCATCTTTAAAACTCAAATCAAAGTATCAAAACTTTAATAAAATAATATTAAAACACATATCAACCAACAAAATGTCAATTAAAAAAGAAATTGAAAATATAAGGGGCCTTAAGAAAAAGAATTCCTATTAAACAAAAATTAATTTTCCTTTAATTAAGCAATATTTATCCTTATTTAAGAGTTTAGAGAAATAACAACTCAATTGATTCAAATTCTAACTTAGTGACCTTATTTTCCATGTAGTATCTAATTCTAGGTACTAAGGTTCATACTTTAAAAATACCTTATTTATAATTCAAACTAAAATAATCATCGACAAGTACTGATACTCAAATTGACGTAGAAACGTAAGTAATCACATATTTCTAAATTATAAACTTATAATTACATCATGTTGAACATTATTTATGAGAGATTTAAATGAAGATTCTTCTTGAATTCTCAATCCATTAGTGGCATCTTATCCTTCTCATCATTCTTATTTGGTTCAACAATTTAAGAAGTCTTGATGGTTAATTTTAGGAGTTAAATTCTCTATATCTTACAACAACATCTTTAAGAGTAGAGGCAAGAATGATACATTCATCATGATAAATGATATAAATTCTAAAAATAATTCTCAATTCAATAGCTACTATCTCTGTTACATGATATTTGCTCTTATTTTTCTAATAGCCTCATAAATCAGGGTAATCAATATGATTTTTAAATCCCAATAAGCTTGGTTCCTTATTCTTTTCAACCTAAAATTTCAAAGGTTTAGTTAACATTCTTTGTTTGATAAAGCAAAATTTATCAATATGTCCAAACTTAACACAAAAATGGCATACCATGTTATCTGAGTGATGATGATGCATAAATGCATTGCTTGGAATTCCACATGTGTATGCATAATAAGAAAGTTTTCTTTGGACATTAAATGTGTTGATTAGTCTCATAAGATGGTGAAAAGTATTACCATAATGAAGAAGTGATGCATGCTTCTATAGGGGTGTAAGTAAGTTTGTATGTTATCATAAAAATTGTATCTATTCTTCCCTTGAGGGTATTGAACTGTTATAAGCTATATATGAAAGCATGATGTTTGTTCTCAGGTTGGGACTTAGTGAATATGTCATATGCATGTGTATGTTTGGATGTGATTTCTCCATACTCATTTGTCATTCTAGGCAATGGTTCTTCACTATATAAATATTTTCCTTTAACAAAAGTAGTTTTAGCATTAGAAACACTTCCACAGTTATGTCCAATTCTATGCCTATCATTTGAACTCTTTTAAGCCCTTAACATGTTTTCAAATTTCTCATTTTCCTTTGTAAATTTATATAAAGAGTCCTTAAGAGTATTAATTTCCTTTTTCAATGTTTCATTCTCACACCTTAATGTATCTAATCCATGATTGTCATCAATAATCACATTTTTTGATGCTTTAATACTATGTAATTCACTTTTCGTCTTTTCTTTCTCACTCATGCATGCATCCAACTCTTTTTGAACTTCTTTAAGTTTAGAAGAAAATTTATTCCTTTTCTTATTCATGATTTCTAGACTTTCTACTAATTTATCATATGTCAAATCAACATCACTATCTTTACAAAAATTAAGGTTGGATGTTACCTCATTATTTTCCACAGTGGTAAAGCATATATAAGTTATTTCTTATTCTGAATGCTTGCTTTTGGATTCACTTGTGTCATCCTAAGTTGATGTTTTTAGTGCTTTCTTCTTGTCCTTCATATAATTACTCTCATAATTCTCATTATCTGCGAGTTGAGGATATTGTCACTGTATATGGTTGGGTTTTTTGCATTTAAAGCAAGTAACATTAGAGGATTTATGTTTTAGATCATTTTTATCTTCCTTGAAGTCCTTTCTTTTAGAGAATTTCTTCTTCAAGAACTTTTTGAATTTGCTAGTGAGTAAATGTCTTCTTCTTCGCTTTCATTAGTTGATGTCTCTTCCTCTTCACTTGATTCTTTTTTATAGGCTTTAAACACTAAATTCTTTTTCTTTGAAAGCGTTGCCTCTTCTTATGTCTCTTGGAGCCTCATTTCGTATTTGAGGAGATATCCAATAAGTTCCTCCAATGGTCCTGTTGTTAGATTCTTGGCTTCTTGTATAACTGTCACCTTAGCTTTCCACATCTTTAGAAGTGATGTAGGCAACTTTCTTACTAATTCAACATTAGTATAGGTCTTTCTAAGACCTTTGAGAGTATTAATAATAACAATAAATTTAGTATACATGTTAGAAATGCTTTCATCATACTTCATTTGAAATAATTCGTATTAATGTGTTAACATGCTTACTTTGCTCTCCTTAACTTGATTCATGCCCTCATGAGTAATTTTTATTGTATGTTAAATGTTATAAATTGTTTCACACATAGAGACCTTATTAAATTTATTTCTTCCGAAAACATAAAATAAGAAGTGTATGACCTTACTATTTAATAATAATAATCCCCTATTTTATGGTTCTTCCTTTAATTTTGGCACCTTTTTGTTATCCACAAATTTTGTAGGAATAAAAGAACCATTAGAAATTATATCCCATAAGCCTACACTTTTAGCCATTAGAAAGAATTTTATCCTAGTTTTCTAATAAAGATAATCATTATTATCAAAGAAAGGTGCCCTATTAATGCTTTTTCCCTCCTAGTTGAATGATGATTATGATGATACTCCTAAATATGTCATTTTGATCTTTACTATAGGATTCTATTAGAAACACTAGCCTAATAAACCTGCTCTGGTACCACATGTTTGTCCTTAGTGACACCTAAGAGGGGAGGTGAATTGATTGCCTACAAAATTCGACAAATTTTCAAATAAGGTATTCAATTAATAATAATTAATATAAACAAGTACGAGGAAATTGCTTAATATAATTTAATCAAACAAATGAAAAATAATTTAAAAGGGATATAGAGAAGGGAATGCAAATCAATTTATAGTGGATCGACAAATAACCCTTGACTATGTTTATTACTAAAACTTTTCTTAGAATTCCACTATAATTCTTGTTTTAAAACGAAAAATAACCTTTGTACAATCTTTTTCAGTAAAGAAAAACCCTTCTTCCAATCTTCTTCCAAGGTAAAGAGGAATATCAATACTACTTAGATCACCCCCAAGTACAATATTCAATGCCCTAACAAAGTATTACAACTAAAAAAATATCTCATTTATTCACTTGATAACTCCAAAATAGTTTATTCAAATAAATATGACAAAATGATGCTCAAATGATTGAAATACTCTTTAGAATGTATGTATACAACACCTAAATATGACTGCTTATAGTGTTTTAAGACCCAAAATAACTTTTGGAGCTAAGAACTAGTTGTTACAACAACTATAACTGATGTACTAATCGACCATTATGTATTAAAAGCTCCAAATTCACTAGTTGTTGAAAAAATGGTTGACCAACATGGCACATTATTTGATCAATACATTAACCAATGTTTCTACAAATTTACGATTACTTGACCAATACATCATCTATAAACTCACGGTATTTCATTTTTAATAACTTCAACCTATATTGGTTAACCACTAACCTATATAGGTCAACCAATCACCCTAAAAACATTATTTTATCAACTTCAAATGCTCAAAACCAATTTTTTAATTCCAAATATGATTAAAACACTTCCTAAGATATTCCGTAAAGATTATTTGAAAGATCAAGAGGCTTTTATATAAAATCAAAAGCTTTAATGCCTTTTGATGAATGTAAAGACTTATGCAGTGAAGTAAGATGAATGATTATGCATAGTGAGCCTTTGGATCATCAAATTAACAGAGTGAACTTACGAATAATAATACAAAAGAAATAACCTTGATGAGGCTTAATCTTCTTTTGTTCTTATTTTGACGTTCATTTCATCAGTTGCAAACTTCAACTTTTCTTTATCAACTTCATACACTATCTTCTTGAGTTTATGTCTTTATTTTGTTCTAATATTAATTTTCATCAAAATAATAAACACATTATTAATAATTATGTTTTGCTATTATCAAAACATCATTTGGAACCTCCCTTAGTTTAACAACAACCATCTACCATATTCATCTCAAAACCAAATAAGATGAAAACCTAATGAAACTTGTAATACTATTGATGAGAAGCCTACTTGAGTTCGTAAATGGAATTCTTTTTATTTTGTAGACCATTTTATTTGGAACTCCTAACACAAAGTTTTTTAGTTGCACCATGTAAACCATCTCATCAATATCGCTATTAAATAGCACAGTTTTAACATCCATATGATGTAACTCAAGATCAAAGTGCACTACAAATGTGATGATGATTCCAAAAAATTATTTGAAGAAAACAGAGAGAAAGTTTCTATGTAATCAATAGCTTCTTTCGAAATGAAGCCCTTAGCAACTAGACATGAATTATATCTTTCCAATTTATCCTTATAATATCTCTTAGTCTTAAATATCCATTTGCAACCAATGGATTTTGTACCTTTAAGTAATGGGACAAGATACCAAATGTCAATATCTTTTTTTAACTTCATTCCTCATTCATGGCTTCAATATACTTTTGAGAGTTAGAGCTTTGTATAACTTGATGAAAGTTAATTGGACCATTGTATCTACTATAGTATTATCCAGTTCGATCATATCTGATGCACTTAATGCTTTTAACAAGTTGATTTTCAACTTTAGCCTTAAAATTTTTCAACACATATAGAGATTAGGATTTCTTATGACTGAGATATAGGTAACCATATGTTAAGTAGTCGTCTAAGAATGAGATAAAATATTATTGACCATTTTAAGATGTCACAGGGAATGGCCCATATATTTTTGTTTGTATTAGTTCTAAGACATCTGTAGCTTAGCTAACACCTAATTTCTTTTAGTTTATTTGTTTCCCCTTTATACAATTAACCCATACATCAAAATCTTTAAAATCAAAAGGATTAACAATTTTGTTAAATACAAGCCTTTCAATTCTCCTTTTCAAGATATGACCTCAATTCTTGTGCCATATAGACGAAGAATTCTCTTTCGTTAATTTTCTTTTAATACCTTTTGCACTAGTATGCATGGATTCATTATATAAAGCAATAGTATCAAGTATATAAAGGTTATCAATTTCCATCAAAGAATCAGTACCAATAAGATTTGCATTTTGACTTTGCTTCCACTTTCATCTCCTTGCCATCACTCATAAAGATGTACTTTCATCATCAGTTAGCTTTTGACAACTCAGTCAACCCAATATAGACACACCTATGTGAAGAGTAACATCGTAATCTATCCACTAAATATGTCTCAATACTGAAGCTAAATTAACCTCATAATAAACCAAAGCGAGAAACTACCTTTTTTACACATTAAAGATACATATGGTAAAATTTGTCTTCCTATGTCCTGCACCCTTATAGAATTAATAGGTAAATTCCTTATCCTATTCTTGCTTATATTTCTTTTGTGCAGAATTAGAACTTGCAGCTTCATTACTCTTCTTTCTTTTCTTGCCCTTTATCTTTAGATGTTGTGGCCAAATAAGCACTATCAGTCTTTTCTTACTTTAACATGTCTTCTTCTTCCACACAATAGGAAGTGAGCTTATCGAGGGACCATTTGTCCTTATAAAAGTTATAACTTACCTAAATCCACTGAATTATGTAGGAAAAGATATTAAAAACTAAATGCACCAACAAATCTTTAAATAGTTCTAACTTAAGTGCCTTTAGCTTTGAAGCAAGATGAGACATCTCCATAATATACTCCCTTATATTTCCTTTTCCTTATACTTCATTAATGAGAGGTTTGATAAGAGCATATAAGTTCCCCCTTTTTGATTTATAACAAACCTCTTTCAAATTTGAGTAAGAAAACCCTTAGCTTTACTAGCCTCCTTAGACATAGTGCCCTTGAATGCTTTTGAAATGACACACTTCATTATCATGAGACTCATGCACTTAGAACATTCCCACTTCTCCTTCTCCTTCTTTTGGACGAGAGTATTGCTAATTGTAAGAGTAGCAGCAGAAAAATTAATTAGATCAAAAAATAAAGCACACTCACGTCAATAACTTATTAATACTCAATCTAATTCAAATTCAAATTATGGTAACATCCCATTATAAGAGACCGATTACAACATCAATATTTAGTCTTTGGACAGAAATATTAACTTGCAAGTGGTCTTCTTAGTGTAATAATCAAACATTGACAATAAATCATGTTTAACAATAAGCCTTTCTTTGTATTGACTTATTGTTCGCATGAAAAACTTGATAATTGTCACATATTTATTACCAAGGGTATGCACCAAATACCAACATTCCTTTGGGTCTATTAATATTCACATGGACAATATACACACAAACCGATTGATGTTCTAACATATATTAATCTACACATGAGAAGTTAATGTGGTAGCATGTTGCCTCAACTAAGTCATTTTAGAACATAAATAAGAAATATGAACCTAAAATATGAATTTAAAACATAAAAAATGAGTATTTTTAGTCCTTAATTATATAGCAATACAGGCTCTTTATATTAACCATATGAAAATTTCAAAATATTTGACATCCCAAACAAGAGTAGAAAAAATTAAATTAAATATATATATTCAATTAGATAACAAGGTGTCCTGCTTATGGTTGCGATCCATATGTCAATATATATTTTGAACCCAAAATTGTAAGATTGCTGATCATGAATGGCCAATTACTAAAATCATAAACAAAATAACAATGAAAATTTGTTTAACAAGCATGGCGATTTTGTCCAAATTATCATTATTAATAGAGCGCAAAATTCCTATAAACATAAACTCATACACATAATCAAAATTAACAGTCTCACATAACTGTACATTAGGTATATCTATCTATCTATCTGTCTGTCTGTCTATATCTTATATATATATATATATATTTATATATATATATAATCATAAACAAAATAACAATGAAAATTTGTTTAATAAGCATGGCGATTTTGTCCAAGTTATCATTATTAATAGAGCGCAAATTTCCTATAGACATAAACTCATACACAATCAAAATTAACAAAGTCTCATATAACGATACATTAGTTATATCTATCTATCTATCTATGCGTGAAGCTTTGAATAAAAAAATGACCAACAAAAAAAAATATATGCGTGAAGCTTTGAATAAAAAAATGACTAACAAAAATTTTGTTAATTTTGTTGTGATAATACTATTGAAATGCACTTATTACAAAATTATATTTGTTCGTCATTTCTTTATTTAAAGCTTGATGCTATTAAACTACACTAATGCAAAATTCAATTATTTTGCTTTGGTTGAGACCATAATTTAGTTAACTTAATAAGAAATTTGTTTTTTTCATAAAAATAAAAATATAAAATGTGAGTTTTTAATGATTCAACATGAGTATGCGTTGATGCCACTTGTTGAATTAAACCCTAGTCAGTACATATCATTGTCTAAATCACAAAACTCATGTTAAATCATCAAGGCATAAAAGCAAAAGCATACGTGAATCTATTGTTGTGAATTGTTGAGTTGAAAATTTGAATTTTGATATTCCAAATTGGTATATAGCCCTTGTTAGGAATTGTTATTAACAACAGGCGATACCAGGAGAAACCTCATATATAACTTGGAGTCCATAATCATATTTTGTTGAGGTAAAATCCTAAATCTGATGGATTTATAATTTCGAATTTGACCCATCACCAAATTAGAAATTGTTATTATAATCTCTATGTATATAAAATTGATGATACCAAGTTAGATAGGTTAAGTATGAATTAGATTACTTTAATTAGACTCAACCTTGATGATAATCCATAATATACATATAAGTCCATAAATTAATTATAATTTATTCCAATAAATATGTGTGAATATTGAAAATTTCCACCCTAAAAGTGGTTGTTGCAAAAATTAAAATTAATTCCAATAGAAAAAATTTAGGGCTATAATAAAAGAGCAAGAACATGGGAGTTTGGAAAGGAGAATCCGAAAACCTCTGGCGAATTTTTGAAGGTTACAATGAGTTTTGACATTTATGGAGGGAAAGTGGAAATCAATGAGAAACGCAAAATGACGGTCCCGCCCATTCCGAACTCTACGATTACTCTACACACGCACGATACGAGCGAATTAGGCATAACAGATAAAGACGGACGCAGATAATGTAAAACCTCAACAAAACACTCCCAAAATCCTTAAAAATACTCTTCTTGTCCTCACCGACCCGCCCCTAAACCAAACAACTATTCGCTAAACCCTTTGCCCTTTTTCTCTCTCACTTGGTCCGCCCTCCGAGAGGCGCGATGTCTGTGAAGGGCAATCCTTCGACGCAACCCTACTACGACGTTTAATCGTAGTTTGTTGTCTCGTCTGCTGTACATTGGTAAAGCTTTCCGTTTTCCGTGTGTTATTGTCTAGTGCCCTTACACCTATTTTATTAATTGGATATTTCGTTTTGTACATTAGCTGTTTGTTTATTTGTTTTTGCTTGCAAATGTCGGGCTTGACTGAAACTTTGTTCCAGATCCAGCTCACGACTGTTCAATGCTCGCACGCTAAAGTCATTGGTCCCGGACGTTGTTTGCTTGTATGTTAGATGAAATCAGATATTTTGATTAAATTGGCGTTTTCTGATTCTCTTGGGATGAGAGAGGGTTTGAGATCAAGTAGCAAGCTAGTGGCGACAAGTGAGGAAGTCGAAGTGATTGCGGACTGTGATGTGAATGATTTGGAAACTGAGGAATTGATTGATACTGTGAGCGAACATCGGGCCCTGGTCTGGAATCTGAATGAAGGAGCAAAGGTAGATAAGAGAGATGGGTTGAGTGACAAATTGGACTGTGGAGGGAATGATATTGGTGAAGGGAATGCTGTTTACTTTAGCAATAATATTAGGAAAGAACTTGGGCCAAGTAGTAATAGAAAGGCCGAAAGAACTGTGGATGGTAAAATGCAGTCCGTTTGTAGGGTTCTCCGGTCGAGGACTGTGGTGAAAACTGAGAATGAGAAGAAAGTTGATAAGGTAGGGGAAAGTTTTGTTTCTGTTGGTAGGAGGATTAATAGATCTGATGGATCTGAGAAGCGTAGGGTTAAAATGGAAATTGAAGAGAGAGAGCATTTTTATGATTCTTCCAGGGATCAGAACCAGTCACTTGGTGAAGAGAATGATCAGATAGATGCTGTGGTAAGCGAAAAACCAAAGTGCAATCGGGGAAGACCCCCCAAGGCTCGTGAGGGTGATAGGCAAGAGAAAAGAAGTGTTGAGGTGGAAACGAAAGAGAGAGATGAATCTAGTGGCAGGGATAGCAATAGGTTGGATGATAAAGCACAGGCCAAGCAAAGAATGAGACTTGGCAAGCGTGGAAGACCTCCCAAGGCTCTAAAGAGAGATGGGTCGGGGGAGAAAAGGATTAAAGTTGATAAGGAATCCAGCCATCGGTATTTGGAGGAGACCCATGAACCTTGTAAAAAAATGATGAAGAAGATGAAACTTAGGCGTGGGAGGCCACCCACGCTGGATAAGGATCAATATTACTGTAACCTAAGAAAAAGAAAAATGGGGAAAGGGTCAAGAAATAGATTAAACGAGAAAGAACCTAAGATGAATAATTTAGCCCCAGATACGATAAAATACGGCAATGATGAAAAAGTTCTAAACAAACGGAAAGCTGGAGAAAAAAGGCATAAGAGATCAGCGAAGCAGGTAGTGAGGGATAAAATTGTGGAACTGCTTTTAGGTGCAGGGTGGTCAGTTGAATATCGGCCTAGGAATGGCCGTGATTATTATGATGCAGTGTATGTCAATCCTGAAGGAAGAACTCACTGGTCAGTCACATTCGCTTACAGGGTGCTCAAGGAGCAGTTTGAAAATGTAGGTGAAAATTCAAATACTTGCAAGGCAGGTTTCAAGTTTATTCCACTTCCAGATGAGGAACTCAATCTATTAACAAAAGTAATTAGTAAAGAAAGGAGTGATAAAAACAAAAAGAAAAAGAAATGGAAGCAAGAAAAGAGGGATCTGAAATTATCTGAAGGAGTTATCAAAAAGAAAAAATGGAACAAAAAAGTGCACAAACAAAAGTCCAATGCTGCGGGAAGTCCTGGAAGCAAGAAGTTGAAGGGGAGGAAAAAATTGAATACATCCCTTGGTGATGCAACTGGTTTAATTGATAATGGGACATCAGTTTCATGTAGGGGTCGTAGGCGACTTGGGACACATGGTAGAAAGCAATTTGCACTGATGGTTCGCAACCCCAAGGACAATACGGAATCTGACAACAGCTATTTGTTATATGATGGGAAACGAAGTGTGCTTACTTGGATGATGGATTTGGGTACCCTCTCTTTGGATGGAAAGTTGAAGTACTTGAAACACCAAAATACACAGGCACTATTGGAAGGCAGAGTTACAATGGATGGAATAAGATGTGATTGCTGCAGTGAAGCTTTTACAATTTCAGGGTTTGAGATTCATGCTGGCAGCGAATCCGGTCAAACTCTGAGTAACATTTATTTGGACTCTGGATCTTCACTCTTAGAGTGCCTTCATGAAACATGGAAAAAACAAGATGTCTCTGTTTGTAAAGGTTTCCACTTCGTTGACACAGATGTTAAAGATCCCAATGATGATACATGTGGGATCTGTGGAGATGGTGGGGATCTGATTTGCTGCGATGGTTGTCCATCAACGTTCCATCAAAGCTGCTTGGAAATAAATGTATGTTATTTGTTACCATATGCCTATCTTTTTCTTTTTCAATTTTTCCAGCATGATATGCTATGCTAATTGAGGATCCAAGGAGCAAGAGAGGAGTGATTACAGGAGTTACACACAGGCAATTCACTGTCAAGGACCTACAAATATGGTAGAGGGTTGGAGGTGGGAAATGCGGCTGATGTTTGGTTCAGTGTTGACCTTGACTTTTTGTTACGAAACAGAGGTTGCTATTGTACTGAATAGCTGGAAACCAAAACTTGATTGTTAATATATTAAATGCTTAACGGTTATTGTGGTGAAAATTAAGATATGTGAGTACTGAGAGCAAGAAGATGATTTGCTATCAGTTATTGTTATCTGTCTTGTCTCCACAACACGAGTTACCAATTCCATTGCTTTTCTTCTGTTTGCAGATGTTCCCTTCAGGTATCTGGCAGTGCATGTACTGTTCATGCAAATTTTGTGGACTGGTAGTTGGAAATTCTTGTCAGGGAGATGAAGATATTGCCACTGAAGTTCCTGTGCTTTCTACTTGTTGTTTGTGTGAGGAGAAATGTATTGATTCTATCTTTATGATTTTGTAGTCTTATATCTTCTACATTAAATGATCAATGGTCAAAGGAAAATGTTGATTAATCAAGATTTGCTTCAGATCATCAAGTTTGCATTCGGGAAAAGGATGTTACAAAAGGTGATCCTAGTGACCCATCTTATTGTGGGAAGGAATGCCAACAGGTATTGTTAAGTACTCATTGTTATCTTGTTTCCAGGGCAAGTATGGGGGGCTTCACGTTTTATTGTTTTCTTGAATTAACCTTAAAACTTCATCTACAAGATCTGGAATCTCTAGAGTTTCTGTGGGTTGATATGTGGGATAGCCATGACTTTTATTCTCTGTCAGATACACAAGAAATTGCAGACGCTTCTTGGGGTGAAACATGAAATGGAAGAAGGGTTTTCATGTACTCTAATTCGCCGATTTGATATTGTTGCTGATACTTCTCTCACTGAGATGGCGTTGAAAGTTGACTGCAATTCTAAGGTAGCTGTTGCTTCTTATATCATGGACGAGTGCTTTTTGCCTATGGTTGACCATAGAAGTGGTGTCAATTTGATCCGTAATATTGTCTACAATTTTGGGTAAGCATGTTTAAATACCCAAGCATGTACATCTCTATGTTTACTCTGATCTGTTAAGTATGTGTCTTTTTAAACTTATTTTTAATTTCTAATAAGTTGATTCCCAATTTTTATGACATTTGTTTCTTCTGGGAGTTGGACTGATGATGGTTGGTGATTCTGTGCAAGAGAGTTTAAAAACAACATAAGGAAACAATTTTTAAACTTGACCAAAATTTTTTAAATCTTAACGACAAATGTTTAGCTTAAAGATCCTAGTAAAGATCTTAAATGATCTTTATACGAAAATAATATAAATATACAAAATATAGAAGATAAACTTTATTGATAATTATTGTTGGAATGAAATCATTATAATTGAATTAGATAATCGAATTTGTGGGGATGATGCAAGACTTATTGATGAAGATTCTTCTATGGTCTTTAAGATGGTTAACAAGTCATTTTCAGGTATTAGCTCAATATTTTAGATTACTGAACGGAATTATATGCCTATCAAAATGGAAAGTTTTTCAATAACTAGTCTTCAGCTTTATGGGCAATGTATGCACTCTAGTCTTTAGAAAGTATGTGATTTGTTACCGCTTCAGTGTGTAGATTTTCAACAAACTTGATTATTATACAATTTAAATTAATATTTTGATTTAGGCGCTGCTGTTTATCTGTTTGTATTTGTTCCAGGCTTTTCATGATAAAGTTGGAACTAGTCTCATCATAATCCCCGAAAACTTGCTAAAAGATATGATGGGAGATTTACTCAACAGTCTTTCATTTTTATTTTCATTTTGTTTATCTACTATATCTAAAGTTTTTTGATTAAAATACAATTAGGTAGTTCATCTGTTTATGAATTGTTACTTTCTTTTCCAGGTCAAACTTTAATCGACTGAATTATAGTGGTTTTCTGACTGCAATTCTTGAGAGAGGGGATGAAATGATATCTGCTGCTTCCATTAGGTGTGTGCCTGTTTTGAGTTGCTTAATCTGCTACTCCATGACAGCTTTTCTACACTCCGTTGCGTTTTTACATGTCTTTGAAATTTGTTACGAATATGTATATTTTGTATCCATGCTTGTGACCATGAGAAACCAATTTGGTAAATGATTGAACTTTTTGCCTCTGGACCAAAATGAAGTTCTTATATTGCATGAACAATGCCTCACATGAAAAGGATCCTGTATCCAGGCATTCAAATTTCCATGTCCTAAGGCATCACAAACTATCCAACATCCTGCATATGCAATTTATTGTTTTGAGTAAGTTGTTTCAGTAAATATCATCCATTTCTGAGAAGCAATGAGAACTCCAGCCCTTAAATGTTTGAGTTGCAAACAGGCTCAGGCTTTTATTTTTCTAATTTTCGAGCTTTGGGCTGAGCTGAAGCTTGGGCTTCAGGGTCTGACTCGCTTGAAGTCTGATATATACAAAGACCTAACTACAACGCTGTGGGAGTTGCTGTATTTTGTCTTCAGAAGCTGCCAGCAGTTAAAAATCAATCTTTCTCTTCATTTCTTTCTTCTCCAATTCTTTACGTTGGATGAAAGATGAGCTTTGGAACTTCATTTTGGAACATTGCGTTTCTGTGGCAAATATATTGTTGTTAGGTCTTGGTAATCTGGGTAAAGACTTGGCAACGGTGCGATCTCGTGATGGAGACTGGGGAATGGGAAATGGACTGGGTAAATTTCGTGTTAGGCTTTGGGTGGGCTTTGGGGCCTTCATGGTTTGGACAGGCTTTGGATGGCCCAAAGCCTGATTGGGCACGGGTGGCTTGAGTCAGGTCTGAACGGCTTTCAGGCTGGGCTCGGGCTGCCCTTGCGATCCCTAGTTGTAAAAGAGATATATGTGATTTAGATTGTAATATATATGGGATTCCCTCCTTGCATTTTTCCATCCTGGTTGTGCTTTTACCCTCACTCTTTTTGGCGTTAATCAATCTTTCATTGCTCACTGACCTTTCTGTCTGAGCAATTCATAAATGCTGCTTGAATGCTATCAGTTTCTGTTTTTCTAGTTTGCTGTCTTCTGCAAAGTGACTGCTATACTAATGTGTTGAATGCATTTGACGACCTTCCACATTTTCTTGATTATATTTGATGCTTGCTTCATCCTTCTACATGCATATGATTATATTCTGCAGCCTTTTTATCAAGAAAAAATGTGTCGTACTGATGGATACCATCTACTATCTGGTACAATAGGATCCGTGGGAACCATCTAGCTGAGATGCCTTTCATTGGGACCCGCTACATGTACAGATGTCAAGGAATGTGTCGTCGGCTTCTTACTGGAATTGAATCTGTATGATTGTTTTGAAGTTTGTTCTGCTTATTTTATGCTTTCATGTGATCTGAGCAGCATATTGATGGTCTTGTGGTTAAGATCATTTTCCAGTTTGAAGTTTGGTAGGTTCAGTTTGATTGTGCTCTACATAGTGGAACTCTCCCCATCTTTACATGTCTTTATGTGTTTGTCTTGTGTGTCTGACATAGAAAAATTGCTTTTTCAACAATTTGAAGTTTATTACTTGTGCGTGAGTTCTGTCTGCATCACTTAAGCTGTAAGGATGTATTTTGATCCTTAACTGGTCACAAGTACTAAGAAATTTTAATTGTTATTACCTTTGAATTCTGCTAGAAACCATCTTTGAAATTTCCCCGAACTTGTCACTTCTGATTGTTTAGTTTGGCACACCTTTATCTCTTCTCACCT
The DNA here is from genome assembly GCA_025629805.1 of Erythroxylum baracoense. Classification (NCBI taxonomy): domain Eukaryota; kingdom Viridiplantae; phylum Streptophyta; class Magnoliopsida; order Malpighiales; family Erythroxylaceae; genus Erythroxylum; species Erythroxylum baracoense. The sequence goes on from JAOTAY010000004.1 coordinate 12,131,966, forward strand.
GATTTGAATGTACTTCTAAGTTGGATGGATTTTATTCTTGTATGTGATAACTTAATGCTCTAAATGTAGGTGATAATTTTCAACTCATTTCAATCAATTGCATTTGCTTGTATGAATGGCAACTGATGTCAAGTGTTTTTTTTTAAACATTTTATGTGCATATTTTTCAAACTTCCATTAGGCTCTCAGCAAACTGGGTATTAGAAAATTGGTCATACCTGCAATCTCTGAGCTTAGGGAAACCTGGACCTCAGCTTTTGGCTTCAGGCCTCTGGAGAGATCGAGTAAGGAGAAAATGAGGAACATGAATATGATGGTCTTCCCTGGTGTTGACATGTTGCAGAAACTATTGATGGTGGATCAATCGGCTAAAGGATGTATGTACCCATATAGAGTATTTAACATTAAAAGATTTGAGTGATTTAAATTTCATCTCACTGATACATGTTTCACATGTTCAACATTCTTGTAGGTTTGAAGCCTATTGAAAACCAAGAAAAACAAACTATGGAAGCGATGACAAATGGTGACAACGACGGATGCTCGGCTGAAATTGGTTTCAAAGGTTCTGGTGACATTGAAATGCATGAGGCTGGCAAGATAATTGGTGAATCTGTTGCACTTGAATCTCGTTTGCGTCTTTTGAATGATGCACCCAATATTACCCTGGAGAATGCTAATTCGACTACATGTCATTCTGATAGAAAGTGCCTCAATCAATCAGGTGCGTTGCCTAGTCATATGGAGGTCAGAATCAAGAACAATGGGAATTCTATGGATGTGTGTGATGACAATCAACAAATTGGTCAGGTTAACAAGACTAAACATGTTATTTCTGGTGCCCCTGATAATATAATGGCAGAACTGCTTGTGCAATCTAGCCATTGCAATATTTCTGAGGTGGAAAGCAAATCATGTGTAATATCTGGTGCCATTTCTGAAGCAGCTAAAAGTGAAGTGCAAATGGAAGGAAGCAATCTTAACGAGGACTCGACATCTCTTGACCAGGATTCTGTACATACCTTGGGCCAAACCTTAAACACTCAACTCCAAGACTTGACTGTTGAACACCCTGGAAAGCTTATGGACAGCACTGCTGTCGAGTTTGAGGCCAAGACTAAGACGATTTCATCTGTTGTATACGACCCAAAGGTGGTCACAACTAAACAAAGAGCAGAAGATGTTGTAAGTGATCATTGTAATGTTCTGACCTCTGATCATAATGGCACTGGGCCTGATGCTCATGGCATGGAAGCTGTACTTGCCAGAGCTAGCCATAATTGCAGCCTTTCTCTTTCAACTTCTGCTGGTGCTTCTTCTTCTTCAGAGCAGTCTTGCATGAATTGTGGGCATTGTGCATCAACATATATTGTATCTCATCCCTGTGGAGTTGTTTCTTGTGAAAGTGAGCTGAAAAGATCGTGTGATAAAGAAAATGATGATCGTGATTCTCCAGATGATGTAATTTCTGAAATGTCTCTAATGCATAATAATTATCCTATCCAGAATGGTTCTGATTCTGGGGATAATAAGGCTTCTGCAACCCAGAGCAGGTCTGAATCTTTACGCAGTTCAAGCTCTATTCCTAATGTCATACTTCAGTGTGCCTCCGGGTCGGGTAACTCATGTGATGCTCCTGAGGCAATCATGTTGTCCAACAAGGCTAGTTGATTTATGGTTTTCGTAACGGGCGTATGTGCAGCTAGGCATAGGTATACTCGAATTTTCGGTTTGGAACTTAGCCTTGTCAATGAGGATGCCAATAGAACATACAACCTCTTACTGTTTTGTGAACGGTTGCAGGCTCTGGCAAAAGATAATCCCAACCATATCCCCTATTTTTGTGGGGTTAAAAGTTTTGTGCTAGTACATATCAGAGTAGGTTTAGGCAAATTGTAGAATATAACATGGATTTTATTGAAATGGTTGATATTGATTCCTATCTCACCTCACTTGTATTTAATTTATATTTTGGTAAAATAGATGAAAAAAGGAGTTCACGGCACAGTTTCTTGAGGAAAAATATCTAAAAAATCTCTGATGAAAAAAGCAAATAACACATGAATTGGAGTAATTGTGTGAATGAGAGGGTGGTAACTAAGCAAGTAACAATACTTACTGGCTGTTTGGAAGATGGTGAATTGAATTCAATCTTGTAATTGAATTCAATTCACTTGATTGGAAACAAAAAATAGTCATGGATTGAATTCCCGTGTGGGTTTAAAACCTACTTTCTTTGTAAACTCAATTCACTATCTAATTCATGTGAATTCAATCCCAACGGCTGCATCTCTTCTTTTTTAACATTGAAACCCAATAATACCCATGACTTTTCCATGTGATTGCCCTGTTGAAACTGATTCTTTGCTTTCATTTGCTGTTCAACGTCAAAGAACTGAAACATTTGCCTCATATTCGTTGACAGCATGGCACCTTATTTTAAAAATTATTATACTATTATAAGTTTTTTAGCAAGAACATGAAATTCATCTTTCTTCAACAATTTCTTAAAAATTTTAATTTCTAAATTTTTTTAGTCTGCTTTACGTATAAAAATTTTAATTTCTAAATTTTTTTAGCCTACTTTACTTAACAATTTAACTTTACTTTAATTTAAATTGAGTTTAATTAGTTTAGGTCGAATTTAATAATTATGGGTCTATTTATTTATATTTATATTTATATTTTGATTTTCTGTTTTTCTTTTTATTTTAATAATTAACTTTTTTAATGATATTATTTATAATGAAATTGATGTTTATAAGTTACTCTATGTAAGTGTGAATATTTATTATTTAATAAGATTATTTTTTAGTCAAGGGTAAATGTGTCATATGAAATAATTGAATTCATTTTGATTGTGTTTCAAACAGTATAATTGAATTCAATTATAATATTACTGAATTTGTTCCAAACTGTGAAAATTGAATTCAATTCAATCTCATTAATATAATTGAATCCAATTCATTAATGAATTCAATTCGAAAATTTTCAAACACTCCGTTAGTTGATATTACACAAACTGAATTATATTGTCAAAGTTATGCACGTTTTCAGTACATTTTTTGCTTATCTTAACGTTATACAATTCAGGATCTAATTATACAATATACATCCATTATTGTTTATTATAAATCATTTATTGTTAAATATAATCGAAAAACATATTTGTATTTCTGATTTTATAAAATTACGATTCAACGTCACATCGTCATGATTGAGAAGGTTTTGTTTTATTAAATTTTCTAAATCAATGTAATTACTAATTACACATTTAAAATCTTTAAAAATAAACGTTTACAATATTTTTAACCGTTTCTGAACAAGGATAAATAATATTAGAGGTGAGTATAAATCCTCAAATCTTAGCCGAATCAAACCATTAAAGATTTTGAAACTATTGATTGCTTTAAAGTTTTAAAATTAGAAATAATAATTAATTTGATTTTTGGGTTTATTCTAAAACAAATTACAACAAATCAATGTCATTAAGTTTGATTTTTCGTATTATTAATTTTTATTATATAAAATCTATCACTATTGTAAATTTACACGTTTATTAATATTGTCATGTTAAATACCAATTATTTGTACCTTATTGAAAGTATTCACTTAATCAAAAGTGCATTTTCTAAATATATTTCAAAGGATTAATATTATTAATATTTGTATAATTTTTTCTTATGATTTTCTTATCTATTAAAATATTTTTCAATTAGAAATAATAATATTATTAAAATATTATTCAATGTCATTTAGTATGGTATTTTTTTCCTTACTCATTTGTATTAGGGATTGCAATTTTTGACCCATAGGCCTAAATTTAGTTGTTTTTAATGGGCTGATCTATAGGCTAAGCCCAGACCCAGGCAAACTCAAGGTCCAATTATTTTAAGTAAAACAACATCATTTTATTTAGAAAAGTTAAACTTTGAATAAACTTGAGTCTAGATTACCTAAATCCTAATTTAATTAAAAAATAAATTATTTTACATTTTTAATTTTAAAAAAATTATTTTAAAAAAATTGACAAGCCTGAGCCAGCCCATTACCATCCCTAATTTGTATAGTAATTATCTTACCTACAACATAGCTATCGATATTACGACGTCTCGCTACATATAAAATATAACAACTATATGGTCTTAAAACGGAGATAGGTTAACTGTCTTCTTACTTCTTACCAATGTTTTTAAAACCGAACCGAACCGGCCAGTCCGACCGGAAAAACCTGGAACCGGTCAGTCGTCCGGTTCGGTTCTATATGATAACCTCTATGTTAAAAAACCGGCCGGTTTATGGGAGAACCGGCC